>QJPP01002490.1:0-341856 GCA_003996215.1 Jaltomata sinuosa | reverse complement strand
CCCGCCTAACAAATCTCATCACGCCCTTCATGGGCGATACACGGAGGAACACCAAGTCACTGACACTAAACTCCAAGGCACGAAGCCTACGATCAGCATAACTCTTCTGCCTGCTCTGAGCTTCCCGAAGTCTGTCCTGAATCACTCAGACTCGTTCTAAGGAATCTCGAACAAATCTGTGCTCTGTGGCCCAGCACTAAAACCATTGAAACCAAGGCTACCGGTGATCTGCAACGCCTTGCCATACAAAGCTCAAAAGGTGCCATTGCCGAGACTCGAATGGAAGATGCTTATTATTAAGCAAACTGCGTGCCAAGGAACAAACTGATCCCAAGAACCTCCAAAGTCAAGAACACATGCTCGAAGCATGTCCTCCAGGACCTGAATAGTCCTCTCGGACTGGCCATCTGTCTGAGGGTGGAAAGCAGTACTAAGATGAACCTCTGTACCCAAATCTCGCTGAATAGCCCTCCAGAACTGAGATGTGAACTGAGTGCCGCGATCTGAAATGATAGAAGCTGGGACCCCGTGCAACCGAATAATCTCACGAAGGTAGATCTGAGCTAACCTCTCTGCGCCATAAGAAGTCTGAACTTGCAAGAAATGTGCTGACTTAGTCAGCCTATCAACAATCACCCATAAGGAATCAAACCCATGAGAAGTACGAGGCAAACCAACCACGAAGTCCATAGTAATCCCTTCCCACTTCCACTCAGGAATGGGAAGTCGCTGCATCAAACCACCAGGTCTCATGTGCTCAAACTTAACCTGCTGACAGTTCAAGCACCGAGATACGAACTCTGCTATATCCCGCTTCATGCCACTCCACCAGTAAAGCTGCCTCAAGTCTCTATACATCTTCGCTGTGCCAGGGTGAATGGAGAATCTAGTACAATGTGCATCACGAAGTATCAACTGAATCAAATCACTAACCCTCGGAACACAAAGGCGACTATCAAACCTCAGAACCCCATCTGAATCTAGAGTAGCCCGACTGGTCTCACCCTGAGCAACCCGATCACGAAGGTCACACAACTGCTGATCCTCAAACTGACGGCTCTGAATCTGATCAATCAAAGTAGAACAAACCTCAACACTGGCGAGAACTCTGCTAGGATCCGACAAGTCAAGCCTAACCAAACGGTTAGCCAAGGACTGGATGTCCCAGGCCAACGGTCGCTCTGAAACTGAAAGAGAAGCTAGGCTACCCATACTTACTGCCCTCCGACTCAAGGCATCCGCTACCACATTTGCCTTGCCCGGATGATATAGAATAGTGAAGTCATAGTCCTTCAGTAACTCAACCCATCTCTGTTGCCTCGAGTTCAACTCCCGCTGACTCGTGATATACTGAAGACTATGGTGATCGGTGAAGATCTCACAGTGAACTCCATATAGGTAATGCCTCCAGATCTTGAGCGCGAAAACTACCGCCGCCAACTCTATGTCATGAGTGGGGTAGTTGCGCTCGTGAACCTTCAGCTGCCTCGATGCATATGCTATTACCCGACCCTGCTGCATCAACACACAACCAAGAGCAACCCCAGAAGCATCACAGTACACGGAGAAACTCTGACCCTCAACCAGCAAAGTCAAAACTGGAGCTGAAGTCAATAAGGCCTTAAGCCTCTGGAAGCTATCCTCACACTGATCCGACCACTGAAATGGGACATCCTTCCTAGTCAGCATAGTCAAGGGTGTTGCTATGGAAGAAAATCCCTCAATGAACCGTCTGTAGTAACCTGCTAGCCCAATAAAGCTGCGAACCTCGGTAACAGTAGTAGGTCTAGGCCACTCACAAACCGCTGAAATCTTTCCCGGATCAACCCTAATCCCATCCTTAGACACCACGTTCCCTAGGAATGCAACTGACTCAAGCCAAAACTCGCACTTTGAGAACTTGGCATAAAGCCGATGATCTCTCAAAGTCTGGAGCATAACCCTCAAGTGCTGCTCATGCTCATCTCTGCTACGCGAGTATACCAAGATGTCGTCTATAAAAACTATCACAAATGAGTCCAAATACGGGCCAAGAACCCTGTGCATCAAGTTCATAAAGGCTGCAGGGGCATTAGTCAACCCAAAAGACATCACCAGGAACTCATAATGGCCATAACGTGTCTTGAATGCTGTCTTAGGGATGTCCTCCGCCCTAATCCTCAACTGATGGTAGCCAGACCTCAAATCAATCTTCGAAAACACAACTGAACCCTGAAGCTGGTCAAACAAATCATCAATCCTCGACATCGGATACCTATTCTTCACTGTCACCCTATTCCAGCTGCCGATAATCAATACACATGCGCATCGAAACCCATCCTTCTTCTTACGATAAGAAGACAGGAGCACCCCAAGGTGACACACTAGGTCTAATAAACCCCTTAGCTAACAGATCCTGGAGCTGCTCCTTAAGCTCCCTCAACTCAGCAGGAGCCATACGGTAAGGAGGAATAGAAAGGGGCCTAGTGCCCGGCTCCAACTCAATAGCAAAATCAATATCTCTCTCAGGTGGAAGGCCTGGCAGGTCGGTAGGAAACACATCGAGGAAGTCTCTAACCACAGGAACAGACTCAGGAGAAGTGGGGTCAGCACTAACATCTCGGACATATGCTAGATAAGCTAAACACCCACGGGAAATCAACTTCCTAGCTCGAAGAAAAGAGATGATCCCAGATGGTGCATGGCTAACAGAACCCTGCCACAAAACCGGGGATACACCGGGCACGGCTATGGTAATGGTCTTGGCATAACAATCCAAAACCACACGGTGAGGGGATAACCAGTCCATGCCCAGTATCACGTCAAAATCTAGCATATCAAGAATCATCAAGTCACCCCAAGTCTCTGAATCACAACAGATAACATACAGTATCTCACAATCCGATCCACTACTAAAGAATCTCCTACTGGGGTCAAAACAGAAACAGGAACAGATAATGGCTCACTAGCCAACCCCAAACAAGGCACAAAGTAGGCAGATACATATGAACAAGTGGATCCAGGATCAAATAAAGCCATAGCAGACTGATGGCACACAGAAATCGTACCTGTAATCACAACATCTGAGGCCTCGGCCTCTGGTCTCCTAGGGACCGCGTAAAACTGACGACGACCTTCACCTGCCCGACCGCCATCCCTACCACCTGCTCTGCCGCGTGGAGCACCACCTCTACTCTGACGACCACCCCCTCTAGCTGGGGGCTGAACTACTCGTAAATGCTCGGCCAACTGAACTGTACCCTGCTGAGGGCAATCTCTAGCAAAATGACCGATCACACCACAAGTAAAACAAGCCCCTGGAGGCCTACTCGGTCGAGATAAACCAGCAGATCCCGCATAACCACCACGGCCTGATGCCCCAGAAACTGTACCCCTCGAAGATTGACCGCCATAGCCCTGATGGCTGCCCTGACCCTGCTCGAACTGGGTACTACCAAAAGTCTGAAGGGAAGCGTGGACCGGTCAGCTTGAGTGACCCAGGTACTGCTGTGGCTGATAACTCCGGCTCCACTGGCCAGGACCTCTACCACCATATCTGGAACCACTATAGACACCCTGATGTCGAGGCCTCTTATCTCTGGACCCCTGATCATGTCGCTGTAAGTCCTCCACAGTGCGGGCATAGTCTACAATAGCCTGAAATGACCGACCACTGGCAACCAATATCTCAGCTGGCTGCCTGATCTCTGGCCTCAAACCCCATACAAATCTGCGAATCCTATCTGCATCGGTAGGAATGATCATAGCTCCGAATGGTGCTAGTTGATGAAAACAGGTCTCATAATCCGAGATAGTCGTAGACCCCTGTACAAGGTGAGTAAACTGCTCCCTGCGATGCTCCCGATCACTCTGGGGTAGGAACTTGGCCATAAAGGCCTTATAAAACTTAGACCAGGTCAAAGGAGGTGACGACGGTGGTCTACAAGCAACCTGGGCCCTCCACCATAACTTCGCTGGGCCCTCCAACTGATAGGTAGTATAACCAACCCCGTGAGTCTCTAACAAACCCAAATGATACAACATCTCCTCATAGGTAGTAATAAAGTCATGTGGATCCTGTCCAGAAGTACCCGCAAACCTCGGAGGTGCTAACCTCAAAAACCTACCCAACGCCTTCTGCTCTGACTCTGTTATAACTGGGCGAGGAGCAAGAGGATGTGCAACAGATGAAACCGGAATGACCTCCGCACGGGGAGCCATAGTAGCAGGCTGCGCTCCTGAGCTCTGTGCACCCAGGGCTGCCCCCTGAGCGAATGTCTGCGCTACCTAAGAAGGCCGCTCTCCAATCACACCCAAAAGCTGTAATAGTAATCCCCGAATATCTGGAGATTGAGCTGCGGCTGGAGCTGGCACAGAAGTGCGCACTGGAGCTGGTGTTGGAGCTGGCACTGGAGCTGACGCTGGAGCTGGTGCTGGAACGGGAGGCTCATCACCTTGTGATGCTGATGATCTCGTACGAACCATCTGCGGAAGAATGAAGTAGAACAAATGAGATTTCCAGAAACTTCAAGGGTTCTACGCACGACACAGAAGCAATGAAAGAGTCAAATTTCCTAAAATGCCACTGTAGCCTTCCAAAGATTGAGTACGGACGTCTCCGCCCCGATCCGCAGGACTCTACTAGACATTGGCTCCTATAGCGATGACACCGGTGAACCTAAAGCTCTGATACCAAGTTGTAACGACCCAACTTCTCGGTCATGATGGCACCTACAACCCCCGGTAGGTGAACCAATCCCCGTAGCCCAGAACAGTTAGCAATGGGCTACTATCTAATAAATAAGGGAACAAGACGAAGAGAACAGATAAAAGGAATATAAATATATACATATGCGGAAACTAAACCAAACCCCAAAACCTGGTATCATAGTATAGAGCCCAAACTACTTACATGGAGTGCAAATAATCCAAAATAATATATACAGTTGTCTCTGAATGGTAATAGAGTACATGAAGCAAAAGCTAAACTAAAGCTAAGCTCCGATCGCCAAAAGCTCACCCTCAGTCTGAAGTAGTCCCCAACAGATCTCCAAGAATGAATCACAACGATCTAACGGCGATGGCCCACGCTAGGATCTGCACCAAAAGATGCAGGGGGTAGGGGTGAGCACCAAATGCGAAGCATAAGGTACCCAGTAGGTATCATAGGCCGACTGGGCACATATAAGATAAAAGCATGGTAATAGACAGAATAGAAGCAAGCAGTCACAAAAATCAACGAAAGGTACACATGAACTAGCCCATAGGGAAATCAACAGAACCACATATGAGGCTAGTAAGCAGAATATACACACCGTAGGCACAGGTGAGAGTAAGAAACAACGCACCTGGGGTCCTTGCAATAACAGTGTATATAAAATAAGTTTACAAAATAGACGGTATACCGGTAACCTCAAGTGTAAGAAGAAGAGAGAAAGAGTAATGATTGGCATGCTCAGAGACATGAATCAAACTCAACTAATCATACCAATCTCATACTTATCTATAATAGAGAACAATTCTATAAGTAAATAGCAAAAGTCTACCTACAGTCCCCCGGCTGCCCATACAATCGAGGAACACAAACAAGTGAAAACAAACCCTCCGGCATCCCATACTACTGGAGCGTACAATCAACAAACAACAAACAAGGGTGGAGCCTCGAACAATGAATGATATGATGCATGAAGATCTCAAGTGAAATGGTATCTCTGTATGTACCTCCTCCAGCGCCGATCCGGCCCAGCAGGTAGGTTCCATGGAAGGACACTGCCCGTATACCTCTACTCCACCGTATACCCCTCCTTCGGCACACGAAGCCCTTACCCTGGCTCAGATGGCAAAGGTCCAATGGAAGTCCGACCCAATACTAAAACTCATGTATCAACATGTCATCCGGAAGCAAGTGCCGGTACAAGATAGCAAGACCCAGTCTCGATATGCATGCCCAGAAGCCCTGTCCAGGACTAAAGTATCAGGAAATATCGTCAAAAACGCCCTCAAGGGTGCCGGCAATAACGGGTCTAAACAGTAGAAAGCTCCATCTCAGGTCGCTCGCACGACCGAGGCTAAAAATCATCTCAAGTAACAGAAAACTTCAACTAGCACCCCGGCCCTGCGAGTCTAGCGTTAATCGTAAAATTGGTGATTTAAATCATAATTTTACTTTCTTTTACCCAAGAATATTCACAAGTTAAATCAAACCATTTCCAAATTATTTTCATAAAAAAATGGGCCCCCGGGGCCATGCAAGGTTTAGAAAATAGTGTCAGTCGGCCCGAAGCAACCCATTGTAAAGACATGGATAAAACCTCTTTAATATGCATGGAAATGGTATGATCAACCGCTACCAGCAGCTCTACAATCAGACATATGAACCTCACAGGCCCACAGCTACTCAGCAAGCATAACCAGCCTAGAAGGATAATTCTATGCCCGGGACTCGCGGACATTCCCAAAATCCCATCTTCTATGTTCCAGAGTCAACAAGGCCTCACAGGACCACAAGGGTAAATAAAATATATCGGCAAATACTACAAGCAACGGAGGAATAAAAGTAGGCGGACATGAATAAAGCGGTCGAGGTCTGTGGTACCAACCTAATAAACCAACCTAAGGATGCCCATCAATACAATTTTATTCTATATATGCGGAGTCTAGGGAAAATAAACCGTAACCTACCTGTCGTCCAACGACAAGCTGCTAGAACAACGCTGTCCAAGCTCGAACTACTCTGAGAAAATCCAAAACTAAATCGGAATCGGATTTGGGATGGAATAATTTGACGTAGATAATTAATTCACCTTTTAATTCAACGTGCAGATATGCACCTCTATGCCTAAATATCTATATACCGTATAGATATGTAGAGCAAAAGGAATTAAAATGTTTGCTGTAGTTTATCTATCTTAATGCTGCAAGTTCCAATGATGCCACCAATTAAGTATGGTTATGGTGTCCACTCCCTCCACTTCCACATGGAGGTAGAGGTGGCACCAAGATATTCATTCCCCAATACGTATATATTCGGGTATTGCATAAGTTCGTAGTATAATAAATATAATTTTTAAATATACCATAATCATTAAAAAATTATTTTGAATAAAACCTACTATATTATAATAATAAATTTCAACATAACTAAATTTACTATCTCCGTAAAAATATTACAATGTATAAAAACCTTATAAAATAAATACATATACACTTATATCGTAACAAAAATATTTTTCATAAACCTTTAAAATATTTTGAAAAGGTAATAATAATATAATTTTTACCAAATTCAACTTTTAAATAAAATATTTTCAATTACACGCGTGATGCTAATAAAATTCTTAAGCTTAGGTTCGTAATTCACCAACGCACGATTTTGATACTCAAGAATTCTCTCGGGATCCTCCCTTATGTTTTATCACTGTTTCGGAACTGAAATGGCATTTTAAAATGAGAAGTTGAGGCTTAAATCGAGTTTAACCCGACCCGGTTCGCGACCCGGTACGTAACCCATTTTCTGCCAGACAGTCCGCGGTAAAACAGTCATAACTTTTTACTCCGAGATCAGTTGGACGTGAGGTTTTGTGTGTTGGAAACTAGACTCGTAGACCTTCGATTTGGTATTTTGGTAGACTTCTAACTCTTTATATATTGGGAGAAAAGCTCCGAGACATTTACCCAAAGTTCAGGAAATTTATTAAAGAACTTACGATAACTTTTGTCGATTTGCTTGACTTCAAAACTTATAATGCGACCAAACAAATGGGCCTAACACCGAAATATCGGTCTTGACGAGCCTTAAGTGGCTTGGGTCCGCTACAACAAGCTCTAACGGTTCAAGGAAAACGTATACGTGGAAATAACTGGAAGGGTCATTACAAGACGGGTGATATTTTAGTAGGTAAATTAACACCCCAGGTCGTGAAAGAATCGTCGTATGCCCCGGAAGATAGATTGTTACGAGCTATACTTGGTATTCAGGTATCTACTTCAAAAGAAACTTGTCTAAAATTACCTATAGGTGGCAGGGGTCGGGTTATTGATGTGAGGTGGATCCAGAAAAGGACTTTTTGATACTTCATGTACCTTCCTTACTCTTATATTCGAGGATGAACGTGTGCTATAGTGGTGGATAATATAACAATCCTCATAATGATTTTTGGATTTTTATGTGTTTAGACCATTTTACCCCTCCTCATAGTTATATTATGGTAATTATAGTTTATGGGAGTGGGTGGCATGATTTTTGAGGTTTTTTATTGGATTTTATGTGAGTTTTTCATTTTGGAAAGGTTTGAAGTTAATAATGGTTGATTTTGATCAACATTTGGAGATTTAGACATCGTATGAGAATTACGTCCATTCTTTTAGCTCTGGAATGCCATTTTTGGGCTAGGAACATTGTTGATTTGGGTCTTGAGGCATTTGGGTCCCTAGGCGTTCGGGTGAATTTTGAGTGATTGGTTTGAAAGTTGAATGTTTTAACATAATATTGACTTTGATCATCATTATTTATAATGACCTCCATTGGTAAATTTGATGATTCCATTGAGTCCGAAATATCAATTTTAGTCTAGTAGCATATTTAGTTTATGTTTGTGGGGTTTCATATGTGTTCTGAGGGTCGATACCAAGTTTAGAGGAGTTGTTGATGTTTCTAGTTCTGGTGTGTTGCACCAGCGGCCCTTGGTCTGCACTAACGATGTTCCTCCTGCGGCCAAGGCGCCACTTCAGTGAAGATGCACCAGCGGTTAAGGGTCTACTTTTGTAGAGCTGGGTCGGGTAGTGCTTAGTTACAGCTGCGGTACCTTATCCGCATCAGCAGTGTTGCAAAAGCAGTTGTTAACTGCACCTGTGAGCTCACTCCTACGTGATGGATCCACTTTCGCAAATGACCACATGGCTATTAGTGCTTTCTTTTGCAGCATTTTCCTACTTTGGTGAGATTGCGCTTGCGGTCAAACCTCCGCATGTGCGGAGCCCTTGCCACTTAAATAATGGACATTCCTCTTTTATCCCATTTCTTTCATAACTTGTTTTTGGAGTTTGGAGACTCAATTTTGGCCGATTTTGAAAGGGGATTTTTTATATTTCTTCATTGGGTAAGTTTTTACTTCTTTTACATATTTTCCAATGATTATTTCATTATTTCACCTTCAAATCTTAGTTTTTCAACTTGGAATTTAGGATTTTCTCGCTATAGCTAAAGAATGGTTTTTCAATGATTACAAGATTGATTTTAACTCCATTTTTTATGAGATTTTGTATTTGAACTCCTAAAGCTTTGGGTAAATTAATTTTTTAATAAAATTCTAGTTTTGCCTTTGTGGGCTCGGGGTTAACTATTCTGACCCAGATTAGGACCATAGCAATATGGGTATCATTGGACTCGTGTTTATGTGTAGAACTTGTTAATGGTAGATTGAGTGCATTCAGAAGTAATTCAAAAAGGAAAGGCTCGTATCTAATCAAGTAGAGACTTACAGATAGGCTTCGAGGTAGGTTATGACTTAACTTTCTTCAAACTTTGCTTGGGTGGGAATGTATCCTGTGAAGCATGCTATATATTAGGTGAAATTGTGGAAATTAAGTACTAAATAATATAGATTATTGTTGTGATTCCCAAATTGGGGCTTATACTATATTGGGTGACAAAGGAACTTAGATTTCCTTGCTTGATATTGAGGCTTGAGCGTGGGTTCATGGATTTGTTATGATTATGAGATTCTGGACATATCTATTGCATTTGTCTTACTTTGACTTTCGTGTTCATGCCCATCTCATAGTACATGGAAATGATTGATTGGGAAATGACTTAAAAGAAAATAATTTGAAAGAAACAAATAATTTTAGTACCAATTCGAGTTTGAATTATTGATACTGATTATTAGTCTCGATTTGAGTCTGAGTCATTGTGTCACGACCTAACCCCCACGTGAGTGGCACCCACCCAACCGTCGGATGAGCGAACCAAAATAAAACCAACACTTAGTATAGTCTAGCTGCTTAAAACTAGTTTTCTTAAATAAACTAACATTCATATCTATTCAAACCAAACAACCTGCAGAAATGCTCCCTAGAACCTGAAAGCCACCGTACCAAAACATCTACCAATCTAGAGTACAGGGATGCAACCCCAAAAACAAACAAAGTTAAACCCGAAACAAGTGGGCTACAACTAAAACAAGAAACCAAGGTAGCTTGACCGAAGAAACTCACCCTTGAGATCTGGAACTGCTCAGACTAGAAGTGAGGTCGTGCGTCAGTCAGCGGAAGATTGCATGTACTCACAAAAGAAAAGCAAGTGTAGAATCAGTACACAACCACCATGTACTGGTAGGATCATCGGCCAGCTCGAATAAACAAAATATGAACAATAATTAAAGCTGAATAAAGTAAAGTAAACATGTAACAACTCACCAAAACCACTAAACCACGGTCTCTTCCTTAACCTATCGACCACATATATTTAGATAACAATCAAGGACAAATCAGTGACCATAAACACATGTCTTATCCATACAGCCTAGACCTACCAAGGATCCTTAGGACACCAACTATGTTTCAACATGCAATCCCGGCCTACACTAAGACCATCTCGCAATTAATTATAATCACCTGGCCTCTCATGGACCATATTCAAAAATCACATTTCAATAATACAACCCGTTCTACTCATGGAACCATCAAAACAATACGACCAATGCAAGTAAAGCAAAACTCATACCAGGCGTGGTACCCGAGCCAACCATTTGTAATTCCTGTACCAGGCATGGTACCCGAGTCAACCAAATAGTAACCCATACAAGGTATGGTATCCGAGCCAACCAATATATTACCTATACCAGGCGTGGTACCCGAGCCAACCGAATGTCACATCAAATCCAATCAATCCACAAAGCATAAACAAAACATACTTGTAAACCAACAAGCAATAACAAATTCATTTCACAAGACTGATAACCGGATAAGTGGACATTCCTTACTTCATTTCCTAAGCATTCAACTCACACAATACTAAGCTATAGTACATGAACACATATTGCATATTGGGAATATCAATAACCATCACCTACCTCAAATTACTCGCAAGCTCTATTGAACTGGAGCCTTCCTGTTTCTCAAAGCTCTTGCTTGTTCTTGGTCTAAATACAAATATATAATAACTATAATCAATTAACTGGCCTAGAATACCCAAATTATACAAAATCCCAATTCCCCAGGCCAAACTAAGGTTATTCCACCCATTCCAAAGATTTCCCACCATCAATTAACCTAATGCAACCATTTTTATGGATAAATTTAGAGAATTATGGCTAAATGATCATAACCCATCAAGAATAATCAAAACCCAAGAGCTTCTACGCCCTAGAATCCCTTTTTTTCCTAGATTCTGAAATACCTAGGTTATTCCAGACCCTTCCCCAAGTCCTCAACTATCAATTCTATGATGTACTGAAGATAATATGAAGTTAGGGGAGTAGACTCCTTACCTTTGGGACAAAAACAATGGAAAATAGAGTAAAATCACCTACAATCTCCCTGCCCTTCTCCAAAATGCAGTTGAGGAAAAACTGAACATTTTGGGGAAGTTTTCTGCATTAAATCCTGAATCAATCCACTATAGCGGTCCGTACAACTCTATAGCACTGCCGCCATAGCGGAAACTACCGCTATGGCGGTGCTGACCAAGTTTGACTTTGGCTATATCAGATATTTATTCGCTATAGCGGTCACCGCTATCGCACTGTGACAATTCTCGTCATGGGTAGAAACTCAAGAATTTTCTTAAAAGGGGCCATTTTATAACACACCTTCAGTTCTCGACATTCTGGAATAACCCCTTCATGTCAACCTCGATACCAGGAGTTCTACTTACCCAAATTCACTTCTGAAAAGTCCCCAAGACTCCTTTATGTCTTGGCTAATGGAAAAACTAGTTCACTGTAAGACACATTACCCAATCCTCACCCAGATTGCCCTAGACCATACCTTACTCAGAATTTGTCCGAGACTAGCCTAGCCTAAAATTTTTAACTTCCGAACCTGGAAGTTTTCCAACTCGAAACTTGGCCTGAAGAGTTTACTTGTAATGACGAACCCGGACGTTACAATAGATACCAATTTACCAATAATTCATTCTCGAACTATCAAACTCAAAAATACAAAGTAAAAGAGGGAAGAGTGTAGTACTTGAATCCTCATATAAGTGAGGGTAATTGTCCCACATGTCCCTCTTGGTTTTCCAAGTGGCTTCCTCAACTGGAAACCGATTTGATCTCCTTTGTCCTTAACTTCCGGACATCCCGATCAAGAATTTCAACCAGTTCTTCTTTGTACTAAAGGTCCTTGTCTAGTAATATCTTAACCCATTTAATAATGTAATCGACATCCCTATAGTACCACTTCAACATGGATACATGGAAGACTGGGTGTACCCTTGATAAACTGGGTGACAGTACTAGCCTATAAGCCACTGGCCCTATAATTTTGAGAACATCAAATGGACTGATAAACCGAGGGTTGATCTTGCCCTTCTTATCGAAATGCATAACCCCCTTCATTGGTGACACTTTCAACAATACATGTTCACCTTTCTGGAAGTCCATGTCCCTGACCTTATGGTCTGCGTACTCCTTCTGCCTGCTCTGGGCTGCTAGCAACTTCGTTTGAATGCCCCTTATGTTTTCATGTGCTTCCCTTACCAAGTCTACACCCAGAGGTTTCACATCACCTATATCAAACCACCTTATGGGTGACCTACATACCCTCCAATACAGGGTCTCGAATGGTGCCATGTTGATATTGGAATGGTAACTATTGTTGTATGAGAACTCACACAATGGTAGAAACTGGTCTAAATGACCCCAAAGTTAATTACACATGCTCTCAGCATGTCCTGCAACACTTGGATTGTCCTCTCCGACTGATTGTCTGTCTGAGGATGAAAAGCTGTGCTGAATGTGAGTTATAGTCCACTCTGACTGGAATGAAATGAGCTGACTTGGTCAGTTGGTCCACTATGACCCAGATTGAGTCATACTTCCCCAAAATCTTGGGAAGACCCACCACAAAATCCATGGCTATACTTTTAAACTTCTACTCGAGAATGGGCATTCTCTGAAGTTGTCCTGTAGGCCTTTGGTGCTCATACTTGACCTGTTGACAATTCTGACATTTGGACATAAAATCAGCTATGTCCCTTTTCATCCCAGACCAGTAATACAGTTGCCTCAAATCCCTGTACATCTTGGTTATGCCCGGACGAATTGAATATCGCAAACCATGAGCCTCTGCCAACACCTTATGAATTATATCATCAACCCGAGGAATATAAATCCTCCACCCAAAGTTCATCACTCCGCCAGAGTCCAATGTGGCATCCCTGGACTCTCTGGTTATTACCTTGCTCCGAAGCATGCTCAACTGCGAATCCTGAAGCTTTTGGGCCTTTAACTCTTCTATGAATATGGATTTGACCTCCATACTGGCCAACACTCCACCCTATTCTAAGACGCCTAATTGCATGAACTTTGATTCCAAAACATGAATGTCCCTTGCCAATGGTCATTTGGACAACCCCAAACAAGCCAAATTAGCCATGTTGATGATCTTCCGGCTCAATGTGTCTGCCATCAAATTTGCCTTACCCGGATGGTACTGGATGGTCACATCATAATCCTTTAACAATTCCATCCACCTCCGCTACCTCAGATTCAAGTCCTTTTGAGTGAAAACATGCTGCAGACTATGATGATCAGTGAACACTTCACATTTGACACCATAGAGATAGTGTCTCCAAATCTTGAGTGCAAAAACCACCGCTGCCAACTCTAAGTCGTGGGTGGGATAATTTTTCTCATGCATCTGCAACTTCTTAGAGGCATATGCTATAAGATTCCTGTCCTACATTAACACAACACCCAAACCCAAATGTGAAGCATCGCAATATACAATCAAAATCCTTACCTTCCACCGATAAGGAAAGAATAGGTGTTCTAGTAAGAAGTGTCTTGTGATTTTGGAAGCTCTCTTCACACCTTTTGCACCACACAAACCGTACCTCTTTCTAAGTCAACCTTGTCAAGTGAGTATCAATGGACGCAAAATCCTTGACAAACCTGTGGTAGTACTCTACAAGCCCCACAAAACTCCTCACCTCAGTCACAGAGCTAGGTCAGGCCCAAGTCTTAACTACCTCAATCTTCTGGGGATCCACCATCACCCCATTTTCTGACACCACATGCCCAAGGAACGCGACTGAAGTCAACCAAAATTTTCACTTAGAAAATTTTGCATATAGCTTCTGGTGCTTTAAGATTCCCAACACAATGTAGAGATGCTTAGCATGCTCCTTCCTACTTTTGGAGTAGATCAAGATGTCATCTATAAACACAATGACAAAATAATCCAGATAAGACTTAAATACCCTATTCATTAGACTTATGAATGTTGTCCGCGCATTGATCAACCCAGATGACATCACTAGGAACTCATAATGCCCATACTGAGTCTGAAAATCAGTCTTTGGGATGTCCTCGGGACTAATCTTTAACTGATGATACCCTAACTAATTTTTCAAAAACACAGACGCACCCTGAAACTGGTCAAAAAGATAATCTATACAGGGTAAAGGGTACTTGTTATGGATGGTAACCTTGTTCAACTGCTTGTAGTCTATGCACATTCGCATACTACTATCCTTCTTTTTCACAAACAAGACTGGAGCACCCCAAGGTGATGCACTGGAATGGATAAAACCCTTATCTAAGAGTTCTTAAAGTTGGGCCTTAAGTTCCCTCAACTCAGAGCCATACGATATGGAGGAATAGAAATTGGGTGAGTGCCCAGCTCCAAATCTATGCAAAATCAATATCCCTATCCGAAGGCATACCAGGAAGGTCCACCAAAAATACCTCCTGAAACTCCAAAACAACTGGAACTGACTCAATCAATTGGGACTCCACAATATAATCCCAAAGATGAGCCAAAAAGGCCAAACACCCTCTCCCCTTTAGCTTTCTAGCCCGAATAAATCATATGATCTTAGCCGGCTTAGGCTTAAACACATCGTCCAACTCTAGCTTATCCTTATCCGAAATTTGTAGAGCCACAGTCTTAGCATTATAATTCAATATTGCATGATAAGGAGATAACTAGGTGATAAGTCAGTAATCTACCAACTTATTGAGCCTTTACTCATGAATTATTGCTATGTTTTGATGAGATTTAGAGGTTCTTATGGCCTTTATTGATGTCTATACAGGTACTTGTGATCAAAGATAGAAAATAAGAAAATGGACCCTAAAAGAGCCAAAGAGGAGTGAAGTGTGAAGTGAGCAAACAAGATGAAAATTCTGCTGAGATATGTGGTTCTCGTACGACACACACTTGCCTTGGTGCGGAATGGACCTTTCACTGCATGAAGTCCAGAGGTTGCTGAAGGATCTGTTAAGGGGTGCGATCACTGTGCGATGTGCACAATGCCTTGTGCGAACCATACCCCCTTCGCATGAGCTGACCAATTTTCTGAGTCACTAGATCACTGAAGCAGGGTGTGCAACGCGCACATCACAACGTGTGAACCACACGTCACGCCGTACACCGCCCGAAGGGTATTTTTGTCCAAAATTATATGACATCTTGGGAATGTTTATATACCTAATTTAGGTAAAATTGTAAGGAGTTCGGCTAGTTTTGAAGTTTTTGAACAATATTCTTAGCTTTGTTAACAAGTTTTTCCTTCTAAGAACAAGAAGAGTGTTTCTCACAATTCCTTCTTCTCAATTCTTAGAACCACCATTAGTGTACAAATTGAGCTTGGATATTGAGAAATTTAGCTTGAATGGAAGGGAAATTGAATTACCCATTTGGTATACCTCTTTCCTTAAGCATGAGTAGCTAAACCTCTTATCTAGGGATGTGTTGATGATGGGTACTTGATAAATGGGGCTAGGTGTTACTAATTCTTCTTTATAATTGCTTTATTGACATGGGTCTAGTGATTTCACCATATTTTAACTCTAAAATTTGTTGTTGCAAATATTGATTTTTCTTACTTGGTTATGGTTTTGCTTGAAAGAGGAGATCATTGCTTCTGATGTGAAATTGCTAGTAGGAACTTGGGCTTCCATTTAGATTGAAGCTAGAAATAGCTCAAATAGACGGAATCACCCATTTAAGGGTCTAAAGCTAGAAATAGTATGACCTCCCTAAATAATAGCTTGGTTGCTTATTGATTAATCAATAGTGCTTGACTTAAGGCTGTTGAATATATGGTTGTTGATCAAGAAATAAATAACCATACTTAAAACCAAGGTTACACATGTCATTTAGCATGAATTTGCATGAATAAGCATTCACCCTATCCCATGTTTGAGTCTCATTTGACACACATCCCTAGTCATCCTATTTATTGTCTACACCCTATTTTACTTTATTGCATTATTTTGTTGAATTGCGAAATTGTGATAGATTCCCAATTCCCGCCTTTTTTATATTACTCACTCTCTTATGAACTCTATTTTATAATCACCTAGGCTAAACTCTAAATTCTCTGTGGGATCGACCTCGACATTCATTAGGAATTATAAATATGTGTTGCTCTGATGATCGTTGATACCTCCTAATAGGAGAGTACATTTGAGAGTTATCAAAAATGGCATCGTTGCCAGAGAATTAAGTTGTTTAGCCTTTTTGATTATAGATTTGAAATCACCTTGAGCGTGTTTGTTTTCTTTTTATTTGGTTTATTGTTTATGATTAGTTGCAGGCACACATCTTTCAAGCATCAAGGCTCAGTACTTCGCACTCAACCCATATGCACTTGAGATTGTGATCTTTTTAGACCATGAGTTGGATATTTGGGGAGACGAGGGAAAAATTAGTGCGACCTTCGCTAAAGAGATTAAGGATAGGGTAAAGAATGGTGCACGAAGGGATAAAGAACTATCAATCACATCCACACTTCTTGAATTTATGGTGATGAGTGCAGCAGTTGAGATTTTCAATACCATTGGTGTTGTTGGGGCTGTGAGGCTAGTCAAAGATGTAAATAATTTGAATGAAGGTAGCAAAGAGGTAGACGTGGCTGATCACGAGGTGGGTTCCTATGGAAGTCTCCAAGGTTTGGACAAATATGATCATGGGAATCAAGGTTGGAATGAACAAAAAGATGACTCTAAAATTGAAAGTATACTTGTGAGAGTGTTGGAGAAAGTAGGATCCACCTACGGAGCCGTCGAAGAGTTGAGACATGATTTTGGAAGTCTTGCCCACACCGTGCAATCACACTCCATTGCTATCGCACTACTTGAAAGAATGATTTGGCTCACCTCTCAATCTGAGTCAAGGCAAGTCAAGAATGAAGAAAGGAGTAGTGATAAGAGAGACTCAACCAACCCCATTGAAACTTTAATGCAAAATACGAGTAAGCCTAGAAACAAAAGGGCTTGGAGAAATGGTTTGTCCGAATCTATTCATCGTGAGATCAAGGTACCTAAAGTTTTCAAACCTTTTCCTATATGTCCACCTCCTTTCCCTCGACGTCTACTGCAAGAAAAAGTGGATGAACTTCTGAGAGATTTTAAATCCATGTTGAAGAGAATCACCATCAACATTCCCGCAGGTACTGCTTTTAATAAGATGTCCGAATATGCCAAGTTTGTGAAGGAACTGTGTACTACATGCAACTTAGAGAACTTTGGGTTGTTCAAATGTCCCCTTTTAGTAGTGCAATTTTATCGGGTGATTTCACCAATGATGCAGTGATGCCGGGTGTACACACTATTTGTGATTCTAGTGGGGTTCACAAGTCTACAAGGTTGGTATGTGATAAAAATGAAAGTGTCAACTTGATGTCTTTAGCCACCTTTAGACGACTGAAGTTGGGGCAGCCTAATATCACAAACATGAAGTTCCTTATGACGGATCGATCAATGAAGCACCCCATAGGGGGTGGATGTGACATTTTAGTTAAGGTGGGCCGGCTTGTATACCCTGTGGATTTCATTGTGTTTGATTGCGAAGGAAGTTTTGAGATACCCATTATCTTGGGGGAACCCAATCTAAAAATAGGGCGTACCTTGAGCAAACTAGAATCATGAGAGTTAAAATAATTTGTGAATGATAAGGAAGCCACTTTTGAATTGAGTAGGTTTATGAAACAACCTAGCGAGCTTTAAATGGCCTTTGCAATTGGCAAGATTAAGGAAAGCGTTGATTTGCATGTGAAAGAGGGGTTTGTGGATGAAGCATTAGAAGTGGTGTTGCTAAATTTTTATGGTGAGGGAATAGAAGAATATGAAGAGATTTGTTGTGCATTAGTGGAAATGGGGTCCTACACTTACCCCCCAAAGAAGCTCGATCTCAACCTAAAGAATAGGCAAACCCCACCTTTCAAACCCTAAATTATTGAACCACCCACATTGGAGCTCAAGCCATTACCATCCCACTTGAAGTACTGTTACTTAGGTGCTAACGAGACCTTGTCGGTCATCATTTCCAACAAATGGAGCAACAAGCAAGTGGAAGCGTTGCTTAGGGTGTTGAATAAGCACATCCATTCTCTAGGGTGGACTATTGCCAACATCATAGGTATACCCCCGGGGATATGCACGCATAAAATAAACCTTTAAGAGGATTGCACCCCCTCCATTGAACATCAACAAAGGCTAAACCCACCGATACAAGAGGTGGTGAAAAAGGAGATTATTAAATGGTTGGATGCGAGGGTGGTCTTCCCCATCTCTGATAGCATTTGGGTCAGCCCAGTGCAACGCATGCCTAAGAAGGGTGGGATCACCATTGTGCCAAATGAGAAAGATGATATGATCTCTCTTAGACCTGTGATCGGTTGGAGAGTGTGTATGGATTACCAAAAATTGAACTCATGGATGGACAAGGACCACTTTCCTCTCCCATTCATGGATCAAATGCTAGACTGGTTGGTGAGTCATGGTTTCTATTGATTTCTTGATGGTTACTCCTGGTACAATCAAATTTCAATCGCCCCAGAAGATCAAGAAAAGATAACTTTCACATTTTCATATGGGACCTTCGCTTTCAAGAAAATGTCCTTTGGGCATTGCAATGCGCGTGCCCCTTTCCAATGGTGTATGATGTCAATATACATGGAGATATTCATGGATGACTTTTTGGTGGTTGGGGATGAGTTTAGCGATTGTTTGAAGCATTTGGAGGAAGTTCTTAAATGATGTGAGGAAACAAACTTGGTATCGAATTGGGAGAAATGCCACTTTATGGTGAATGAGGGGATAGTTTTGGGGCATAAAATTTTTGAAAAATGGTTTGAGGTCAATCAAGCCAAAATTGAAGTCATATCAAAGCTACCCCTTCGAAAACTGTAAAGGGATAAGGAGCTTTCTAGGCCATGCCAGGTTCTACCGGCGCTTCATCAAAGATTTCTCAAAGGTGGCTTACCCCTTATGTAAGTTACTTGAAAAGGAAGCTAAATTTGATTTTGATGATAGTTGCATGAAGGCCTTCCTCACTTTAAAAGAAAAGGTAACATCCACTCCCATCATCATTGCACCGGATTGGTCGAAACCATTTGAGCTCATGTCCGACGCCAGTAGTGTAGCCTTAGGACTGGTGATTGGACAACAAAGGGAGAAACTCTTCCACAAAATTATGCAAGAAAGACATTGAACACAACCCAAACAAATTACACCATAACTGAACAAGAATTGTTGTCCATAGTTTTTGCCTTCAAAAAGTTTTGGGCAAATCTTCTGGGGACTAAAGTTGTGGTGCGCACCGACCATATGACAATCAGATATTTGATGACTAAAAAGGATGCCAAGCCTCGATTAATTTATTGGGTACTACTCCTCCAAGAATTTGATTTTGAAGTAAAGTATCGGAGGGGGTGTGAGAATCAAGTGGCTGATCATTTATCGCGATTAAAAGAAGAGGGAAGGACCATGTGAGAACTTGAAATTAATGATTCATTCCCCAACGAGTGCTTCTTGGCTGCGTCCCATGATCTAACCCCATGGTTTGCTGACTTTGCTAATTATTTGGCAAGTGATTTACTTTCGGAGGGGTTGAATTCGCATCAGAAAAAAAAGTTCCTACATGATGTACGGAAGTATTATTAGGAAGAGCCTTACCTATTCTGGATTTGCGCTGATGGAATGATTCGGAGGTGCATACCCGAAATTGAGATGATACCCATTCTTCGCGCATGTCATTCTTCACTCGTTGGTGGCCACCATGAGGGTATGCACACAGCTTCAAAAGTGTTACAATGTGGATTTTATTACCCAACTCTGTTTCAGGATGCCCATGGCTTGGTGAAGGAGTGTGACAAGTGTCCACAGGGAGGGGGCATATCTCGACGCCCTGAAATTTCATTGACCCCATTCCTTGTGGTAAAATTGTTTGATGTATGGGGTATCGATTTCATAGGGCCCTTCGTGAGTTCACATCGGAACACCTACATTCTAGTTATCGTGGACTACGTGTCCAAGTGGGTTGAAGTTATGGCCTTGCCAAATAATGAAGGGAGAAGCGTCACAGCTTTCCTTAAGAAGCATATTTTTGCTCGATTTGGCACCCACCGTGCCATCATTAGTTATGGGGGATCTCACTTTTGCAATAGATTGTTTAGTGCGCTACTTGAGAAATACGGAGTCAAACACAAAGTATCCACCCCCTACCATCCACAAATAGGAGGACAAGTTGAAGTGTCCAACCGAGAAATCAAATTCATCATTTCAAAAGCAGTAAATGTGCATCAAATGGATTGGTCCCAAAAGTTGGATGATGCACTATTGGCATTGTCCGCCCCATTTTTTCTCGATAAAAGGGGGCCATCGACGTGACAACTCCCTTTAGGATAAAAAGAGAAGAAGAGTCGCCACCTAACGAATTAAAGGCGCGTTAAGGAACCATACTACACTAACTACGATTAATTTTAAATTAAGTCTACGCAATCAAAAATAGGGTAAGGGTTCAAGTTATCTCGAAAGAAAGGTGTTAGACACCTTTCGAGGTCCACAAATGTGGGTCCCTGCCGGATTCATTATTTATGAGGGGAAATCGTGAGAAACTAAGGTCGACAAATTTTATTTAGAAAAAGGTGATTAAATAAATAAAATCTTAATTTTAAAAGAATAAATAAATTAAGCGTAAGTTCACTTATTAATCTAAGACATGCGATAGATTCATAACAACGTTAATCAACCAAATTATTCTTAGTAGGCAAATTTAAATAACTAATTAATAATTAAATAACAAGTTACTTCTTAATATACAAATCTAAATAATTAAGTGACTAAACATGAAACTTCATTTTAAAACAAATAAATATACTAGGAGTGAATTATTATTTAACAAGTATGAATCTAGCTGATAAACGTGATTAAACCTGCGAACTTGATTAAATTATTCTAGGTAAAGAAGATAAGAAGAGGGAAACATATGAATTACACACAAGGATTTAAAATTAGAAAAAAAGAAAAAGGAAAGAGATTAAATACGTAAACACGAATTATATAAAGGGAAGGTAAGACTACTACTTGAAAACATAAGTACAATTTTACATAGTTTGATTAAAATATTTTATTTAAGCTCACTACAACTTAAACCAAGCAGAGAATCCAAGTAAATATTTTTTACTAGTCTATGCTACATATATGTGAAATAAAATTAAGTAAGATGAGGAGCTAACCTGGTCACAAAAACTAAAACTAATTTAGGGGTTAGGAGACTGACCTATCGACGAAATATTAAATTAATAAAGAATATCATAAACTAGCTGATGTTTAATCACGAACAATAATGATAATTCATGAACGATAAGCTAACTGAGATTCTCGAAGAGCTCCCAAATTGTTCTCCATTCCCCAGAGTGTTCTAGTCATTCCACATGAATTTGTAACATTTCACATGAGAAAAAAAAATTGTTAGTAAAATGTATGCCACCTTAATTTGGTGGCGAATGTAATATAAGAGACTAAAACTAAAACAAATTAATAATACATAAACATAAGGTTAAGAGTGAGATTGAGAGTGAGAGAGAGAGAGAGAGAGTGGGATCAGGTATAGCGAGGCTGAAAATGGGCCGAATGCGATGTTACTCCCTCTATTCTATTTTCGTATGATCGACTCTCTTAAATGGCTTAAGACAAGACAAAAAGAATTCTTAAGGAAATTATTCAATAGTACTAAGTAAAATATTTTTACATTTAAAAGTAGCGTGAAGCTAAAGATATATGTGTATTCTGATTTTTAAATTATAGGAAAGCGTATTGATAATTTAGCATAATAATAAATGTTGTCAAGTATTTGAGACTTTTAAGAAGGTGACATGTAAAATTAGAAAAGAATAGAGTAACGAATTGCTTTATTTTTGATAAAGCCATATATGCTTCATACGAGAAGTCAGCTATAGCCTGCCTTTGTCATCATATCCCAAATATACCTGACCCTCGTTGGGGTGACGACTCCACCTAAGCTCCGCTTCATGCGTTGACTTCTCCACTCCCGTGGTTGAACTCCAAGCAACATCATTCCATTGTGATGTACATATGAAAACATTCAAAAGAGGTGAGAGTATGTTTGTTCTTAAGGTTTAATTAATCAAATAAATAATTAAGTGATAAAATAATAAAGACTCTTAATCAAAGTAAGCACACAAGAAAGAAATGGTTTAAACAAAAAGAGTGTTTTCAGATCTTCTCTTTTTACTTAAAACGACGAGATTTGAAATAAATACACATCTCATCTCGCTCTTCTCACACGTAACTAACTGTTAAAAAATTAAAAAAAAATCCAGGTATTATTTAGGCGTGACCTTGAGACGTCCTTAAAAAAATAATCACCCAAACATTTCAGAGGGACATAAAATTAACTCAATAAAAAACTCAATCACCAAACTTTTGCACTAAATAAAAATTCATTGAATTCTCTCAAGCTGTAGCCTTAATGAATTTAGCCATCTCTCCATAGCTTATTTATGAGATCCACTAAATTTCATCAACATAACAGTACATCATCCTTCAATCAATATATAAAAGTTGATCATGCAATACTAACGTATGGACCAAATTAGGTTCAAGAGCTCTAGTTTAAATCCAACGAGGAGTAAGTTGCATTTGAAAGTCGTCTTAAAGAACCAAACTAACAAAAGAATCATTTAAACCTTCTCCGAGAAATTTCAGAAACCTCGGGATAACATTAAGTTAATTACGATGTTAAGCTAGCTAGTTCTTGAATAAAATACAAACATAATGTTCCATGAAATCACCTACATATTAGAAATACACCTACCCATTTAAACACATCATATTATACCAACACAAGAGGAGCTAAATGAACCAAAAATAAATGAGTAACAGATTGTTGGAAACGTTTAGTTAGAAATAAGAAAGAAAAAGTAAGTGATGGACCTTTTGCAGCAAACATCTTCAAATGAAATGAGAATTACCGTGCAAGCTTTTATCGAGAATGCGAGAACGAGATCCAACAGTTATAGGGTAGCCAAAAGACTTAAATCAAATCAGAACCTCGGTGCGAAACTCCAATAACAACCTCGACTTCACTCACAAATAGTGGTTTATGGATATGTTTGACAAGGAAGGAGACAGTTAGCTGGGAATATTTTGACTGGGTTTTAACGGTCTTCTCAAGATTGTTTAAATGGTTCTTTCGTGGTGGTGGAGTGTGATTTAATGGTGGAAAAGAGTTGGAAACAGTGGAGGTGATTTAGTGGTGGCTTGGCGGAGGTATAGCGGAAGAGATGGTCATGCTTGAGTGTTCCGCTCCCCTTCTGCTTTTCCAAACCCCTCTCCCTTGTCCTTCCCCTCATGATATTGTGTATCAATCTTGTGAGTGTGAGTGATTGGAGATTCTATATATTGGTAAGTAGGACGTGAGGGAGTGTTTTGGTGTGCTCTCCATGCTGCCAATGACGTGAGGGAGAGAGGCTTTTTCAAGAGAGCCCAAAAAAAATGTTGGGGGAGGGAATATAATAGGAAAAGAATGATATCATGGGAGGAATTTTTGGTAAAAGTAATATTCTTCCATGAAAGATAAGGTAATGAAGAGGATTTTTCTAAATATGAAAAAACTTGATACAAATTTGAATTTTCAAATTAATGCTCAGTATTAATAAAATTCTACCAAAATATATAAAATTGGTAACTATTAAATTACTAAGTAAAAGAATATTATTAAATATAATAACTCAATAATTATATTTCATAATCAAAAGTAATTTATCAGTATTTACGATAATATGAATAATAACTTTAAAATATTTCCTCAAGTATTTATAAAAAAACAAAAAAAAACAGATAAATACAAAGTGTTAGTAAATAAAATACAATATCATTGCAAGTGAAGAATACAGTAATAATAATAATAATAATAGCACTAAAATAAAATGCGAATAATATTTAATAACATAAAATCTTATAAAAGTGGGTAAAAATAGTATTTTTGGCCTCGTGAACAAAATAGACGCTCGAATGAGTAAAATGGCGAAAATGAGAGACAAAATTGGGTGTCAACAGTTGTCCCTTCCTTGCTCGAGAATGAAGGATGAATTATCGGGCAAGGAACATTGACGTAGTAGTCAATTTTGTTCAACCGGGAGGATGATTCTTTTGGAATCGAAAGAAACAAGACTGAGTTGTGAAAATGTTATGACCGAGACTTCAGTTTCAAGTCGCCTACATATCTATGGTTTTATGAGAATCAGGCCATGTGTAGTTCTAGATTTAGGGATGAATGAGATCCCTAAAGAAGATTGACAAATACGGATTTTGAATGAGGATGGCACGAGTTGAGAAGATTAGAGTATGAGCAGGATAGAACGTGAACATACTTTTGATCAAGTCGTGGTGATATGGGAATTGGATTGGATAAAAGAATAAAAAGAGTTGTATCTCAAAAATAGGAGCAAATATTGTTCTCATTTGTTTCTTTCCTTTGATGCATGCAACTTCTTATATAACTAGATAAAGCGGTTAACTAATAAATTTATAGAAACATGAATTAATGCGATGAAAAGTAGTGATGCTAGAAAACAATACTGATAGGAGGAGGTAAGAAAACGTATCTATTTGTTTGAAAGGATAATTGTTAACCCATTCAACTTTCAAAGGACAATGCTTAGCCTCGGGTAAAATCTTGAAAAGGTATTGCTTAACCCAATCAACTTCCAAAGGACAATGCTTAGCCTCGGGTAACATCTTGAAAAGGCAGTGTGTCACGCTCCGAGGCTATCCCCTAGACGCAACACGGTGCTTAGTGTCACAAGTGACCCCAAGCTAACCCATGGCATGGCATATCTATGAAAATAAGCAATTTAAGATAAAATCACTATGCGGAAGCTAAAATAGTATTAATATCTGAAAACGGGAAGAACCCAAAAGTTTGTTTATAAATAGTATAGTGTTAGCTGAAAGTAACACCAACATCTGCTGAGTCTAATCTATGTCTGAAATCCATCTAACTGAAATAGGAGTTGCTGGGACATGCCCCAGCTAACTCTAACAAAATCTAAAACTAGAAATAAGTACTGAAATAAAGCAAGTCTATTGTCCTCGAGCTAATGAGGACTCACCACTGAGCTGCTGAGTACGGACCGGGAGTCGAACTATGCGCGATCTAGATACTGAGTGCCTGGACCTACATCATAAAATAATGTAGCATAAAAGTATGTGTCAGTACTTTGAATGTACTGAGCATACATGATATATGCTAAGCTGGACAATATAAAACTGATCATGAAATAAACATGCTGCAAATAAACGGAGAGCTGAACTGAATGCAATGACCAAGTATGAATCATGATATAACATGCTCTCTGCTGGATACAAAGTCAATGCAAATAATAGTTTGACTGTGGGATACACTACTAACCGACATACCCCAAGTTGAGCTAACTATGAGGCCAACCTGTAACCCTGGATGGAATGGTGTTCATACCTTGCCAAGGGTACGAACAAGTATGACGTGGATCCACTACTGCTGTCCACAAGGGACAAGGGTTTCAAGCCTAATCTGACAGGTGACCCTCTTTAGAACCTACGGTGGCGCCGTAGTTTTGGAACTTAGGGATTGCTACTAAAGGTCTCAGCCTAAGCTGACGGGTGATCCTTTATCCCCTAGTTCACTCGGTGCTAAGTTTACTCCCAACTGAATATAACCAACGAATGCAAACTGAAGTGCTGGATAGCTCAAAGTACTGATATAATCTGAGAATGCACATAAACATACTGAAGAAACTGACATTCAAATTCTTGAATCTGATTACCTGACCGAGCCTGCCTAACAAGTATAATTTATGAAGTACTGAAAGTTATAACAAGTCAGGGTTTTGAATCCTGTACATGAACTATACTAATTTCTCAAGAAACATGTGATTGATACCGTAAGAACTGTAGGAACTGAATTACATTAATTCCCTAAGGATGTAGAACCCTAGGTCTGAAACATGCCTGGGGAAAACTGAAGATTTTCTGGAATCTAGGGACCTAATGGGCGAAAGGAACCCACTAGTGAAGTCCCATACACCTGAGTGAAGATTTTACAGTTGAATCTTTGGATTCTCAGAGGAACTTGGAGGAAACCCTTTTTTTCCTTGTTCTTGAGAGTGAGCGTTCTGTTCTTGAGAGATTTTCTAAGCATGATTGATTGAGGAGTAATGAGGGAAAAGTAGAGTTAAAACCCTCTAATTACCCCCAAAATGACTTAGAATTAGAACTAAAATAATTGGGAAAAGACCAGACTTCCCCCACTTAAGGCTGGAATTTTTCTGGAGAAACCTCCGCTAGACAAGCTGCCCGACAGGCGTCGGACCTGCGACGGCCTGTCGGCCCTGACATCAGAATGGGGAAGGAGGGGTTGGTACCTGAGGCATTCCCATGATGGCTCCTATGGCCCATCGCTTCGGCGACGCCCATGGCATTAGCCCGTCGAGGCAAGCGACTTCCTTATTCCTCAACTTACGTACCTGATGGTCAAGAATCTCAACTGGAACCTCTTCATAGGTGAGTCTATCCTTCAAAGCCACACTCTCTAAAGGTACTATCAAAGTCAGATCACCCACACATTTCTTCAGCAAGGAAATGTGAAAGACTGGGTGAACTGCTGCTAATTCAGCTGGCAACTCTAACTCATAAGCCACATTACCAACCCTTTTCAGGATCTTGTAAGGGCCTAGATACCTGGGACTGAGCTTTCATTTCTTGACGAATCTCATCACACCCTTCATAGGTGACACTTTCAAGAAAACACAATCATCACTTTCGAACTCTAAGTCTTTTCCCCTAACATCTGCATAGGATTTATGACGACTCTGGGTTGTCTTAAGCATGTCTCTGATAAGCTGAACTTTGTACATAGCCTCATAGACCAAATCTGGTTCAATCAAAGCTGCTTCACCTACTTCG
Source organism: Jaltomata sinuosa (assembly GCA_003996215.1). Classification (NCBI taxonomy): domain Eukaryota; kingdom Viridiplantae; phylum Streptophyta; class Magnoliopsida; order Solanales; family Solanaceae; genus Jaltomata; species Jaltomata sinuosa. Next base: position 314,455 of record QJPP01002490.1, on the reverse strand, counting down.
AACCAACCAACAGGTGATCTACATCTGCGCCCATATAGAGCCTCATATGGGGCCATCTGAATGCTGGAATGGAAACTATTATTGTAGGTGAACTCTATGAGAGGTAGGTGGTCATCCCAACTACCTTTGAAATCAATCATACAAGCCCTCAACATATCCTCTAGGGTCAGAATGGTACGCTCTACCTGACCATCCATCTGCGGATGAAATGTCGTGCTGAGCTTTACCTGAGTACCAAGGCCTTTTTGACATGATCTCCAGAAGTGAGATGTAAACTGAGGGCCTCTATCTGAAATGATAGACAAAGGAACCTCATGCAACCTGACTATTTCACTGATGTAGAGTCTGGCATAGTCTTCCGCTGAATCTGTAGTCTTGACTGCCAAGAAGTGAGCTGACTTAGTGACTCTTTCCACTATCGCCCAAATGGAATCATGCTGCCTGCGAGTACGGGGTAGACCCATTATGAAATCCGTGTTAACCACTTCCCACTTCCAAGTAGGAATGCTAATCTCCTGAGTCACACCTCCTGATTTCTGATGTTCTACCTTTACCTGCTGATAGTTGGGGCACTTAGCCATAAAATTTGTGATGTCCCTCTTCATGCCGTTCCACCAATAGACTTACCATAGATCATGGTACATCTTAGTGGCACCTGGATGGATGGAATATCTAGAATTATGGGCTTCTAAAAGGATTTGCTGCCTCAACTCACCCACCTTAGGAACACATAAGTGACCTTGATAATGGAGTACACCATCTTTCCCTTGGGAGAAAACCTATACTCTTTGCTGAGTAACTGCACCCTTCAGCTGAAGTAGTATGGGATCACTATCCTGCTTCTCTTTAACTTCAGCTACCGAAGAAGATTTTGACCCATTCTGAACTATCACACCATCATCTGTCGTGTCCATAAGGCAAACTCCTAGGCGAGCAAGCTGATGAACATATCTGACCAGTTCTCTCGTCTCTTCCTCAACATGAGATATGCTACCCATAGACAGTCTATTGAGAGCATCAGTAACTACATTGGCCTTCCCCAGATGGTAGAGCACATTCATATCATAATCCTTGAGAAACTCAAGCCATCTCCTCTGACGAAGGTTCAATTCCTTCTGGGTGAACACATACTGAAGGCTCTTGTTATCGGTGAATATATCAACATGAACACCATATAAATAGTGCCTCCAAAGTTTTAGGGAAAACACAACCGCTGCAAGCTCGAGGTCATGAGTCGGGTAGTTCTTTTCATGGGCCTTAAGCTGTTTGGAAGCATAAGCTATGCCCTTACCCTGCTGCATTAAAACACAACCCAATCCGACTCTGGATGCATCATAATAAGCCACGTAACCGTCTGAACCATCTGGTAGGGTCAAAATAGGAGTTGTAGTCAATTTGGTCTTCAGTTCTAAGAAACTCTTCTCGCACTCCTCTGACCACTGAAACTTGACCTTTTTCTGAGTCAACTTGGTCAATAGGGCAGCTATGGATGAAAATCCTTCTACGAACCTCTTATAGTAACCAGCCAAACCCAAGAAACTTTTGATGTCTGTCAGAGAGGTGGGTTTGGTCCAGTGCTTTACTGCCTCGATTTTCTGGGAATCAACACAAATTCCTTCTCTGGATACCACATGACCAAGAAAAGCGACTGACTGTAACCAGAATTCATACTTGCTGAACTTAGCGAATAGCTGGCGATCCTTGAGGGTCTGAAGAACAACCCTCAAATGAGTCACATGCTCCTCTTCATTTCTAGAGTAAACGAGGATATCATCAATGAAGACGATGACGAACAAGTCCAAATACTATTTGAACACCCTGTTCATTAAGTCCATGAAAGTTGCAGGAGCATTGGTTAGTCCAAAAGACATAACAACAAATTCATAGTGACCATACCGAGTTCTGAAGGTTGTCTTCGGGATGTCACTATCTCTGACTCTGAGCTGATGATAGCCAGATCTGAGGTCTATCTTGGAAAAATAACTAGCTCCTTGAAGCTGGTCAAATAAGTCATCAATCCTTGGATTGGGATATTTATTTTTGGTTGTGACTTTGTTCAACTGATGGTAGTCAATGCACATCCTGAGAGAACCATCTTTCTTACGCACGAATAACACTGGAGCACCCCATATTGAGATGCTGGGTCTGATGAAGCCCTTATATAGAAGGTCTTTCAACTATTCTTTCAATTCCTTAAACTCAACTGGAGCCATCCTGTAAGGAGGAATTGAGATGGGCTGGGTATCTGGAAGGAGATCAATTCCAAAGTCGATTTCCCTTTCTGGGGGAACTCCGGGAAGATATTTTGGAAATACTTCTGGAAACTCACTAACTACTAGAACTGACTCAAGAGTTGGGGTTTCGGAGTTTGAGTCCTTAACCCAAACTAGATGACAGATATACCCTTTCGAAATCATCTTTCTGGCTTTAAGGTAAGAGATGAAATGACCTACAGGCATTGAGTTACTACCTTGCCACTCTAGGACTGGCTCGTTAGGAAACTAAAACCAAACGATCCTAGTTCTACAATCGACTTAGGCATAACAGGAATATAACCAATCCATGCCCAGAATGATATCAAAATCCACCATTTCTAACTCTACAAGATCAGCTGAGGTGACTTTCTGGGAAACTGTGATTGGGCAATTTCTGTATAATCGTCTAGCTATAACTGGGTCACCAACTGGAGTAGGGACTGAGAAGGGTTCTAGGAGAGTTTTTGGACTGACGTCAAAGTTTACTGCTATATATTGAGTTATAAAGGATAGTGTATCCCCTGGGTCTAACAATGCATAAACATCAGTATTAAAGACTCGTAACGTACCCGTGACCATATCGGGAGAGTCCTCCTGGTCCTGTCGACCCTGAAGTGCATTTAACTGGTTCTGGCGCTGACCGCCACCTGTACTAGAAGAGGCACCTTGCTGAGTAGGACGACCTGCTGGAGCTGTTGTAGAGTTAGCTTGATTCCGTGAATGAGTGTCCATGACCTTCTGAGAATTCTCAGAGCACTCTCTCATCCTATATCCTACACCCAAAGCAATTTCTGCTGCCTGCCATGCACTCACCTTGGTTGTTCCTACCACACTTCTTACAAAAAGGATTTGTGCGACCACTAGTGACAGTACCTTGGGACTTAGAGCCAGACGCTCTATCCCGCTTATCCTTCTTGAACTTAGGCACTGGGGCACTAGTAGAAGATGGAGCTGGTGCTGAATTTTTCTGGTGATATTGAGAGCGATTTTCACCCTCTGATCTCTGTTGATAGTGACTATAATCACCTATCCTAGCCCTCTTAGCATTCAACTCCCCTTTCCTTGATCCATTCCTCCTCGATCTGCTGAGCATAAGTAACTAACCTGGAGAAGTACATTTTCTTAACAAGCATGGCCGTTTTGTATTTCTTGACCACATCATCGGATACACCCGATATGAACTTACTCATACGAGCTCGAGAGTCAACTACAATTGCTGGAGTATACTTGGACAATTGTGTGAACTTCAAAGCATAGTCCTTTACACTCATATCATCCTGCCTCAAGTTGATGAACTCCTGAACCTTAGCTTCCCTAAGCTATAGTGGGAAGAACCTATCAAGGAAAGCAGTCCTGAAAATATTCCAAGTCACTGGTCCTGCATTGTCACAACGGGATTCTTTCCACTACTGGTACCAAGTGTAGGCCACTCCTTTTAGTTGATAATTGGCCAAGTCTGCACCCTAGACTGGAGTGACACCCATAATGTCAGTGACCTTCTGAATATCCTCAAGGAACTCTGGGGGATCTTCTTCTAACTTGGACCTGTGAAACTCTGGAGGGTTCATCCGAGTGAAGTCCCAAATTCTGGTTGCAGCGGTATTTACCTGAGGTGGAGCTGGGGCTGGAGCTTGCTGATTGACTTGGGTAGTCATGGCTTAAGCGAGCACTTGAAAGGAAGCCCTGAATTCGACATGCGTGACTTGCTCGTTCAAAGATGTTGCTAGGGCTATTGGCTGATTCCTAGCGTTAGCTCTTCTGGGATGCATTTTTCTGAAATGCGAGGAGCACGAGTTAGAATAGAGAAGGACTAAATAGAGTTTATACTCTATATCACGAACTGGAAAAGAAAGAAGGGAAGTTATTCCTAATGACGTCTCACAGCTTCTCTCCCATAAGTGTGGCGTGCTTCACACTCATGAGGAATACTCTACTTGACGCGACTTTCAGACACCCTAGGACACTTGAACCTGATGCTTTGATACCAAGTTTTTCATGCCCCGAGGCTACCCTCTATACGCAACACGGTGCTTAGTGTCACAAGTGACCTCAAGCTAACCCATGGCATGGCATATCTATAAAAATAAGCATTATAAGATAAAATCACTATGCGGAAGCTAAAATAGTATTAATATCTGAAAATAGGAAGAACCCAAAAGTCTATTTATAAATAGTATAGTCTTAGCTGAAAGTAACACCAACATCTGCTGATTCTAATCTATGTCTGAAAGCCATCTAACTGAAATAGGAGTTGTTGGGACATGCCCTAGCTAACTCTAACGAAATTTGAAACTTGTAATAAGTACTAAAATAAAGCATGTCTATTATCCTCAAGCTAATGAGGACTCACCACTGAGCTGCTGAGTATGGAATGGCAATTGAACTATGCGCGATCTGGATACTGAGTGCCTAGACCTACATCATAAAATAATGTAGCACAAAAGTATACGTCAGTACTTTGAATGTACTGAGCATGCAGGATATATGGTAAGCTGGACAATATAAAACTGATCATGAAATAAACATGCTGCAAATAAATAGAGAGTTGAACTGAATTCAATGACCAAGTATGAATCATGATATAACATGCTTAACTGAATACTGATAATACATCTGTTGGATACAAGGTCAATGCAAATAAGAGTGACTGTGGGAGACACTACTAACCGACATACCCCAAGTTCAGCTAACTATGGGGCCAACCTTTAACCCAGGATGGAAGGGTGTTCATACCTTGACAAGAGTACGAACAAGTCTGACATGGATCCACTACTGCTGTCCACAAGGGACAAGGGTGTCAAGCCTAATCTGACGGGTGACCCCCTTTAGAACCTACGGTGGCGTCATAGTTCTGGAACTTAGGGATTGCTACTAAAGGTATCAGCCTAAACTGACAGGTGAGCCTTTATCCCTTAGTTCACTCGGTGCTAAGTTTACTCCCAATTGAATATAAGCAACGAATGCAAACTAAAGTGCTGGATAGCTCAAAGTACTGATATAATCTAAGAATGCACATAAACATACTGAAGAATATGACATTCAAATTCTGGAATTTGATTACCTGACTGAGCCTGCCTAACAAGTATAATTTATGAAGTACTGAAAGTTATAACAAGTTAGGGTTCTGAATCCTGTACATGAACTATACTAATTTCCAAAGAAAATGTGATTGATACCGTAATAATTGTAGGAACTGAATTACATTGATTCCCTAAGGATGTAGAACCCTAGGTCTGAAATATGCCTGGGGAAAACTGAAGATTTTTTGGAATCTAGGGACCTAATGGGTGAAAGGAACCCACTAGTGAAGTCCCACATACCTGAGTGAAGATTCTACAGTTGAATCTTTGGATTTTGAGAGGAACTTGGAGGAAACCCCTTTTTGCCTTGTTCTTGAGAGAGTGCGTTCTGTTCATGAGAGATTTGCTAAGTATGAGTGATTGAGGAGTAATGAGGGAAAAGTAGAGTTAAAAACCTCTAATTACCCCCAAAATGACTTAGAATCGGAATTAAAATAATTGTGAAAAGACTGGACTACCCCCACTTAAGGCTGGAATTTTTCTGGAGAAACCTCCGTCGGACAGGCTGCCCGATGGGCGTTGGACCTGCGATGGCCCATCGGCCCTGGCGTCGGAATGGGGCAGGAAGGTCTTGTCCCCTCGGGTATTTCTATGATGGCTCACATGACTCGTCGCTTTGGAGACGCCCGTGGCGTTAGCCCATTGGGGGAAGGATGGTTGGGTCTGGGCGGCTGGACCTTTCTCAAGGGATGTCTGATGGCCCGTCGGACTGCCGACGCCCATTGGGTCCCTTGTCTGACTGGAGCCAGCTGAAACCCAACTCCTAGTCCCTTCCCACGGGCACCCTGATGGGCCATCGTGTCCATGATGCCCATGGGCCAGCCCGTGAGGCTTGACCAAGGCTGAAATTTTCTTTGAGTTTTCTAGGTTCTGGGTTTTAGAAACTGGTTTAAATTCTGGGATGTTACATAGTGCTTAACCTAATCAACTTCAAAAGGACAATGCTTAGCCTCGGGTAACATCTTGAAAAGGTAGTGCTTAACCCAATCAACTTCCAAAGGACAATGCTTAGCCTCGGGTAACATTCTTGAAAAGGTAGTGCTTAACCCAATCAACTTCCAAAGGACAATGCTTAGCCTCGGGTAACATGTTGAAAAGATAGTTCTTAACCGATTCAACTTCTGAAGGACAATGCTTAGCCTCGGGTAACATCTTGAAAAGGTAGTGCTTAACCCAATCAACTTCCAAAGGACAATGCTTAGCCTCGAGTAACATCTTGAAAAGGTAGTGCTTAACCCAATCAACTTCCAAAGGACAATGCTTAGCCTCGGGTAACATCTTGAAAAGGTAGTGATTAACCCAATCAACTACCAAAGAACAATTCTTAGCCTCGGGTAACATTCTTGAAAAGGTAGTGCTTAACCCAATCAACTTCCAAAGGACAATGCTTAGCCTCGGATAAAATCTTGAAAGGGTAGTGCTTAACCCAATCAACTTCCAAAGAACAATGCTTAGCCTCGGGTAACATCTTGAAAGGGTAGTGCTTAACCCAATCAACTTTCAAATGAGAATTCCTAGCCTTGGATAACTTATGAGGCTAACATCTTGAAAGGGTAGTGATTAACCCAATCAACTTTCAAATGACAATGCCTAGCCTTGGATAACTTATTGAAAAGGTAATGCTTAACCTCATTTATAGTAACCTTATTAGTAGTTGCTCAATTTGTGGTAGCCCAATAGTAACTCGAATTATAGTAGCCCAAAGTAGCATAATTCAAGTATCTGGTAGCTCAATAGTAGCCCAATATAGTTTCGTAGTCTAGTGTCATTAGAGCCGAGGAAGTAGAGTTACTTAGCTTTTAGGATAAATTTGAGAGAGCATATATTCTCTTGATGACCGTTATTTCTTGTGTCACGATTTGATTGTTATGACTATTTCTTAATTTGCACCAGTATTTATGCACCCAAAGTAAAGTTGTAAATTGTAAAAGGCAAAAAATTGACTCATACCTTTGGTTTGTCTCTTGCTGCTTGTATTTTGCATGTTGGACTTTAAACTTGATCTTTGTCTTAGTTTCTTAATAAGTAATGCTTGACATTTTTGAGGGTTCCTCAAAAAATTTTGCCCCAGTTTATGACTTGAAAAATCCTCATGATCTTCTGCAAGTTAGAAAATTGCTTCTTCTTTTTTGTATGAATTTTTTAGGGAACCTCAAAATTTTTGCCCCAGTTTCAGCTTTAAATAAGTGTGAAGTCTTGAATTCCTATTTTGCTCAAAGAAAATCCATTAGTTTTAAAGAAATGATTATCTCGCATTGAACATCAAAACCTCGACTCTGAGTTTGAATAAAAATGTGAAGAATATGAAAACTTGAGTATTGGATTATGAGAGTCTGTTGAAGACTAGGAAAATAGAATAGGCATTTTAAAAGTTTATGAAAGTACCAAAATTGAAAGTGTATTATGAAGTTATATGTTGAGGAGGCATATAGATGAGGATTAACTAAAGGATATAGCTAATCAAGTGCTTAGAATATCTATAGAAATAAAGGTTCATGAAGAGGACTCGAATTGATTAGAAATGACACACATGTTATGGGGTTGGATGGAACTTTATGAATGGAATTGATACTCAAATGCTAGACAATCTTTCAGCAAAATAAAATCAATATAACCATGAAACAAAAATCAACATCGCATAACTCAAAGTATTAAAGAAATAACGTATAAGGAATGATATATTTGCTAAAGAGAACTTTAGGCCGAATGAATGAGCCAACAACTTAGGCTTGAAGAACAATTCAATACAAGAGATAGGCTCTAGCGTATGAAACCTAACGATAGTGATGAAGCTTAAGATTTGGACGACAATTGTGATTTTGGAGAGCGTGATAATTGCATACATGCCAAAATCCTAAGCGTGAATAGATAAACGAGCTGATAACAGTAAGATATTGAGAAAAATACTCATAAAATATTTAGAGGAACTTTGCTTTGATGAGTAAGGAATCTTACGATTTTGAAGAATTGACTAATTCAAGAATCTGCCTCAGTTCTAGTTCTGAGACACTTAGCTTGAAATAGCCAAAAAAATTTGATAGATAGCGAAGATCATCTGAGTGATTCAAAATTTCCTTAATTTTTCACTCCAGGGCATTTTGAGAAGAAAAAAGAAAAGTAGAATAAAAATTTGATGGACAAGATTATTTGAGTGACAAAAGTTGATCCGATTTTTCAAATATGAGGACATTTTAGAGGGAGAAAAAAAAAAGCAAAGACCGCATCCTTATATAGAATTGCCTACGTATCTTGATGTAACAAGAATCAGGTCAGATGTAGTTTGAAATTTGAGACTTAGAGACATTTGAATGGTTGAGACATAGTATAAAGCGAATGATAATTTATATAAATAAAGATAGTAAACACATAACACATAACATGGACGAATGCCATCGGATCAAAAGATCCTTTAGACAGAAATATGATGCACGCCTTTAATTACGAGGGATCCAGAACTATCTTAAGTTTTCTCAGATTTGGGTAAACACAGACTCAAGGTTTTCCTATGCGAAGAGGCACGTGGTCACACGGTAGCAAAACTATCCGGTCTCCCCACGTCTATGCCAACTCTTTAATATGGATAATTGAAAGAATTTTGGAGAAGTGCAAAGGCACAACTCACGTGCATAGTGTGTGAAAGTGTGAAGTTCCCAAGTGGGGAAACTATGAGTGAAATGACAGTTATAAAGCTTACAACAAGTAGCACATAGCAAAAATGATAACACATTGAGTAACTTAAGAAACACGGTAAAGAAATAAATCATGATTAATAATAATAAGTGCATGAATAAAGAAAATTACAAAGCAAAAGATCATATAGTATATAAAGTACACGTATAAAGAAAAATTAACTTAAGTAACACACATCATGCAAAGAGAATAAGGAAGTTAATCATGAAATAAATCAAGCAAGAAATTAAATAAGGTAGGATATATCACATGGAAGGATATAAGTTATAGGCTAAGGAACAAATAAAATAATTAAGAAAATACTTATTTAAAAGGTAAATTAAGGAAACAAATAAATGACCTTAAGAAAAGGAATTTTATGCAAGAACAAATAATTTTATTAAAGAAACAAAATTTTCAAGACAAGGAAACTAAATAAAAGGGGTATGAAAAAAGGATATACATGGTAAAGAATATTTAATTAAACGTGAAAAGTAATTAGGAATGAAAAATAAATCATTCAAAAATAATAAATAAATAAATAAAAAGGAATGATAAGGTAATAACATGACACTAAAATATTTAAGAAAATAAATATGAAAAAAAAAGAATGGATTTAAACATGATATGTAACTATTTCAAGAAACACATCTTTAAAAAGTCAAATAAGAGAAAGGGAGAGGAAGGATCAAATCATGAAAAGACAAATAGTTTATTTTAAGTAAACAAATAAAAAGAGGTAACGAATGGTGTTAAACATGGAACTAAATCAATAATTTAAGAAAATTAATAAAGGAAAACAGGAAAAGAGATTAATCATGGAAGGAAAGTAGATTTAACTAAAAATAAAATAAAAATAATTAAGTCCTACACTGATAACAGAAACTAAAATGAAAATAAAATACAAAATCCCACATAAAACACAAATCCATAATGGTTAGAACCTAAGTATCTCCAGCGGAGTCGCTATTCTGTCGCGCCCCATTTTTTCTCACTAAAAGGGGGCCATCGACGTGACAACTCTCTTTAGGATAAAAAGAGAAGAAGAGTCGCCACCTAACGAATTAAAGGCGCGTTAGGGAACCATACTACACTAACTACGATTAATTTTAAATTAAGTCTACGCAATCAAAAATCAGGTAAGGGTTCAAGTTGCCTCGAAAGGAAGGTGTTAGACACCTTTCGAGGTCCACAAATGTGGGTCCCTGCCGGATTCATTATTTATGTGGGGAAATCATGAGAAACAAATGTCGACAAATTTTATTTAGAAAAAGGTGATTAAATAAATAAAATCTTAATTTTAAAAGAATAAATAAATTAAGCGTAAGTTCACTTATTAATCTAAGACATGCGATATATTCATAACAATGTTAATCGACCAAATTATTCTTAGTAGGCAAATTTAAATAACTAATTAATAATTAAATAACAAGTTACTTCTTAATATACAAATCTAAATAATTAAGTGACTAAACATCGAACTTCATTTTAAAATAAATAAATATACTAGGAGTAAATTATTATTTAACAAGTACGAATCTAGGTGATAAAAGTGATTAAACCTGCGATCAGGATACACATTAATAAAGAATACCATAAACTAGTTGACGTTGAATCACGAACAATAACGATAATTCATGATCAATAAGCTAACTGAGATTCTCGAAGAGCTCCCAAATTGTTATCCATTCCACAGAGTGTTCTAGTCATTCCACATGAATTTGTAACATTTCATATGAGAAAAAAAAATTGTTAGTAAAATGTATGCCACCTTAATTTGGTGGCGAATGTAATATAAGAGACTAAAATTAAATCAAATTAATAATACATAAACATAAGGTTAAGAGTGAGATTGAGAGTGAGAGAGAGAGAGAGAGAGAGAGGGATCAGGTATAGCGAGGCTGAAAATGGGCCCAATGTGATGTTACTCCCTCTATTCTATTTTCGTATGATCGATTCTCTTAAACGCCTTAAGACAAGACAAAAATAATTCTTAAAGAAATTATTCAATAGTACTAAGTAAAATATTTTGACATTTAAAAGTAGCGTGAAGCTAAAGATATATGTGTATTCTGATGTTTAAATTATAGGAAAACGTATTGATAATTTAGCATAATAATAAAAGTTGTCAAGTATTTGAGACTTTTAAGAAGGAGACATATAAAATTAGAAAAGAATAGAGTAACGAATTGCTTTATTTTTTATAAAGCTATATATGCTTTGTACGAGAAGTCAGCTATAGCCTGCCTTTGTCACCATATCCCGAATATACCTGGCCCCCGTTGGGGTGATGACTCCACCTAAGCTCCGCTTCATGCATTGACTTCTCCACTCTCGTGGTTGAACTCGAAGCAACATCATTCCATTGTGATGTACATATGAAAACATTCAAAAGAGGTGATAGTAGGTTTGTTCTTAAGGTTTAATTAATAAAATAAATAATTAAGTGATAAAACAATAAAGACTCTTAATCAAAGTAAGCACACAAGAAGGAAATGGTTTAAACAAAAAGAATGTTTTTCATCTCTTATCTTTTTACTTAACACGACGAGATTTGAAATAAATACACATCTCATCTCGCTCTTCTCACACGTAATTAACTATTGAAAAATTAAAAAAAAAATCCAGGTATTATTTAGGCGTGACCTTGAGACGTCTTTAAAAAAATAATCACCCAAACATTTCAGAGGGACATAAAATTAACTCAATAAAAAACTCAATCACCAAACTTTTGCACTAAATAAAAATTCATTGAATTCTCTCAAGTTGTAGCCTTAATGAATTTAGCCATCTCTACATAGCTTATTTATGAGATCCACTAAATTTCATCAACATAACCGTACATCATCCTTCAATCAATATATAAAAGTTGATCATGCAACACTAACGTAAATACCAAATTAGGTTCAAGAGATCTAGTTTAAATCCAACGAGGAGTAAGTTGCATCAGAAAGTTGTCTTAAAGAACCAAACTAACAAAAGAATCATGTAAGCCTTCCCCAAGCAATTTCAGAAACCTCGGGATAGCATTAAGATAATTTCGATGTTAAGCTAGCTAGTTCTTGAATAAAATACAAACATAATGTTCCATGAAATCACCTACATATTAGCAATACACCTACCCATTTAAACACATCATATTATACCAACACAAGAGGAGATAAATGAATCAAAAAGAAACGAGTAACAGATTGTTGGAAACGTTTAGTTAGAAATAAGAAAGAAAAAGTAAGTGATAGACCTTTTGCAGCAAACTTCTTCAAATGAAATGAGAATTACCATGCAAGCTTTTATCGAGAATGCGAGAACGAGATCCATCAGTTATAGGGTATCCAAAAGACTCAAATCAGATCAGAACCTCGGTGCGAAACTCCAATAACAACCTCGACTTCACTCAAAATAGTGATTTATGGCTATGTTTGACAAGGAAGGAGACAGTTAGCTAGGAATATTTTGGCTGGGTTTCAACGGCCTACTCAAGGTTGTTTCAATGTCTCTTTCATGGTGGTGGAGGTTGATTTAATGGTGGAAAAGAGTTGGAAACAGTGGAGGTGATTTAGTGATGGCTTGGCGGAGGTATGGCGGAAGAGACGGTGATGCTTGAGTGTTCCGCTCCCCTTTTGCTTTTCCAAATCCCTCTCCCTTGTCCGTCCCCTCATGATATTGTGTATCAATCTTGTGAGTCTGAGTGAATGAAGATTCTGTGTATTGGTAAGGAGGACGTGAAGGAGTGTTTTGGTGTGCTCTCCATGCTGCAAATGACGTGAGGGAGAGAGGCTTTTTCAAGAGAGCCCAAAAAAAAACGTTGGGGGAGGGAATATAATAGGAAAAGAATGATATCATGGGAGGAATTTTTGGTAAAAGTAATATTCTTCCATGAAAGATAAGGTAATGAGGAGGATTTTTCTAAATATGAAAAAACTTGATACAAATTTGAATTTTGAAATTAATCCTCAATATTAATAAAATTCTACCAAAATATATAAAATTGGTAACTATTAAATTACTAAGTAAAAGAATATTATTAAATATAATAACTCAATAATTATATTTCGTAATCAAAAGTAATTTATCAGTATTTACGATAATATGAATAATAACTGTAAAATATTTCCTCAAGTATATATAAAAAATAAAAAAATAGATAAATAGAAAAGCGTTAGTAAATAAAATAAAATATCATTGCACGTGAAGAATGTAGTAATATTAATAATAATAATAATAATAATAATAGCACTAGAATAAAATGCGAATAATATTTAATAACAAAAAATCTTATAAAAGTAGGTAAAAATAGCATTTTTGGCCTCGTGAACAAAATAGACGCTCGAATGAGTAAAATGGCAAAAATGAGGGACAAAATTGGGTGTCAAAAGGCATATAGGATGGCATACAAAACCCCGATTGGTATGTCTGCCTATCAACTAGTCTTTGGCAAAGCTTGTCATCTCCCAGTTGAATTGGAACACAAAGCAATGTGGGCTTTGAAGAAGCTTAACTTAGATAGGGAAAGAGCCGCTCGTGCTAGAGTGGATGACCTCAATGAAATGGATGAGTTCCGGATGCGGGATTATGAAAGCGCCGCAATTTACAAAGCCCAAATAAAGCACTATCATGATCAACAAATCTTAAAGCTGAGTTCCACCCAGGAGATTGGGTGCTCTTGTTCAACTCTCGACTCCGTCTCTTCCTGGGAAAATTAAGGTCCAAATGGTCTGGTCCATTCAAAGTGCTTCAAGTCTTCACCAATGGAGCCATAGAATTGGAAAATGAGGATGGCACAGCCTTCAAGGTCAATGGTCAGCGAGTGAAGAAGTACTTGGGCATTCCATAGGAAGTCGCGTTCCTAGAAGCCATCTACCTTTATGAGTCATTAGTGGGAGGTACCGTCATTGAGACGTGATGTTAAACCAAGCGCTTCTTGGGAGGCAACCCAAGAATTTTGATTTCTTACTTTTTTGTGCTTTTTTGTCACGCCCCGAGGCTACCCCCTAGACGTAACACAGAACCCGGGACCACAAGTGTCCCAAGTTAACCCTTGGTCATAGCATACTCATATATTTTTAAGAAAAGCAAAACAGAAGCATACATAATGAAGTTAGAAATACATAAACTGAAGTGGGATAAAGTCTATGAAATACCAATCCAGAATACAAACTAGCTATGTATGAAGCCTCTAAATATGAAATAGGAGTTGATGGGACAAACCCCAACTAACTCAGAAATACAACAGGAAAGAGACATAAAACACTACTCATAACTACGGTCTTCGGATGATGAGGACTCATCAAGATAATTCGGATAGCTGGCAACGACTAGCGACACGCCTGAGGAGCAGAGCCTAAATTTGCATCATAATAGGATGCAGCGCGAATATGTGTCAGTACTATAGGATGTACTGAATATGTGAGATATGCATAAATGAAATCAAAACCTTCTTAAAACATACTTAAATCCGAAATCATGCGTAAAAGAGATATCGTGGGAAAATACCATAAGTAAAGCTTAAATCATGAAAAAGGATAACTTGATGCATAAAACTTTCTTACGGGAGTTTCTCATAACCGACAATAGACCATGTGAGCTACATGAAATCTAACTATATAACCCCAGTTAGCAAAGCTGCCCCAAACCCTGCCAAGGTACGGGCCACCATACCTAACTATATAACCCCAGTTGGCAAAGCTGTCCTATGCCACGCTAAGGCAATGACACAATTAATGACCTAGAGTGGTACAACTTTCATAATCCCATCGGGCGATTCATAAGCTACGCTAGCAAAGTAGTTTTGGACTTGGGTAATCGAACCCTCATCGCTCGGTGCTAAATACTACTCCCAAAAATATGCATACATATAGCTCATATATACTTGTGACATATCTGATATCAAGTCTATTTGAAAAGCATAAGGGTATATCTATACCATGCAATTTGCATAACTTAGGTAGACACATCTAGATGCCAAACCTTTCATAAAACATAGAGACATATCAATTGTCATATAGTCATACTTCAAAATCTTTAAAACTTAGCATAGCCATAATTCAAAACATACTTTCTTCTATAAAATCATACTTTTCTTTCTAAATTCATAACTTGAAGAATTAGGCATGTAATTTCATGATAATAGAGGCCATGTTATCTAAACATGCTAATTTTGCTTGAAAACATGCAAATCAATGAGATTGTGCTAAAATTCATCATCAAAATATGGGCTTTTTAAATTATGCAAGAAATCATAATTAAAACATGGGTAATGAATGTGAAACCATGAATTGATACTTCAAAACAAAACCCATACTTTCCCCCAAATTGGGTAAGAACCCTAATTTCATAAATTCATAAATTCATAAATCAAAGTAAAATTTGAGGATTTTGGGCATAAGGGTGAAGGGAATCCCTTATTGAATACCCACATACCTTATTGAAGCTAGCTTGATCTTAGGAGGAAAGAATAGGAGACTTGATCTTGGATCTTGAGACTTAGAGAAGAGAAACTCCTTCTTTTTTTTGGAATAGAATAAGAAGAGCTTAAGCTATTAGGGGATAAAACCCTACTGAAAATGGTCAAAACGACCTAACTTAGGATTTAAAGTATAGGGGGGAAAGATCAAAATACCACTGACTTAAAATAAAAAGTTGCAGGAAAAGGTTATCCCACAGGCTGCCCGACGGGTATCGTACCCACGATGGCCCATCGGCCAAGACATCGTGCAGGGATACATGGGGTCTGTATCTTGCTGTCTATCTTTAACATCAGGTTCCCATGGGCCGTCGCACCTGCGACGCCCATGGTGATGCCCATCGGGAAGGAAAGTAAGGGGGAAAGATCATTCGAGGATTTTGATGGCGGGCTTCTATGGGCCATCGCTTCCGCAATGCCCATCGTGACCACCCATTGGACTGGTAGGAGCTATGTCCAAGAGCCTCTAGATGTATCTCACGGTGCGCCCTATGGCCCGTCGGAGCTCCGACACTCGTGGCGGCTTCCCATGGTGTCCAATTATTTAATTTTTTAGATTCAAGGTTAGTCGGCTGATTCGAATTTCGAGGTGTTATAATATCTCCCCCTTGGGATCATTCATCCTCGAATGAAGACTAAGCAAGGAAAATCTAGAGAGAAAACATCCTAGCCAAACAATAAAACATAAAAATGAAGAACAAGCATAAAAACTGAGCTCTTCAACTTAAAACATGATTGAACTAACTTCGGAAAATATGGATGCATGCTAGGATCATGAGAGGAACCAATGGAGTATAATTGGAGGGACATACTAAGGAATAAACTATTACCTCAAGCTGAAATGAAATTGGAAGGAAAGAGATGTGAGGGTACTTGGCTTTCATGGCTACTTCTGCTTCCTAAGTAGCTCCCTCAACTAGTTGATTTCTCCAAAGGACCTTCACCGAAGCGACTTCTTTATTCCTCAATCTCTGAATCTAACAATCAAGAATATCCACGGGAACTTCCTCATAAGTAAGGCTATCCTTTACACCCACATCCTCCAAAGGAACAATCAAGGTCAGATCACCAACAAACTTCTTCAACAAGGAAACAAGGAAAATCGGATGAACCGCTTCTAATTTTGTTGGCAAATCCAACTCATAAGCAACACTACCAACTCTCCTTAAAATCCAATAGGTACCTACATAGTGGGGACTAAGTTTTATTTTCTTGACAAATCTCATCACACCCTTCAGGGGTGACACCTTTAGAAACACCCAATTATCAACTTCAAACTCCAACTCTCTTCTCCTCACATCTGCATATAATTTCTGTCGACTCTGAACGGTCTTCAATCTCTTTCTAAGGATCTGAACTTCTTCCATAGTCTCATGAAGTGAATTTGGACCAATCAAAACTGCCTCACCTACCTCAAACCAACCAATAGGAGATCTACACCTCTGCCCACAAAGTGCCTCACAAGGAGCCATCTGTATGCTAGAATGAAAATTGTTGTTGTAGGCAAACTCGATAAGAGGTAAGTGATCATCCCAACTACCTTTAAAATCAATCACACAAGCTCTCAACATATCCTCCAAAGTCTAAATAGTACGCTCGACCTGGCCATCCGTCTGTGGGTGAAAAGTTGTGCTAAGCTTCACCTGAGTACCAAGACCTTTCTGAAATGATCTCCAAAACTGTGATGTAAAATGAGTACCTCTATCTGAAATGATGGATAATGGAATACCATGCAATTGGACTATCTCACGAATGTAGAGTCTGGCATAATTCTCAGCTGAATCAGTAGTCTTGACAGCCAAAAAGTGGGCTAATTTGGTTATTCTATCGACAACCACCCAAATAGAATCGTGTTGCCTTTGAGTACGAGGCAAACTTGTAATGAAGTTCATATTGATCGCTTTCCACTTCCAAGTAGGAAGGTCAATATCCTGAGTCATACCATCCGGTTGCTAAGGCTCTACCTTCACTTGCTGACAGTTGGGACACTTAGCCACAAAATCGGCTATTTCCCTATTCATACCATTCCACCAATAGACTTCTCATAGATCACGGTACATCTTAGTGGAACCAGGGTGAATAGAATATCTTGAACTATGATCCTCACTCAAAATCTGTTATCTCAACCCACCTACATCTGGCACACACAATCGACCCTGATAATGGAGCACACTATCTCCCCCTTGGGAGAAAACCTCAACTCTTTGCTGATGGATTGCACCCTTTAGCTGAAGTAAACTAGGATCACTGTCTTGCTTTGCCTTCACATCAGCTACCAAAGATGATTCAGAACCATTCTGAACAATAACACCACCTTCTATCGAGTCCCTCAGGCAAACTCCTAACTGAGCAAGCCTACAAACCTCCATAACCAATTCTTTCTTTTCATTCTCAATCGAAGACACACTACCCATGGAAAATCTACTAAGTGCATCTACCACTACATTAGCCTTACCCGGATGGTAAAGCACACTCATGTAATAATCTTTAAGAATCTCAAGCCATCTCCTTTGACGAAGATTCAATTCCTTTTGAGTGAACACATACTGAAGACTCTTATGATCGGTGGATACATCCACGTGAACACCATACAAGTAGTGTCTCCAAATATTTAAAGCAAAACCATGGCTACTAACTCAAGATCATGAGTATGGTAGTTCTTCTCATGAATCATAAACTTTCTCGAAGTGTAAGTGATTATTTTACCATGCTGCATCAACACACAACCTAAACCAATCCTAGAAGCATCACAATACACCACAAAGTCATCTAGGCCCTCGGGTAGAGCCAACACTGGGGTCGTGGTCATTCTAGTCTTCAATTCCTGAAA
Organism: Jaltomata sinuosa; assembly: GCA_003996215.1. Lineage (NCBI taxonomy): Eukaryota > Viridiplantae > Streptophyta > Magnoliopsida > Solanales > Solanaceae > Jaltomata > Jaltomata sinuosa. The sequence goes on along the minus strand of QJPP01002490.1, from coordinate 296,158 downwards.
TTTCTTCTCACATAGATCCGACTACTAAAATTTAACCTTCTTCTGAGTCAATCAGGTCAAAGGGGTAGCAATGGAAGAGAACCCTTACACAAATCTTATGTGGTTGCCAGCCAAACCCAAAAAGCTCCTAATATCAGAAGGGGAAGTGGGTCTAGGCCAGTTTTTTACTGCCTCGATCTTTTAAGAATCAACTCTAATACCATCTGTAGTCACACTATGACCCAGATTAGGACCAGACTGCATCCAACACTCACACTTGCTAAACTTAGCAAGTAACTGCCAGTCTTTGAAAGTCTGTAACACCACTCTCAAATGGTCTGCATGCTCCTCCTTACTCCGAGAATAGATAAGGATATCATCAATGAATACAATCACAAACAAATCCAAATACTGCTTGAACACACAAATCAAATCCATAAAGGCTGCAGGAGCATTCATTAGACCAAAAGACATCACAACAAATTCATAATTACCATATTGGGTTCTAAAGGCTGTCTTGGAAATATCACACTCTCAAACATGAAGCTGGTGACAATCAGATCTAAGGTCAATCTTGGAGAAGAAACTGGCACCCTGAAGCTGATAGAACAAGTCATCAATCCTAGGAATAGGATACTTATTCTTAATTGTGACCTTGTTCATCTGACGGTAGTCAATACACAGTCAGAGGGAACCATCCTTCTTCCGCACAAACAAAACTAGGGCACTCCATGGAGAAATGCTAGGCCTGATGAAACCCTTGTCAAGAAGATCTTTCAACTGATCCTTTAACTCTTTAAGTTCCACGGGAGCAATTCTATAGGGAGGAATAGATATAGGATTCATATCTAGAAGGAGATCTATCCCAAAATTGATCTCCCTCTAAGGAGGGACTCTGGGTAAATCTTCGGGAAATACTTCTGGGAACTCATTCAGCACTGGAACAGATTGAAGGGATGGGGTTTCGGACTTCGTGTCCATAACCCGAACTATATGATAAACATAACCCTTAGAAATCATCTTCCTAGCCTTAAGATAATATATGAAATGACTTTTCAAGGATGGAGGACTACCTTGCCACTCTAAGGTATGTTCATTCGGAAACTTGAAATTGACAACTCGAGTACGACAGTCAACCAAGGCATAACAAGCCTACAACCAATCAGTACCAAGAATAACATCAAAATTAGTCATCTCCAACTCTACTAGATCCACTAAAGTGACTCTACAGAGTACTGAGATAGGGAAATTTTGATAGATTCTTTTGGCTAGGACTGACAAACCAATAGGAGTAGAAACACAAAAGGGTTCTAAAAGCTGATCCGGACTAATCTCAAACTTGAAAGCAACATAAGGGGTCACAAAAGATAAGGATACACCGGGATCCAATAAAGCATACACATCAAAAGAGAAGACTTTAAACATACCAATAACAACGTCTAGTGAACTCTCCAGGTCTTGACGAGAGTACATGTCATAAAGGTGGTTCTGGCGCTAACCACCAAACTAGAAGTAGTGCCTTGCTAGGCTGGTCGTCCTCCTGAAGTTGATGGGGCAGACTGGGTCCTATTACCTGCCTGTACGTTCTTATCTAAAGGGAAATCCTTAATTTGATGCCCGGCCTGACCACACCCAAAGAACTTACCAGGATGACTTCTACCACACTTGTTGCAAGGAGGGTAAGGAGCACCCTTTGCAACACTCCCCTGCGAATAGGAACAAGATCCTCTATCAATCAGATCATAACAAGGCCTGGGGGCTTGGGTAGGAGCACTATCTGAAGAATGAATGGGTCCTGAGGACTTCTTCTATAATGAAGAGCGATGTATGCCTCCGGACTTCTGATGGCCAAAGCCTGAACTCTCTGATCTACCCCTCTTGTTCTCCTTTGCCAATTTTGTCAACTTGTCTCCCTCAATCTGATGGGCATGAGTCATAAGTCGGGAGATATCCATGTCACCGAAGAGCATCATGGACCTGCACTCTTTCTTCACTATCTCTGATGCTCTTTAAACATACTTACTCATCTCATCCCACGGGTCAGCCACCATGGAAGGAGCATACCTAGAAAGTTGGGAGAACTTCAATCCGTACTCCTGAACCGACATGGAATGCTGCCTCAAATTCATGAACTCTTTGACCTTAGCTTGCCTCAACTCCCTCGGGAAAAACCGGTCAAGAAAAGCCCTCTCAAATCATTCCCAAGTCATAGGGACCACATCCCTAGCCCTAGCATCTTTCCATTGAGTGAACCAAATATGAGCCACGTCCTTGAGTTGATAGGAAGCTAGCTCAATACAATCAACACCACCCACTTGCATTACACCAAAGATCTTCTTTACCTCATCCAAGAAATTTTGTGGATCCTCATAAAATTTTGAACCCCAGAACTCGAGTGGGTTTATGCGAACAAAATCTCAGACTCGGGACGCTACTCCACCCTGAGGATAGGTGGAGAAAGGAGCCTGCTGATTGGCCTGGGCGGCCAAAGTCTAGGCTAGACTAGGAATGGCATTCCTCAACTCCATATTTGTGACCTCGGGGTCTATAATTAGAGGATTAGCATTCCGAGCATGGACTCGGTGAGGCATAGCACGACGAGGAATCATAATCTAAAACACATAAAGAACGAATTAGAGGGTTACTAGAGTTAAACTCTATCGCACGATATTTATCAAGAAAAAAGTGGACTTTTCCTAAGACATCTCATACATTCCCTCATATTAGTGTGGCGCGCTTCACACAAATGAAAGAGACTCTACTCGATGCGGCTTTCAGACATACTAGGACTCTTAAACCTGAGGCTCTGATACCATGTTTTTCATGCCTCGACCCTACTATCTAGATGTAACACAGGACCCGGGACCACAAGTGTCCCAAGTAACCCTTGGTCATAGCACACTCAGATATATTTAAGAAAAGCAAAGCGGAAGCATACATAATGAAGTTAGAAATCCATCAACTAAAGTGGGATAAAGTCTATGAAATACCAATCCAGAATAAAAACTAGCTATGTCTGAAGCCTCTAAATCTAAAATAGGAGTTGATGAGTCAAAACCCCAACTAACTCAAAAATACAATAGGAAAGATACATAAAAAACTACTCATAACTACGGTCCTCGGATGATGAGGATTCACTAAGATAATACGAATAGCTGGCAATGACTAGCCATGCGCCTGAGGAGCAGAGCCTGACTCTGCATCATAATAGGATGCAACGCAAATATGCATCAGTTTTATAGGATGTACTGAATATGTGAGATATGCATAAATGAAATCAAAACATTCTTAAAATATACTTAAATCCAAAATCATGCGTAAAAGAGATATCGTGGGAAAATACCATAAGTAAAGCTTAAATCATAAAATAGGATAACTTGATGCATAAAAATTTCTTATGGGAGTTTCTCATAACCGACAATAGACCATGTGAGCTAAATGGAATCTAACTATATAACCCTAGTTAGCAAAGCTGCCCCGAACCCTGCCAAGGTATGGGCCACCATACCCAACTATATAACCCTAGTTGGTAAAGCTATTTTATGCCCCACTAAGGCAAGGACAACATGAATGACTTAGAGTGGTACCACTTTCATAAGCCCATCGGGTAATTTATAACCTATGCTGGTAACGTAGTTTTGGACTTGGGTAATCGAACCCTCATCGCTCGGTGCTAAATACTACTCCCAAAAATATGCATACATATAGCTCATATATACTTGTGACATATCTGATATCAAGTCTATTTGAAAATCATAAGGGTATATCTATACCATGCAATTTGCATAACTTAGGTAGACACATCTAGATGCCAAACCTTTCATAAAACATAGAGACATATCAAATGTCATATAGCTCATACTTCAAAATCTTTAAAACTTAGCATAGGCATAATTTAAAACATACTTTCTTCTATAAAATCATACTTTTCTTTCTAAATTCATAACTTGAAGAATTAGGCATGTAATTTCATGATAATAGAGGCCATGTTATCTAAACATGCTAATTTTGCTTGAAAACATGCAAATCAATGAGATTGTGCTAAAATTCATCATCAACATATGGAATTTTGAAATTATGCAAGGAATCATAATTAAAACATGGGTAATTAATGGGAAACCATGAATTGATACTTTAAAACAAAACTTATAACTTTTTCACCAAATTGGGTAAGAACCCTAATTTCATAAATTCATAAATCAACGTAAAACTTGAGGATTTTGGGCATAAAGGTGAAGAGAATCCCTTATTAAATACCCACATACCTTATTGAAGCTAGCTTGATCTTAGGAGGAAAAGAATAGGAGACTTTATCTTGGAGCTTGAGACTTGGAGAAGAGGAACTCCTTCTTATTTTGGAATAGAATGACTTAGAATGAGAAGAGCTTAGGTTATTAGGGGATAAAACCCTACTAAAAATGGTCAAAACGATCTCACTTAGGAGTTAGAGTATAAGGGGATAAGATAGAAATACCCCTGAGTTAAAATAAAAAGTTGTAGGAAAAGGTCATCCCACGGGCTGCTCGACGGGCGTCGTACCCACGATGGCCCATCGGCCAAGGCATCATGTAGGGCTACCTGGGGTCTAGGTCTCACTGGCTAGCTTTGAAGGCGGGTTCACATGGGCCGTCACACCTACGACGCCAGTGGTGATGCTTGTCATACCAGGGAAGGAAGGGGGAACGAACATTGAAGCATTTCGATGGTGGGCTCCCACGGGCAGTCGCTTCAGCGATGCCCGTCGTGACCACGTATCGAACTAGAAGGATCTATGACCAAGATCCACTAGATGTATCCTACGGTATGCCCCACAACCCGTCAAAGCTCCAACGCCTATGGCGGCTGCCTGTGGTGTCCAATTATTTCAGAAATTTTCTGGATTCAAGGTTTGTCGGCTGATTCGAATTCTGGGGTGTTACAATATCTCCCCCTTGGGATCATTCATTCTAAAATGAAGACTAAGCAAGTAAAATCTTGAGAGAAAACATCCCAGCGAAACAACAAAACATAAAACTAAAGAACAAGCATGAAAACGGAGCTCTTCAACTTAAAACATGATTGAACTAACTTCAAAAAACATGGATGCATGCTAGGATCATGAGAGGAACCAATGGAGTAGAATCGGAGCGACATACTAGGGAGAAAACTATTACCTCAAGCAGAAATGGATTTGGAAGGAAAGAGATGAGGGTACTTGGCTTTGATGGCTGCTTCTGCTTCCCAAGTAGCTCCCTCAACTAGCTGATTTCTCCAAAGGACCTTTACCAAAGTGAATTTTTTATTCCTCAACCTTCGAATCTGATGATCAAGAATCTCCACAGAAACTTCCTCATAAGTAAGGCTATCCTTCACACCCACATCCTCCAATGGAACAATCAAGGTCGGATCACCAACACACTTCTTCAACAAGGAGACATAGAAAACCAAATGAACCGCTTCTAATTCTGTTGGCAAATCCAACTCATAAGCAAAACTACCAACTCTCCTCAAACTACAATAGGGACTTACATAGCAAGGACTGAGTTTCCTTTCTTGCCAAATCTCATCACACCCTTCATGGGTGACACCTTTAGAAACACCTAATCATCAACCTCAAACTCCAACTCTCTTCTCCTCACATCTGCATATGATTTCTGTCAACTCTTAGCAGTCTTCAACCTCTCCCTAATGATCTGAACCTTTTCTATAGTCTCATGAACTAAATTTGGACCAATCAAAACTACCTCACCTACCTCAAACCAACCAATAGGAGATCTACACCTCCGCCCATAAAGTGCCTCATAAGGAGCCATTTAGATGCTAGAATAAAAACTGTTATTGTAGGCAAACTCGATAAGAGGTAAGTGATCATCCCAACTACCTTTAAAATCAATCACACAAGATCTCAACATATCCTTCAAAGTCTGAATAGTACGCTCTGCCTGGCCATCTATCTGTGGGTGAAAAGCTGTGCTAAGCTTCACCTGACTACCCAGACCTCTTTGAAATGATCTCCTAAACTAGGATGTAAACTAAGTACCTCTATATTAAATGATGGACAATGGAACACCATTCAATCGTACTATCTCACTAATGTAGAGTCTGGAATAATCCTCAGATGAATCAGCAGTTTTGACAGCCAAGAAGTGGGCTGATTTGGTTATCCTGTCGATAATCACCCAAATAGAATCGTGTTGCCTTCGAGTATGAGGCAAACCTGTAATAAAGTCCATATTGTTTGCTTCCTACTTCCAAGTAGGAAGGTCAATATCCTAAGTCATACCACCCGGTCACTGATGCACGACCTTCACTTGCTGACAGTTGGGAAACTTAGCCACAAAACCTTATATGTCCCTCTTCATACCATTCAACCGATAGACTTCCCATAGATCACGGTACATCTTTGTGGCACCATGGTGAATATAATATCTAGAACTATGAGCCTCAGTCAAAAAATATTGTCTCAACCTACCTACATCTGGCACACATAATCGACCCTGATACCAGAGCACACTATCTCCCTCTTGGGAAAAAACCTTAACTCTTTACTGATGGACTGCACCCTTTAGCTGAAGCAAAATAGGATCACTGTCTTGTTTAGCCTTCACTTCAGATACCAAAGATTATTCAGAACCATTCTGAATAATAACACCACCTTCTATTGAGTCCATCAAGCAAACTCCTTACCGAGCAAGCCTATTAACCTCCTTAACCAATTCCTTCTTTTCATCCTCAACCGAAGACACACTACCCATGGACAATCTACTAAGTGCATCCTCCATTACATTGGCCTTACCCAGATGGTAAAGCACACTCATATCATAATCCTTAAGAAGCTCAAGCCATCTCATTTGACGAAGATTCAATTTCTTTTGAGTGAAGACATACTGAAGACTCTTATTATCGGTGAATACATCCACGTGAACACCGTACAAGTAGTGTCTCTAAATCTTCAAAGCAAAAACCATGGCTGCTAACTCAAGATCATGAGTAGGGTAGTTCTTCTCATTAATCTTAAGTTGTCTTGAAGTGTAAGCGATAACTTTACCACGCTGCATCAACACACAACCCAAATCAATCCTAGAAGCATCACAATACACCACAAAGTCATCAAGGCCCTCGGGTAGAGCCAACACATGAGGTATGGTCAATCTAGTCTTCAATTCCTGAAAGTTCTTCTCATATAGATCCGACCACTGAAATTTAACCTTCTTCTAAGTCAATCGGGTGAAAGGGGCAGCAATGGAAGAGAACCCTTCCACAAATCTCCTATAGTAGCCAGCCAAACTTAAAAAATCCTAATATCAGATGAGGAAGTGGGTCTAGGCCAGTTATTTACTACCTCGATCTTTTGAGAATCAACTCTAATACCATCTCTAGTCACAATATGACGCAGAAAAGCAACAGGCTGCATCCAAAACTCATATTTGCTAAACTAAGCAAATAATTGCCTGTTTTTGAGAGTCTGCAACACCACTCTCAAATGGTCTGCATGCTCTTCCTTACTTTGAGAATAGATAAGGATATCATTAATGAATATCCAAATACTGCTTGAACACATAGTTCATCAAATCCATAAAGGCTACAAGAGCATTGATTAGACCAAAACACAACACAATAAATTCATAATGACCATACAGGATTCTGAAGGTTGTCTTTGGAATATCACACTCTCGAACACGAAGCTAGTGATAACCGGATCTAAGGTCGATCTTGGAGAAGAAACTGGAACCCTGAAGCTGATCAAACAAGTCATCAATCCTAGGAATGGGATACTTATTCTTAATTGTGACCTTGTTCAACTAACAACAGTCAATACACATTCTGAGGGAACCATGCTTCTTTCGCACAAACAAAACTGGGGGACCCCATGGAGAAATGTTAGGCCTGATGAAACCCTTGTCAAGAAGATCCTTCAACTGAGCCTTTAACTCCTTAAGTTTCGCGGAAGCCATTCAATAGGGAGGAATAAAGATAGGATTCATTTCAAGAAGATATCCCAAAGTTGATCTCCCACTCAGGAGGGACTCCGAGTAAATATTTGGAAAACACTTCTGGGACTCATTCACAATAGGAACAGACTGAAGGGATAGGGTTTCAAACTCTGTGTCCATTACCTGAACTATATGATAAACATAACCCTTAGAAATCATCTTCCTATCCTTAAGATAAGATATGAAATGACTTTTCGAGGATGGAGGACTACCTTTCCACTCAAAGGCAGGTATATCTGAAAAGTTAAAACTGACAACTCGGGTACGATAGTCAACCGAGGCATAACAAGCCTACAACCAATCCATACCAAGAATAACATCAAAATCAATCATCTCCAACTCCACTAGATCCGCTGAAGTGACTCTATAGAGTACTTAGATAGGGGAATTTTGGTAGATTCTTTTGGCTAGGACTGACTCACCAACAGGAGTAAAAATACAAAAGGGTTCTAAAAGCTGATTCAGACTAATCTCGAACTTGCAAGCAACATAATGGGTCACAAAAGATAAGGATGCATGGGGATCTAATAAATCATACACATCAAAAGGGAAGACTTTCAATATACCATTAACGACATCTGGTGAACTCTCCTGGTCCTGACGAGAGGACATGGCATAAAGGCAGTTATGGCGCTGACCACTAGAACTAGAAGCAGTGCCTTGCTGGGCTGGTTGGCCTCCTGAAGCTGCTGGGGCAAACTGGATGCTACTACCTCCCTGTCCCTTCTTAGTTGAAGGGAAATCCTTAATCTGATATCTGGCCTGACCACAAACAAAGCAACTACCTGAATTGGCTAGACACTCATCATGATGACTTCTACCACACTTTTTGCAAGAAGGGTAAGGAGCACCCTTCGCAACACCCCTGCAAATAAGAACTAGCTCTTCTACCGGTTAGATCATAACGAGGACTGGGTGCCTAGGTAGGAGAACTAGATGAAGAATGAACGGGTCCTGAGGACTTCTTCTGAAACAAAGAGCGATGTCTACCTCCGGACCTCTGATGGCCAAATCCTGAACTCTCTAATCTACCCCTTTTGTTCTCCCTTGCCAATTCCCTCAACTTGTCTCCCTTAATTTGATGGGCATAAGTCATAAGTAGAGATATATCTATGTCACCCAAAAGCATCTCGGACCTGCACTCTTTCTTCACCATCTCCGATACTCCATAAACGTACCTACTCATCTCATCCCACGGGTCAGCCACCATGGAAAGAGCATACCAAGAAAGCTGGGTGAACTTCAATCCATACTCTTGAACTGACATGGAACCCTGCCTCAAATTCATGAACTCTTCGACCTTAGCTTTCCTCAACTCCCTCAGGAAAATTGGTCAAGAAAATACCTTTCAAAGCATTCCCAAGTCATAGGGACCATATCTCTAGCCCTAACATCTTTCCATTGAGTGAACCAAATATGAGCCATATCCTTGAGTTTATAGGAAGCTAGATCAATACAATCAACACCACCCACTTGCATCACACCAATGATCTTTTTCACCTCATCCAAGAAATTTTGTGGATCCTCACCAACTTTCGAACCCCAGAACTCATGTGGGTTCATGCGAATGAAATCTCAAACTCGAGGTGCTACTCTACCTTTAGGATGGGTGGGGACAGGAGCCTGCTGATTAGCCTGAGAGGCCACAGTCTAAGATAGCATATGAATGGCATTTTTGAACTCTGCATTTATGACCTCGGGGTCTGGAACTGGAGGATTAGCATTCCGGGCATTGGCCTAGCGAGGCATAGCACAATGAAGAGGCATAATATGAAATGCATAAACAATGAATTAGAGTGTTACTAGAGTTAAATTCTATCGCACGATATTGATTAAGAAAGAATTGAACTTTTCCTAAGACATCTCATAGCTTCCCTCTCATGAGTGTGGCGTGCTTCACATATATGAAAGAGACTCTACTCGATGCGGCTTTCAGAAATCCTAGGTCTCTTAAACTTGAGGCTATGATACCAAGCTTGTCATGCCTTGAGGCTACCCCCTAGACTTAACACAGAATACGGGACCACAAGTGTACCAAGTTAACCCTTGGTCATAGCATACTCAGATATATTTAAGACAAGAAAAGCGGAAGCATACATAATGAAGTTAGAAATCCATAAACTGAAGTAGGATAAAGTCTATAAAATACCAATCATGAATATAAACTAGCTATGTCTAAAATAGGAGTTGATGGGACAAAACCCCAACTAACTCAGAAATACAATAGGAAAGAGACATAAAACACTACTCATAACTACGGTCTTCGGATGATGAGGACTCACCAAGATAATGCGAATAGCTAGCAATGACTAGCCACACGCCTGAGGAGCAGAGCCTGAATCTGCATCATAATAGGATGCAACACAAATATGCGTCATTACTATAGGATGTACTGAGTATGTAAGATATGCATAAACATACTTAAATATGAAATCATGCATGAAAGAGATATCGTGGGAAAATACCATAAGTAAAGCTTAAATCATGAAATAGGATAACTTGATGCATAAAACTTTCTTATAGGAGTTTCTCATAACCGACAATAGACCATGTGAGCTACATGAAATCTAACTATATAACCCTAGTTAGCAAAGCTGCCCCGAACCCTGCCAAGGTATGGGCCACCATACCCAACTATATAACCCTAGTTGGCAAAGCTGTCTTATGCCCCGCTAAGGCAAGGACAACATTAATAACTTAGAGTGGTACCACTTTCATAAGCCCATCGAGTAATTTATAACCTATGCTGGTAACATAGTTTTGGACTTGGGTAATCGAACCCTCATCGCTCGGTGCTAAATACTACTCCCAAAAATATGTGTACATATAGATCATATATACTTGTGACATATCTGATGTCAAGTCTGTTTGAAAAGCATAAGGGTATATCTATACCATGCAATTCACATAACTTAGGTAGACACATGAAGATGCCAAACCTTTCATAAAACATAGAGACATATCAAATGGCATATTGTTCATACTTCAAAATCTTTAAAACATAGCATAGCCATAATTCAAAACATACTTTCTTCTCTAAAATCATACTTTTCTTTCTAAATTCATAACTTGAAGAATTAGGCATGTAATTTCATGATAATAGAGGTCATGTTATCTAAACATGCTAATTTTGCTTGAAAATATGAAAATCAGTGAGATCATGCTAAAATTCATCATCAACATATGGGTTTTTGAAATTATGCAAGGAATCATAATTAAAACATGGGTAATGAATGGGAAACCATGAATTGATACTTTAAAAAAAACCATAACCTTTTTCCCAAATTGGGTAAGAACCCTAATTTCATAAATTCATAAATCAAAGTAAAACTTGAGGGTTTTGGGAATAAGAGTGAAGGGAATTCCTTATTGAATACCCACATACCTTATTGAAGCTAGCTTGATCTTAGGAGGAAAAGAATAGGAGACTTGATCTTGGAGCTTGAGACTTGGAGAAGAGGAACTCCTTCTTCTTTTGGAATAGAATGACTTAGAATGAGAAGAGCTTAGGCTATTAGGGGCTAAAACCCTACTAAAAATGGTCAAAAAACCTCACTTAGGAGTTAAATTATAGTGGAAAAGACCAAAATACCCCTGATTTAAAAAAAAAAGTTACAGGAAAAAGGTCATCTTACGGGCTGCCCGACGGGCGTCATACCTATGATGGCCCATTGGCCAAGGCATCATACAGGGCTACTTGGGGTCTGGGTCTCACTGACTAGCTTTGACAGTGTGTTCCCACAGGCCGTCGCACCTGCGACTCCTGTGGTAATGCCTATCATGGAAGGGAAGGAAGGGGGAAAGATCGCTGGAGTATTCCAATGGTGGGCTCCCACACGCCATTCCTTCCGCAACTCCCGTTATGACCACTCATCGGACTGAGAGGAGCTATGGCCAAGAGCCACTGGATGTATCCCATGGCGTGCCCCATGGCCCATTGGAGCTCTGACACCCGTGGCAGCTGCCCATGGTGTCTACTCATTTTGGAATTTTTTTGGATTCAAGGTTAGTCGGCAGATTTGAATTCCAGGGTGTTACATTTTTAATGTTATTTTGTTTATTGGTTTTGTTGGCTATGAAGTTAAGAACCAAGCTAAGGAATGTTTGAGCAATCATAAAGACATGCAATGCATCATGCGATCGCATGTCACAAAATATGTGTCACATGACAGTCCGCATGGTCAAAATAGAATGTTGCTGAATCTACTGCCTTGATGTGCGATTGGTGTGCAGTCACATCAATAGATGTCTGCGTCACACACTAGTTTTACACCACATAACAAAAAACTTATAGCAAACCTAAAATTTCAAGCCAATATGTGATGGAGGGTGTGAATCACATAGTTCTGAATGCTCATCACACGTCTTTCTCACAAGAATCAAGCAGAATCTTGGTTTGATTAGCCTATATGATTGTGCGCTTGATGTGCGGTCTCACCATCCCTCCTGTGTTTTTCACAGTAACCCCAGGGAGTACAATCTTTTCCTATGTCTAACATCATTGAGGACAATGGTCCGTTTAAGTTTGGGGGTGCGTTAAATTGGTTATTGCCTTGTTAATAGTAGTTTAGCAATAAACTTCGAGGGTTTACTTAATACCATGGTTCTTTCCCAAGGAGCAAAAGTTTTCTTTTATTTTCTTTTCTTTTTGTTTCTTTTGTGTTGAACCGGGTTGGTGTTTTCCTATGATAGATTGAGAGGCGACTTTCTTAAGGGAAAATGCCAAGTTCTAGTTTAAATTTGAGTCCATAGTTTGTTTGTATCAAAATGGGCCCACCAAAAAAAATTCTTGGCAAGATATTTTTTGAAATAAAAAGGGAAGAGGGAAAATGAATTTTAGAGGAAATCATTCTCTTGCCATGACTTGCACACTCTTGTTTTGGCTTGATCTATTCACAAACGTGTGTGTAATGAACTCAGAATAGCTTGTCAAAAATTATTTTTCCCAATTGATTTTTAGACTAATGAAAGAAGTCTTGTGGCATAATGCCTTATGTGGTGAGGCTTTACTTTGATTTTTGTGCATATGTGTCACCTAGAACATGCCCTGAATGTGATTCAAGGAGAAATTCTAGGTGTGACCAAGTTTAGAAGATCACCTTATGCCCTTTTTGATAGCCACTTCACCCAAATGACTTCCCTCGACATCAACCCTAGTGAACCCTTTTGAACTTATGACCGTTCTTTGGTACCTTGTTTAACACCTTGACCTTTTTAGAACCTCTATATTGGCACCCGTCCTCCTTAATTGCTTGAAAGTGAAAAGTAGGTTAAAAGCTAAAGTTCGGGTGGAAATGAAAAGACAACATAGGCAAATACCTAAGTTTGGGGGTGTATGTGATTAATGAGGAGAAGAAAATGGATGCACTTCAAGTGCAAGGTAGAACCGTGAAATTGAATTAGAATTTCTCTCCAAAAGTTCAATCCAATGAGCAAAATAAAAATAAAGAATTGGTGCTACCAAATGAAGGTGATACAAGGAGTTGAATGATCATAAATTAAAAGGAGAAGCTTGGGTTGTGCGAGGGAGAAATAAGGTGAAGTCAAAAGTCAAAAATGTGAGTGGTGTTTAAATTGATAACAAAGAGCATTAGGGAGGTGTAGTCACTTGAACCATATGCAAATCCTCACCTTATCCCTAGCCAACATCGTAACTCGCAAGTCCTTGGTGATTTCGAGCTTGGCTACCCTACATTAGTGGCGAATTTACATGAAGGGCAATCCTATGGATCGACATGTGTGCACTTGAACTTCTTTGAGAGAGTGAGAGTCTATTTAGTTCTCCTATGATCTCTTTGTTTTATGAATTGCATGATTGTAAGTGGGATTCTCTCTTGTGGTTAGTGGTATCATGCACTCGAATTGAATCATGAAGTCTCTATTTCAATTGAGAGGAATGAATGAGACAAGTTGTGTGGCAAATCTCAAGGCAAACCTTGATGGTACATGACAATGACTTGAGAAGCTTAAATGTCTTGTCTTGAATGACAAAATTCTCATGATTTTGAATGAGAAGTGAAGACTTTTGAAATGACAAATTGCCTTGATATTGTGGTGGTTAAAATTGAGATGAGCATTGTAGTTGAGTCTTTTTCTTGAGTCTTTTTGTTTATTATTTTTCTTAGTTTTTAGAATAGAGTAGTCTTTTGTGCCTTGATTGAGTCTAGAGCATAATTTATTCCTTACCTTGTGAGTATCTTGTTTGAGGACAAGCAATAGTTCAAGTTTGGGGGTTTCATAAGTTGGTAATCTACCAACTTATTGAGCCTTTACTCATGAATCATTGCTATGTTTTGATGAGATTTAGAGGTTCTTATGGCCTTTATTAATGTCTATACAGGTACTTGTGATCAAATATAGAAAACAAAAAATGGACCCAAAAAGAGCCAAAGAGGAGTGAAGTGTGAAGTGAGCAAACAAGATGAAGATTCTGCTGAGAGATGTGGTGCTCGTGCGACACGCACTTGCCTTGGTGCAGAATGCACCTTCCACCGCATGAAGTGCAGAAGTTGCTGAAGGATATTTTAAGGGGTGCAATCGTTGTGTGATGTACATAATGCCTTGTGCAAATCGTACCCCCTTCGCATGAAGCTGCCCAATTTGCTGAGTCACTGGATCATTGAAGCAGGGTGTGCGATGCACACATCACAATGTGCGAACCGCACGTCGTGCCGCACACCGCCCAAAGGGCATTTTTGTCTAAATTTATGTGACATCTTGGGAATGTTTATATACCCAATTTAGGCACAATTGTAAGGAGTTCAACTAGTTTTGAAGTTTTTGAACAATATTATTTGCTTTGTGAACAAGTTTTCCCTTCTAAGAACAAGAAAAGGGTTTCTCACAATTCAATTCTTCCCAATTCTTAGAACCACCATTAGTGTACAAATTGAGCGTGGATATTGAGAAATTTAGCTTCAATGGAAGGGAAATTGAATTACCTATTTGGTATATCTCTTTTCTTAAGCATGAGTAGCTAAACCTCTTATCTAGGGATGTGTTGATAATGGGTACTTGATAAATGGGGGTGGGTGTTTCTAATTCTAGTTTATAATTGCTTTATTGACATGGATCTAGTGATTTCACCATATTTTAACTCTAAAATTGATAGTTGCAAACATTGATTTTCCTTAGTTTGTTATGGTTTTGCTTGAAAGAAGAGATCATAGCTTCGGATGTGAAATTGCTAGTAGGAACTTGGGCTTCTATTTAGATTGAGGTTAGAAATAGCTCAAATCGATGAAATAATCCATTTAAGGGTCTAAAACTAGAAATAGTATGACCTCCCTAAACAATAGCTTAGTTGCTTATCGATTAATCAATAGTGCTTGACTTAAGGGTGTTGAATATATGGTTGTTGATCGAGAGATAAATAACCATACTTAAAACCAAGGTTACCCATGTCATTTAGCATGAATTTGCAAGAATAAGAATTCATCCTATCCCATGTTCGAGTCTCATTTGACACACATCCCTAGTCGTCCTCTCTATTATCTACACACTATTTTACTTTATTGCTTTATTTTGTTGAATTGCAAAATTGTGATAGATTCCCAATTCCCCCTTTTTTATAATACTCACTCTCGTTGTGAACTCTGTTATATAATCACCTAGGCTAAACTCTAAATTCTCTATAGGATCGACCCTGACATTCATTGGGAACTATGAATGTGTTTTGCTCTGACGATCACTGATACCTCCTAATAGGAGAGTACATTTGAGCGTTATCACCAGGTCATGCCCAAAATAACATCAAAGTCTACCATATCCAAAATAACCTAGTCTACCCAGGTCTTCAACCCCGCAAACACCACAGAGCAAGTATGATAAACATGAGTCACTATCAAAGACTCTCCAGGTGGGGTAGAAACATGGATAGGGGAATCAAGGATATCAAAATTCAAATCCAAACCCAAAGAAAACTTCATAGAAACATAAGAGTATATAGAACCTGGGTCAAAAAGTAAGGAAGCCATCCTATCACAGAAAAGAATTGTACCTGTGATCACCGCATTTGATGCCTCAGCCTCTGACTTCCCTAGAAAGTTAAAACAGTGAGCCCGGTCATCAATCTAAGCAACTTCTCTGTCCTGCTGCGCCACTCCTCTTCCTGCGCCACCATTACTCTGGTCTCCCCAACCACCCTAAAAGTTACCTCACCAACCCTGTGGATGACCTCTAGCATTACCACCTCTACCTGCTGAGACCACAACCTTGGACTACTGCTGATTCTGATTACCCGTCTGTCTGTGAGGGAACTCCCTCTTAAAATGACCCAGATCACCACAATGGAAGCACCTACGATCAAGAGTAGGCCTGCTGGTAGATGTGTAAGAATCTCCCTGGTGGCAGCTGGCAGAGCCAACTAAATAGGATGGGCAGAGTACACTTGCTGATTGTGGCCCCTAGAATACGAACCACTAAAATTTCCATTGTTCCGGGACTTCTTGGCTAACACCTTAGTCTGCCCAACCTTCCTGACCCTTTCTAACTTCTTGCCATAGTTTGTGACCTCATTGAAGCTTCTCTCTGCTGAAGACATGTGCACGAACAACACTTGCAATTCATCATTCAACCCTTTCACAAACAACCGAATCCTCTCCTCTTTGGTACCCAACAACTACGTAGCAAAATAAGACAAGGCATAAAACTTGGCCTCGTAAGAAGAAATTGATATGCTATCCTATTCCAAAGTCCGGAACTCATCCTTTTTGCGATCCCTCATGGAGCACATACATCTCCAAAAAGAGAGCATGGAACTCCGTCCAAGTCAACAGAGGCAAAGTCGATGGCCGACATTCCACATGAGACCTCCACCATTGCTTAGCATCACCCTACAACTGAAAAGTGACGAACTCAACCCCATATTGTTGCATAATGCCCAACTTCTACAACCTCTCATAACAGTCCAATATGAACTCATACGCATCTTCCTTCTTAGTTTCCTAAAATGTAGTAGACTAACCCTAATGCTATTGTGGATGATATCATCGGCCCCATTGACCTAAACCTCTACCGATGGAGCAAGAACCATTGTAATCGCCCTGATAGCGTGGTCTCTTATTTTTGGACCTTGGGTCATGGCAATGAAAATCCTCCATGGTGCAGGCATGGACCACTATAGCCTAAAATGGCTTCCCACCAGCAACCAGTATCTCTGCAATCTGACGAAGCTCGATCCTCACCCCCTAAATAAATCGATGATCCATAGAGCCAACTGGTGAAAATAGGTCTCATACTCAGACACTGTCATCGATCTATGCATCAACTGAGTGAACTGCTACCTACGGCACTCACGGTCACACTGTGGAAAGAACTTGGCCATAAAGGCCTCATAGAACTCTATCCAAGTCAACTGAGAAGACTCAGCTGGTTTGGAAGCTACCTCAGCTCTCCACCAAAGCTTAGCTGGTCCCTCCAGCTGATAGGTTGTATAATTACTGCATGGGCATCCAACTGGTCTAGGTGATGGAGCATCTCCTCACAAGTAGTAATAAACTCATGGGCATCCTGTCCGGGAGCACTGGAAAAGCTCAGTGGGGATGATCTCAGAAATCGACCCCAGGCCTTCTGTTCTAACTCTAACATGACTGGGTGAGAAGCTAGAGGCTGAGCAACTCTAGGCACTAGAAGGACCTGTGCACTGGGAGCCATGGTAGCAGGTTGCGCTCCTTAACTATGAACACCCAGGGTTTTCCTCTGAGCAGATGTCTAGGCCATATCAGAAGGTTGACCCCAACCATGCCCAATAACTGAGGAAGCATACCCATCATATCAGATGAAGGAGTTGGGGCTGGTGCTGATACTTATGTTACTACTAGCCCTGGTGGCACCTGGACTGCTCCCTGGTCCATGAGCTGCCAATCCAAAACTGGCTCAGGATCATACTCATCCTCAAGAGCTCTAATTGGTGTCTCTACTCAGGCATGTCTTTGGCCTCAACCTCTATGTCTACCCCCAACCCCTAGCTAGAGCTGGTGGTGCTAATGTTGAAGGCTCGCCCTCGTGCGTTGCTGAAGATCGCATATGAACCATCTACAAAAGAGTGAATGGACAAAATAAGATTCTAGGAAACCTTCTAGGATAAGACTCATCATATAGAAGTAGGAGAAGACTCATTTTCCTAAAATATCATTGTATCCTCCCAAAGATAGGGTACGGATGTTTCCTCTCCGCCCCGCAGGACTCTACTAGATATTGGCTCCTATGCCAATGACACTGATGAACCTAGGCTTTGATACCAAGCTGTCACGACCCAATTTCTCAGGTCATGATGGTACCTACAACCCCTCTTGTAGGTGAACCAACCCCCGTAGCCAAGAATGGTTAGTAATGGGTTAATATTTAAGCAAGCACGCACAAGAAGCACAATTAGCAGAAGGAGATAAGAAATCAAAGTGGAAGGAAAGCAATCTGGAAATATATATATACATATATATATATATACATATATATATATGTATATATATATATATTTATAGAAACTACACCATCCCATGACCTAGTATCAAAAGTATAGCAGCCACTACTAAATATACAGAGTACAAGAGAGTACAAAATAAAATATACAAGTGTCTTTGAATATAGAAAAGATTCAACTGCCAACAAAGGAGATATAGCCAAGCCCTAGTCGCCAGGATCTCACCCTATATCTCAAATGTCAAGAGCTGCACGAATCCCTATATCAACAGTGATAGCTCACACTAGGATCTGTACCAAGAAGATGCAGAAGTGTAGTATGAGCACCAATTGCATAAGCAATGGGTACCTAGTAAGCATCATAGGCCGACTGAGCATATATAAACTATAAAACCAAGAGATAGCTGATAAAGGAAAGAAAAAAGTCACAGAAACTAACAGAGTAAAGCACAAGGAAGCTAGCCACAGATAGAAGTCTGGCGTCGCAAGCTCCATCATTTTGTGCATCGATATAATGCTTAGTAAAAAATTGTTACAAGACTGTAATAACCATTGCAATTGAGCAAACAAATTTGTTGCAACATACAGTAGATAACAGTTGCAAAAACACAATAACCATTGCAATTAAGATGATAAATCTGTTGCTACAAAGACAAAAGAACAGTTGCAAAACATCTAATGCAACAGTGATAACTGTTCTATGTGTCATATGAAATAGTCATTATTGAGTGTTGAATAACCATTGCAATATGGGTACCATAAGAAACGGTTTTTTGGACCATTACAATAACGGTTGCCATATAACTATGGTAACACGAGCTGGTGCGGCGAGCGTATCGCCCGTTGCCATAGTATACGTGTAACGAGTTTGGGGCCTTTAGCAACGACTTTGGGACTGTTCCCATAGGCCCAATTTCTAGTAGTGTGGAATCATTGGTGTGTGGATAATTGGTGGTGCAAGTTGGGAAAATCATCCCCTATTGCTGCAAGATTAAAACTTCTTTCTAGAGTGAAGGACCTCTTTGCCTTGTCCCTGTCATAGAGGGATTTCATGACTTTCACTCCAAAATGGATCCTCTCCTCCTCAGTAACTGTCATGGGAGAAGGTGATGGGGCAGCAGTGGGAGTGTTTTTTCTTCCCTTTTGACTTTTTGGTGGAGGTGGGAGGAGCTGGGGGCCTTCTTTAACTTCTGTATGAATTACCCCTACTAGAAGACATTGACTGCACAAGGAGATTGCGAGTATTAAAGAGAAATAGTAAAATCTTTTTGTATTTTTGGAATAATAAAAGAAGAAAATTCTAAAAAAAGTTAGTGAAATAAAAAGGAATTGAATACATCTTAGAAGAAAAAGACACCAGGTAAACTGTTGGCATGTGTGAGTCATATGTGAATTGCAAGTAGAGACTTGCGCTTTGCAAGTGACTTCGCCCATTCTGGAAAAACACTTGGGTACAGCAGATGTAATGGGAGAAGGCATGTGAAAATTGCCTCAGCCATTTTGTGCCTCGCATGTGCCTTCTCCCTTACAGGCAGTAAGTTGGTAATGTTAACACAGACATGCGATGCCTCATGCATTTTGTAGGTGAATGTCACGCTCCGAGGTTACCCACTCAACATAATACGGGACTTGGGCCCACAAGTGCCCCAAGCTAACCCTTGGTCATAGCATTCTCAAGCATAACAAAGATAAGAGGAAGCATAATAGATAAAGTCGGAATATCATAAATGGATAATCAAGTCAAATAGGAATACAAGATCCATAAGAAGACTCAAATACTATCTATGTCTGAAAAGTCTCTACTCATGACATAAAGAGTTGCTAGGACAAGACCCTATCTAACTCAAAGTACGGAAATGAAAAGCTACCACAAGCTAATAACATGACTAGACCTCGACCTAGGAGGACTCACCAATAGCTGGTGGATGGAGTGGCCAGGAAGCTCTAGCCACGTGCCTGTGATAAGACACCTGAATCTGCCTCATCAAAGGATGCAGCACAAGATATGCATCAGTACTCTAGGATGTACCGAGCATGAGAGATATGCATAAACGTCAAGAAAACATGCTAGGTATGCTTAACAATCAAAATCATGCTTTAAAAGTAAAACTGGATGCAACTGACTCTATGAAGTGTCATAAGCTGAAGACATGATCATAAATAATAAGTCTAAACTCTAACTAAGAGTCAAATACATTTTAAAAGCATAAACTGTTTCTATGGGAGGTTCTCTAACCGACATAGACCATGTGAGCTACATGGAATCCAATGTATACGCCCTATTGAGAGGACCCAATATACCTTGCCAGGGTATAAAGGTATAAAGGGTATTGAGAGGACCCAATATCAAAATCATGCTTTAAACGTCAAAATCATACATCTGAAGACTTAGCATATCCATAATTCAAATCACGCCTTTTCTTTCTAAATTCATACTTGAAGAATTAGGCATGCAATTTCATAAAATACGTAAGGTCATGATATCTAATCATGTCAAATCTCTCTTGAAAACATGCAATTCAATGGAATCATGCTAGAAATCAACTTTAGAGCTTGGGATTTTAAAAACCAATGAAGTAATGATAATCAAATCATAATTAGGCAATAAGAACCCATGGATTTAAGCATAGAAACTGATTTAATAAGTTTTCCCCAATTTAGATCAAAACCCTAATTTCATAAGCTCATAATTTAACATAAGAATTGGGGGTCTTGGGCACAAAGGTGAAAGGAACCCATTATTGAATACCCACATACCTTGGTTGAAGCTAACCCACTTGAATTGAAAAGACTTAGGAGATTCAAACTTGGAGCTTGAGACCTTGAGCTTGAGAGAGTGTTTTTCCTTTTTGGGAGATGAATGAGATAATGAGAAGGGACTTAGGCAAATGAGGGTGAAAACCCTTCTAGAAGTAGCCAAAATGACATCATTTAGGAGTTAAAAGGGTGGGTAATGACTAAAATACCCCCTGGAATTTAATTAAGAAAAATCTGGAAAATGGTCAGTTTCAGGGATCATGGGTCGGTTCTACGGGTCATTGTTTGAACCACGACTCGTGGTTCCAACTCGTAGTTTTTGGCCAACTAATCAGGCTGCAGAAGCATTTCTACGGTTCCACAGGAAAAACCCGTAGGATGAACGACGAATCATCATTTGGAGTCATGGTTTCTGGGGACCTAGCTAGTCCTTGGTCAAACCACGAGTCAGGACTACGGTTCATCATTTGGACGATGAGTCATAGAATTGAGACATTATTTTAGAGGGACTTGCTAACCCTCTGATATGAGTTCCACGAGTGGGAAGGATAGACTCGTGGTTTGAACCACGGTCTGTAGAACCAACTCATGGTTCTACACTAGAGGTTGAATCAATCAAAAGGGAATCACGGTTCCATTCCACGACCAGTGGTTTGAACCACAGTCTGTGGTTTGGACCCGTCCTTCCTGAAACATGAAATTTTTCTGAGATTTTCACTTGGATAGCTGGTTTGATTTCCAAGGTATTACAATATCTCCCCCTTGGGATCATTCATTCTCGAATGAAGACTAAAGAAGTAAAACTAAAGATAAAACATCCCAACCAGCAATCAAAACCAGGAAATCAAGGCGTAAACATTAAAACTAAACTTTTCAACTTGAAAACATGATAAACTAACTTCGAAAAACATGGATGCATGCTAAAATCATGAGAAGAACTAGTGGAATAGAATCGGAGGGACATACTAAGGAGGAAACTAGTACCTCAAACTGGAACTGAATCGAAAGGAAAGAGATGAGGATATTTGGCCTTCATGTCCTTTTCCGCTTCCCAAGTAGTACCCTCTACAAGTTGATTCCTCCAAAGGACTTTCACCGAAGCGACTTCTTTGTTCCTCAACCTCTGAATCTAATAATCAAGGATCTTCACGGGAACCTTCTCATAGGTGAGATTATCCTTCACACCCACATCCTCCAAGGGAACAATCAAGGCTGGATCACCAACACACTTCTTCAACAAGGAAACATGGAAAACTAGATGAACCGTTTTCAACTTTGTTGGCAAATCCAACTCATAAGCAACACAACTAATTCTCCTCAAAATCCGATAAGGACATACAAAATAGAGACTAAGCTTTCCTTTCTTGCCAAATCTCATCACACCCTTCATGGGTGATACCTTTAGGAAAACCCAATCTACAACTTCAAATTTCAACTCCCTTCTCCTCACATCCGCATAAGATTTATGTCGACTCTGAGCGATTTTCAACCTTTGCCTAATAAGCTGAACCTTCTCCATAGTCTAATGAACCGTATCTGGACCAATCAAGGCTACATCACCTACCTCAAACCAACCAATAGGAGATCTACATCTCTGGCCATATAGTGCCTCATATTGAACCATCTAGATGCTAGAGTGAAAGTTGTTGTTGTAGGAAAACTCGATAAGAGGTAAGTGATCATCCCAATTTCCCTTGAAGTAAATCATACAAGCTCTCAACATATCCTCCAAAGTCCGAATAGTACGCTCTGTCTGGCCGTCTGTCTGAGGGTGAAAACTTGTGCTAAGCTTCACCTGGGTACCAAGACCTTTCTGAAATGATCTCAAAACAGAGATGTAAACTGAGGACCTCTATCTAAAATGATAGACAAAGGAACACCATGCAATTGAACTATCTCCTGAATATAGAGTCTGTCATAGTCGTCAGCTGAATTCATAGTCTTAACTGCCAAGAAATGGAATAATTTAGTCATCCGATTAACAATCACCCAAATCGAATCATGTTGCCTTCGAGTAGGAGGCAAACCTGTAACAAAGTCCATATTGATCGCTTCCCATTTCCAAGTGGGAAGGTCAATATCTTGAATCATGCCACCCAGTCGCTGGGGCTCTACCTTCACCTGCTGACAGTTAGGATACTTAGCCACAAAATTGGCTATGTCCCTCTTCATACCATTCCACCAAAAGACATCCCGTAGATCACGGTACATCTTGGTGGCACCGGGGTGGATGAAATATCTGGAACCATGAGCCTCAGTCAAAATCTATTGGTGTAACCAATCTACATCTGGCACACATAGTCGACCCTGATAATGAAGTACACTATCTCCCCTTTAGGAGAACACCTCAACCCTTTGTTGATGAACTGCACCCTTAAGCTGGAGTAAAATGGGATCACTGTCTTGCTTTGCCTTCACTTCTTCTACCAAGGATGATTTGAAAGCATTTTGAACAATAACACCACCTTCTATCGAGTCCATAAGGCAAACTCCTAACCGAGCTAGCCTATGAACCTCCTTAACTAGTTACTTCTTTCCTTCTTCAACTGAAGACACGCTACCCATCGACAATCTACTAAGTGCATCCGCCATAACATTGGCCTTACCTGAATGGTAAAGCATACTCATGTCATAATCCTTAAGAAGCACAAGCCATCTCCTTTGTCGCAAATTCAATTCCTTATGAGTTAACACATACTGAAGACTATTATGGTCGGTGAATACATCCACATACACACCATACAAGTAATGTCTCCAAATCTTCTAAGCAAAGACCAAGGCTGCCAACTCAAGATCATGAGTAGGGTAGTTTTTCTCATTAGTCTTAAGTTGTCTAGAGGCATAAGCAATCACCTTACCACGCTGCATCAAAATACAACCCAAACCAATCCTAGAAGCATCACAATACACAACAAAATCATCTAGGCCCTCGGGTAGAGCTAACACTGGAGTTGTGGAGAATCTAGTCTTCAATTCTTGAAAGTTCTTCTTACATAAATCAGACCACTGAAACTTTACCTTCTTCTGAGTCAATCGGGTCAAAGGGGAAGCAATGGAAGAAAATCCTTCCACAAACCTCCTGTAGTAGCCAGCCAAACCCAAAAGCTTCTAATATCAGACGGGAAGTGGGTCTAGGCCAGTTCCTTACCGCCTCAATCTTTTGAGAATCAACTCGAATACCATCCCTAGTCACAATATGACCCAGAAAAGCAACAGACTGCATCCAAAACTCACACTTGCTAAACATAGCAAATAACTGTCGGTCCTTAAGAGCTTGCAACACAACTCTCAAATGGTCTGCATGCTCCTCCTCACTCCGAGAGTAGATGTGGATATCATCAATGAAAATAATCACAAACATATCTTGGTACTATTTGAATACACGGTTCATCAAATCCATAAAGGATGCAGGAGCATTTGTTAGATCAAAAGACATCACAACAAATTCATAATGACCATACCGAGTTCTGAAAGCTGTCTTCGAAATATCACACTCTCTAACTCGAAGCTGATGATAACCGGATCTAAGGTCGATTTTGGAGAAGAAACTAGCACCCTGAAGCTGATCGACCAAGTCATCAATCTTAGGAATGGGATATTTATTCTTGATTGTGACATTATTCAACTGATGGTAGTCAATACACATTCTAAGAGAACCATCTTTCTATCGAACAATTAAAACCGAGGCACCCCATGAAGAAATGCTAGGCCTGATGAAACCTTTATCAAGAAGATCCTTCAACTGATCCTTTAACTCCTTAAACTCTATGGGAGCCATTCTATAGGGAAGAATAGAGATAGGATTTATATCTGGGAGAAGATCTATCCTAAAGTCAATCTCCTTCTCGAAAGGGACTCTGGGCAAATCCTCGAGTAACACTTCTGGAAACTCATCCACAACAGGAACAGACTGAAGGGGTGGGGTTTCGGACTCTTTGTCCATAACCCGCACTATGTGATAAACATACCTCTTTGAAATTATCTTCCTTGACTTAAGATAAGATATGAAATGACCTTTAGAGGAATGGGGACTACCTTTCCATTCTAAAACGGGTTCATTTGGAAACCTGAAACTGACAACCCAAGTATGACAATCAACAGAAGCATAACAAATATGTAGCCAATCCATGTCAAGAATAACATCAAAATCTATCATCTCCAACTCTACTAGATCCGCTGAAGTGACTCTATGATGGACTGAGATAGGGTAACTTTGGTAGATTCTTTCGGCTAGGACTGACTCACCAACAAGAGTAGATACACAAAAGGGTTCTAAAAGTTGATCCACAAATCTCAAACTTATAAGCAACATAAGGGGTTACAAAAGATAAGGAGGCACCGAGGTCCAACAAAGCATATATATCAAGAGAGAAGACTTTCAACATACCAGTAACCACATCTGGAGAACTCTCCTGATCCTGACGGGAGGACATAGCATAAAAATAGTTCTGGCGCTGACCCTCAAAACTAGAAGTTGCGCTCTGCGGGGCTGGTCTACCTCCTAAAACTGTTGAGGTAGGCTGGGTCCTACCTCTCTGTCCCTTCCTAGTTGAAGGGAATTCTCTGATTCGATGCCCAAACTGACCACAACCAAAACAACCCTCTCTACCAGCCAAACACTCGCCGGGATGGTTCTTCCCACACTTAGTACAAGTGAGGAAAGAAGGCCCATTTTCACCACCACCCTAAGAATAAGAGCCTGCACCTCTACTGGAATGATCATGGCGGGCCCTGCAGGCTTGAGAAGGAGTACTGGTAGAAGAATGCACGTCCCCTGATGACCTCTTCTACAAAGAAGAGCGATTTCCTCCCCCGGATTTCTGATGTCTAAATTTTGAACCCTCAGATCTAGCTCTTTTATTCTCCCTCGCCATCTCCCTTAGCTTGTCACCCTTAATCTGATAGGCATGAGTCATGAGTCGGTAAATGTTCATATCACTCATCAATAAGGAAGACCTACTCTCTTTTTTCACCATATCAGAAACCTTATATATAAACTTGCTCATTTGATAATGCAGGTCCGCTACCACAGAAGGGGCATACCTCAATAACTGAGTGAACTTTAAACTATACTCTTGGACTGACATCTACCCCTGTCTCAAGTTCACAAATTCCTCCACCTTCGCTTGCCTGAAATCCTGGGGAAAGAACCTATCAAGAAAGGCCCTCTCAAAACACTCCCAAGTCATATGGACCGCGTCCCTCACCCTAGACTTCATCCATTGCGTGAACCAAATATGAGCTATATCCTTGAGTTGATGGGATGCAAGCTCAACACAATCGACCCCAACCAGTAGCATAACTTCGAAGATCTTCTTCACTTTATCAACAAAGTTGAGCGGATCCTCACTCACTTTTAAACCCTAAAATTTGGGTGGGTTCATTCGGATGAAGTCACAAACTTGGGCCACTACCCTACCTTGAGGGTGGACGGGGGCATGAGCCTGCTGATTGGTCTGAGTGGCCAAAGTCTGGGCTAGCAAATAGATGGTATTTCTAAACTCCTCATTCATGACATTGGGGACCGGAACATGAGGAGTAGCATTTTGAGCGGCTCGGGGAGGCATAGCACGTCAAGGAGTCATAATTTGAAACATACAAGATAAGGATTAGAGGAACATTAGAGTTAAGATCTATCGCACGATGTGATCATGAATCAAGTGAAGTTTTCTAAGAAATCTCATAGATTCCCTCTCATATGTGTGGCACACTTCACACACATGAAGGAGACTCTATTCGATGCGGTTTTCAGACATCCTAGGACTCTTGAACCTGGCTCTAATACCAAGTTTGTCACTCCTCGAGGTTACCCCCTAGACGTAACATGGGACTTGGGACCATAAGTTCCCCAAGCTAACCCTTGGTCATATCATTCTCAAGCATAACAAATATAAGCAGAAGCATAATAGATAAATTCGGAATAGCATAAATGGATAATCAAGTCAAATAGGAATACAACATCCATAAGAAGACTCAAATATTATCTATGTGTCAAAAGCCTCTACTCATGACATAAAGAGTTGCTAGGACAAGTCCCTAGCTAACTCTAAGTATAGAAATGAAAAGCTAACACAAGCTAATAACATGACTAGCCCTCGACCTAGGAGGACTCACCAACAGCTGGCGGATGGAGTGGCCTGCAAGCTCTAGCCACATGCCTGGGATGGGACACCTGAATCTGCATCATCAGAGGATGTAACAAAAGATATGAGTCAGTACTATATGATGTACCGAGTATGAGGGATATGCATAAACGTCAAGAAAACATGCTAGGTATGCTTAACAATCAAAATCAAGCTTTAGAAGTATAACTGGATGCAAGTGACTCTATGAAGTATTATAAGTTGAAGACATGATCATAAATAATAAGTATGAAATCTAACTAAGAGTCAAATACATTTTAAAAGCATAAATTGTTTCTATGGGAGGGTCTCTAACCGACATAGACCATGTGAGCTACGTGAAATCCGATATATACGCCCAATTGAGAGGACCCAATATACCTTGCTAGGGTATAAAGGTATGACTGTGGCATGATCACTAAATCTAATGCCCAACAGAGGGGACTTATAAACCAACGGGGGCATGTAGTTCGGGGACTAAGGGTACTCTCACCTTGTCCAACTCGGTGCTAAATACTACTCTCAAAACATACTTATAGCTCATATAATACTGAGGCATATCTGATGCCAAAACTAATCATAACTGGTGGCATATCTTATGTCAAAACTGTTTGAAAAGCAATAAGACATATGTGATGCCATGCAATTCAAAATCATACATCTAAAGACTTAGCATATCCATAATTCAAATCACGCCTTTTCTTTCTAAATTTATACTTGAAGAATTAGGCATGCAATTTCATAAAATACGTAAGGTCATGATATCTATTCATGTCAAATTTCTCTTGAAAACATAAAATTCAATGGAATCATGCTAGAAATCAACTTTAGAGCTTGGTATTTTAGAAACCAAAGAAGGAATCATGATCAAATCATAATTAGACAATAAGAACCCATGGATTTAAGCATATAAACTTATTTCATAAGTTTTCCCCAATTTAGATCAAAACCCTAATTTCACAAGCTCATAATTTAACATAAGAATTGGGGGTCTTGGGCACAAGGGTGAAAGGAACCCATTGTTGAATACCCACATACCTTGGTTGAAGCTTACCCACTTGAATTGAAAAGACTTAGGAGACTTGAACTTGGAGCTTGAGACCTTGAGCTTGAGAGAGTTCTTTTCCTTTTTGGGAGATGAATGAGATAATGAGAAGGGACTTAGGCTAATGAGGGTTGAAACCCTTCTAGAAGTAGCTAAAATGACATAATTTAGGAGTTAAAAGGGAAGGTAATGACTAAAATTCCCTTGGGATTTAATTAAGAAAAAGCTGGAAAATGGTCAGTTTTAGGGATCATGGGTCGGTTTTAGGGATCACGGGTCTGTTCTACGGGTCGTCGTTTGAACCATGACCTTTGGTTCCAACTCATGGTATTTGGACAACTAATCAGGCTATAGAAGCATTTCTATGGTTCAACAGGATGGACCCGTAGGATGAACGACGAATCATCATTTGGAGTCGTGGTTTTTGGGGACCTAGATGGTCCTTGGTCAAACCACGAGTCAGGACTATAGTTCGTCGTTTGGATGACGAGTCATAGAATTGAGTCATCATTTTAGAGGTACTTGCCAACCCTCTAATTTGAGTTCCACGAGTGGTCAGGACGGACCTATGGTTTGAACCACGGTCCATAGAACTCACTCGTGGTTCAAGACTAGAGGCTGAATCAATCAGAAAGGAATCACGGTTTCATTCCATGACCCATGGTTCGAACCATGGTCCGTGGTTTGGACCCGTCATTTCTGAAACATGAAAATTTTCTGAGATTTTAACTTGGATAGCTGGTTTGATTTCCGAGGTATTAGAATTTAGATTTGCGTGTCGCATGCAAAACGCATATGAAAACATTAAGAATTTTTCAACTCTTCATTTTCATGTGTGTTGCATATGCGATTCGCAGAGCAATACTTATAGAATGCACGTACGAACAAGACTATGAACACAAAATCTCACATGGGTAAAGCAGAACAAGAACTAGTTAACCCATTTTTAAGTTATGCGGATACTAAAACTTCCTTGGAAAAAATCATACTTAAACACAACCCAACATTATGAAAGATATGTTTAACGTCATCCCTTAAGAAGGATGTTACCCCATCTATCATTGGGAATATCAAGCAATCAAGATAAGCATTCAAGCACATTCAACGCAATAATAATTCACTCCCACCGACTAAAGTGCTCACTGACAAATTTATAATTAATCAAAACAACACAAGGGCACACTGTTATATTTCAGACCGTCACAATAATGTTCAATCAAAAACTTGCAAAGATGATGATTTTTCCTTAAGAATGACGTCACCCAATCTATCATTGGACCAAACCATGCATCATCATACGTGGGTTACTCAGATTTCACCCAAAATCTAGAAATTAAGGGGTAGAAATTTTCAAAACTTTCATGCATCATTCTATTAATAAAATCTACCAAGTTTTTCTCAAGAAAACACAACAATATGCCCCAAAATTAGGGTTCCAAAAATAAGATCTTACCCAAAATTAATATGGTTGATTAAACTACCATGCTTCACAAATAACATTCCTAATCTACACAACTTGAAGCTTTTTGTGCTTAACAATGGAGGTCCAATCTTTTTTACTGGAAAATAGTTTCGACGGAAGAGGTGCAGTAGGGGTGGAGTAGTGGTGAGGAAGAAAGAGATTGTTAATGTAGTTTTGGGAGATTTGGGAGAGATTTTGACAGGGTAATAGAGGATTATGGGAAGTTATATGAGTAAAAAGGTTAAGGGTTACAATTTAAAGGGAGAAAGGAGAAGAAGAGATACATGTCATGTCCGGGTCAGGTCAGTCAATGGGTAGGTCAAACAAATTTCAAACATACATGTGCTTACATCGTGACATGCGATTTGCACATAATGATGTGCATTTTGCATGTCACTTTGCAAGTGATTCTTTTTGAATTGAATTGCTTCCAAGTTTCTTTTTTGGCATGCGATGGCAGGGGTGATGCGCAAATCTATAGGGGAAATTTTCCCTTCTAATCGCATGTGCTTTCAGTTTTTTATTTTTCTTCTCAGTGCACTGCTACCAGGGGAGATTCTACCTGCAGTCGCAAACTGACATATGCAAAATGCATGGTTCTTTGCAATGTCCTCCAAAACGTTTTCTTCTACTTAGCCATTTTCAACCTCTATGAATTACTAAAACACACCAAAAACAACGAAAGGTAAAGGAAATAAACTAAAAACACTTGGGTTGACTCCCAAGAAGCGTTTGATTTTATATTGCGGCTCAATGGTAGTACCTCAAATATCAATCATTTCCCGATAGCATGCCAATACAGTTGGCTCAACCCCATCCAAAGCAATGAAAGTACTTCTTCATAATCCTCATTGCCTCCTCTCATTGACAAGTTGACAACATCATAGATATGGCACTTTAAGGGTATCATTTGGATCCATGTGCATGTCTACCATGTATAGTGGCTTGGGAAAGAGCAATCCCTCAGGATTCTTCTTTCCTTGAACATCTGAAACAAAAAGTTGATCATTGGCCGACACATCCTTTATCTCAACCTTACCAGGGACTTCAGCCATCTCTCCCTCGGTAGTAATCATGAACATAACTTTATATTCATCTAGTGGTTTAGTAGGTTGACACACATTAAACATGACCTCTTTTCTCCTCACTCAGAATTTGAGCTCTCCCAGCTGGACATCAACAAGGGCTTTTTCGATGGCCAAAAGTGGGTGGTCTAAAATGATGGGAACTTCAAGATCAACATTGCAATCTAACACCACAAAATTAGCCGGCAAGATGAACTTGTCCACTTTTCCTAAGACATCAAACAATATCCCTACTAGGCGCTTAATTAAACAATCATCCATTAGTAACCTAATTGGTATGGGCTTAGGAGTACCTAAGCCTAAATTATTGAATATCACAAGGAGCATCAAATTGATGCTTGCCCCAAGGTCATACAATGCTTTTCTAAATAAGAACACCCTGATGGTGCAAGGGATGGTGAAAGCTCCCGGATCCTCCTATTTAGAAGCTATATTGCTTGTCATGACAGCACTACAACTATGGGACACTTCAACCATCCCTACATCAATCAACCATTTCTTCTTTAGAAACTCTTACATAAACTTAGCATAACCCTACATTTGCATAAGAGCATCAACCAAAGGAATATTGATGGATAGTTTGTTGAACATGTCTACAAACTTCTTGAAATGATTATCTTCCTTTTTCTTGATTAACCTCTAAGGATATGGAGGAGGGACTTTAGGTAATTTCTTTGGTAAACTTGGGGCTTCCTCATCGATCTCAATTGAAATTTGAGGAGGTGACTCAGTCTCATCCTTCTCCTAATGCAGGCTATCATCATTTTCAACCATATTGGGTGCATTAAGCTCCACCTCAATATCTGTACTTTCATCACTCTTTTTCTCAATCATAACTTCTTCTTCTATCTTGTCATCCTTCTCTATAATGACTTCTTTAGTTGGTTTCCTCACTCCACCAGGCATCCTTCCACTTCGAGTGATAATTGTCATCACATGGCCATCATTTTTTGGATTTTCAAGAGTGTCTTGGAATGGTACCTTTCAAACGAGGGTTCATTTGAGATGAGAGATGGTTCATTTGAGCCTCTAAGTGCTTGATTGATGTCGAGTGTGAGCTCACTATTTTTTATAGAGTGGATACCTCACTATTCAAATCTTTTACCTTATTGTCTGTAGATTCAACCTTTTTCACCACTTGAGATAACATGTCTTCAAACGTGGAATGTATGGGGTTAAAAACACTTGGTTGATATGGAGAAACATAAGCTTTGGGTGGAGGTACATAAGGATTAGCACTTCGGTTGACCATCATGATCTTGACCATTCTTTCTATCCCTCCATTGAGTGACCTTATCTCAATTTCTACCTTGATTCTCATCTCTCGGATGCCAAGGACCTTGGTTGGTACCTTGATATCCGGGTCAAGAACTTGCTGATAGAAAACAAGCTTTCTCATCCATAGGAGAGTAAACACCCTCCTCATGAGCTTTTAAACAATACGTACCCATGGCATTTACACGTTTAGTCCTGGCTCCCATCATATGCTTGTACAATAAGTCAATCTGAGTCATAATTTTGGCCATGGTCTCATCTCTTTCCTACTCCTTTCTCCTTATCTCACTAGTCATAATGGAAGAAGTAACACTCGATGAAACATTATCTTCTCTAGTATGCCATGCTCTATTGGTTTTTTTCATTCGTTCTAAGATAGTCAAAGTGAGACCATAGTTTTGGTCTATGAGAGTTCCACTTGTGATGTTATTTGCCACTAACTTTTTCATAGAGTCTAGTGCTTGATAGAAGCTTTGGAGAAGAACCCCTTATAGCAAACCATGGTTAGCAAACTATGGTTTGTAATCAACAATAGCTTCTTCTTAAATCTCATCCATACTTTATTCAATGGCTCATCCGGTAGTTGTCAAAAATTGGTGATTTCATCCCTCAACTGCATCATCGGTGAAGGTGGGAAAAATCTGACAAAGAAGGCTTCAACTAGTCCATTACAAGTCATAATGGAGCCCTATGTAAGCACTCAAGACATGTGGTTTCTTCTTTCATAAGAGAGAATGGGAACAACCAAAGTCGGATCGACTCTTGAGATATGTTTTGGATATTGAAGGGCTGACATATTTTGACAAAATTGTGGATATGTCAATTAGCATCTTCGTGGGCCAGCCCTCTAAATAGTCCTTTTATTTTAATCAAATTCAACATTGTAATCTTTACATGGAATACAACATTGCCAACGGTTGGGGTATTTGGATGGCACCCAATAGGTATGCCCAAATTTTTACAAAAGCCAACACAACTGCAAGAATTTCTTGTTCATTCACTGTGTAGTTTGTTTTGGGTTGCAGTCAAGGTCTTTCTAGCATAAGAGATCGGATAAAAAATCTTATCCCTTTGTTGACCAAGCACTGCCCCTAAAGCTACCCACCAGCAGCACATATTAGCTCAAATTATTTTGACTAATAGGGTCTTATAATGATACGCACTGAGGTTAGCTGTAAAGGGGGATGTGTTCAGTCCCAAGCATCTTCGTCAATACTCCATCTGCCGACTGCGAGTCATCAAAAGAATGAATGACCACTAGAGGGGGAAAGCGATAGAAATTGGTTCCCTATGACTCTTCTCCTTCAACCTGAGAAATGCTTTCATACAATTATCATCAAAATCAAACTTAGCATCCTTCTCTAGTAATTTGTACAAAGGATGGGCCACTTTAGAGAAATCATTAATAAATCTCCTATTGAATCCGACGTGACCCAAGAAGCTTCTCACCCCTTTTACCATTTTTGAAGGGGGTAAGTTAGAAATGACCTCAATTTTTGCTTGGTCAACTTTAATTCCCTTTTCAAATATTTTGTGATTGAGAACAATTCCTTCTTTCACCATAAAGTGACACTTCTCCCAGTTTAGAACCAAATTAGTCTCTTTACAACTTTTAAGCACATCTTCCAAGTGAGATAGGAAATCTTCAAATACATCTCCCACAACAGAGAAATCATCTATGAAAATCTCCATGGTGTCTTCTACCATGTCTGAGAATATTAATATCATGCACTATTGGAAAGTAGCTGAAGTATTGCAATGTCCAAATGACATTCTCTTGAATGCAAAGGTCCTATAGGAACAAGTGAATGTCATTTCCTCTTGGTCTTCGGGAGTAGTTGATATTTGATTATAACCCAAATACCCATCAAGGAAATAATAATAAACATGCACCACTAATCGATCAAGCATTTGATCCATGAATGGAAGAGGGAAATGGTCTTTATCCATAAACATATTCAACTTCCTATAATCTATGCAAACTCTTCATCCGGTCACTAGCCAGAGAGCTATCATTTCATCATTTTCATTAGTCACAATAAGGATTTCTCTTTTCTTGGGTAAGCATTGGACCAGACTAACCCGTGTGCTGTCAAATATTGGAAAAATGACCCTTGTATCCAACCATTTGATAATTTCCTTTTTGGCCACCTCTTGCATATATGGGTTTAATCTTCTCTGATACTGAATTGATGGTGTGCAATCCTCTTGAAGGTTAATCTTGTGTGTACATATTCCCTGAGGTATGCCAATTATATCAGCAATGGTCCAACCAAGTGCTCTATTATGCTTCTTCAAAACATTTAGTAATGTCCGTACTCTCTCTTCTTCTAACTTGTCAGATATTTGTAATGACCCTTCTGATCATGTTTGCATTTTTGCCTTCTTTGCACTATTAGATCTTGACTGTAGCAGCCCCAAGTCATTTATGACTCACTGTGACTAGTTTTTTGGTGCCCAGACTGTTCGTCAGGTCGTTATGATTATTTTTTTTATTTTAGAGCATTAACTTAAGAAATCATTGACTATAGTCAACATTCTTAGAAAGAGTGCTCAGAATTGAATTTTGATAGTTTAATTAGCTTTGGATCATAGATTTTGGTCTAGTTGGACCCTTGGTTGGGGCCTGGAAACTTTTGGTTTGGTTTTATCTCACTTTCTCAGATTTTAGGCCAATTGAACTTGGTAGTTTGGCTTTGGTCAACATTCAGAGAAGACAACCTTGGATAGGAATTCCACCAACGTTGTTAGCTCTAGAGTGTCGACTTTAGGCTAGAGGTACCTTTGGTTTAGGTCTCGAGGCTTCCAGACTTATTTTGGGCCATTGGGTTACATTTTGAAAATGTTGGCATTTTGAGCGTGGGGACCACTTTTCATTAAATCGACCTCCGTTGAGAATTTTGTCGATTTTGTTTAGTCTGGAATGTTATTTTTTGTTGAGTAGCATAATTCATTTGCATTCGTGGGACCCCGAATGAATCTCGAGGGTCCATCCAAAGGCATTTTTATGTTTTCTAAGGTATTGGTGGATGTTTGCTGGTATGGCACTAGCCTAGCCTTCTCCCACACCCAGGCAGGATGCATGCGCATAGAAGGCACTAGCTAGCCCCTTCTTCCTTATGCTTTGCCTGCATGACAGCTAGGCTGCGTGCATAGGCCTGCGCGCATGGTGGCCAGCTCGCGTGCATACTGGCTTGCCACCTGGTCTGGTCTCCACCTGCCCTTGGCGTGGGCGTGCGCGTGCGCCTGGCCGCATGCGCATAGGCCAGTGGTTGGAAGCTTATATAGCTTGCCTTCTTCATTTTCAAAAACCCCAACTTGTTTACTCTATTTTTCTTGAGCTCAAAAGCTCTATTTCCAGTGTTGATTCATTCCAAAGTGTTTGGGGGATTATTCCCTATCCGTGATCGATTCCTTGTCAATTGTAAGTTTCTACTCATTAAATTATGTTAATTTCTCCATTTAATTCCTAAATTATTCTTGAGGTGTTTGGGCTATTTTAGGCCCTTCCCTTGCCTTTTTCTGTTTCAATTTTTTAGCATGTGTTCCTCGTAATATTGGGAACCTCATGATAACTTTTATTTTCGAATTTGGGTTGTGGGGGCCCTGGGCCCATTTTTGACCTAGATTTCAACCTGGCCAAATTATCATAATTATAGTATCATTAGCTTCATATTGATGAGTAGATTATGTTTTTTATAGTTTGATTGCTTGTTGGGGCTTCTGGGAGTAGTTTGGGATCGAGCAATGTCTTTCCAACAGCTATTCATCAGACACTTGGTAGGTTATGACTTACCCACCTTAGACTTTGCGTATATAGAATATAATCATACTATTTAGCATCTTTGGGTTGGCTTTACTAGGTTGGCAACCCAGACCTTGTTTTCTTTCTTCGGTCTGCTCTTACTTCCTATGTTTTGCTTTAATATTTGAGCTAGTTTTGTAGTATTACCCTTGTGGACCTGTGTCAACTTTGTATATTCCTCTGGACCATAGTTCTGGGGTATTTGGGAAATGTTCGTGAGTCTCAAACATTGATTCTCGATTTTGAGCTAGTTAATTGTATTGTAGAGCGGATTGAGCCTGTGTAGGGCCGATAGGTTGATTATGAGTTGTTGAGCTATTGGTTGTATTTGATCATATCATCATCATCATGCAAAGAGATTTCTATATTGATTTATTGCGACTATGGTTGAGGGCCTATCTATCACCAGTTTTCTAAACCTATCATTGCCCCGAGGTCCCATTTTCAGTTATTAAATGGCTATAAATGGATTTAAACTTGTTTTATGGATTTTCTTGAGTTAAAAGAGGTTGTATGATGTTTTTTCACACTGATCTAGACTCAGTTAGGCCAGAGTGTTAGAAATTATTTTCTATTGATTTTGAACTAATACTAGATTCGGCTAGGCCGGAGTGCTAGACATGATTTTCTACTGATTTGATATAATACTAGGCTTGGCTGGGCTGAAGCGCTAGACATGACTTTATTTAATTATTTTAGACTCGAATAGATTCTGGGAATGGATATTGAGATACTAAGAGTTTGTATGTGGTCTCGAAGACCTCCATGGACCTTGCTAATTTGTGCTAGGGACTATGGGCTTAGAGTGCCGAAAGAGGTGTATATGAAGGATTAAAAGTATACGGGGGAAGCCTTTCATGGGTCTTACCTGCTGGACCTACTGGCGGCAGAGGAGGTACATATGGTACCACTAGCATGGCATATCATATCATATATTGTTTGCATGGTTCCACCCTTGTTTGCTATTTGTTAAGTGTACGCTCCGGTAGTATAGGATGCCGGAGGGTTTATTTTCACTTGTATGTGTTCCTCGGGTATATGGGAGACCGTTAGGACTGTAGGTATATTAGTTCACCTACTCCTATTATAGTACTAGTTAGTTTACCTTTATGATCATCCTTACCTTGTGAGTTGTATTGTTACCATGATTATGTTTAGTTGCTTTTCATTCTTTCCCTTTATTTGAGGTTACCGGTACACCGCCCTGTTTGTTAAACTTTCTGTATATATTGTTATTGCAAGGATCCAGGTGCATTCTCTACTATTGCACCTGTAATCTGTGATATATCTTCTTTGGCTAGCATAGTATACTTGCATTCTCCTTGCCTTTTATTTGTTTCTAGCTGTTGTGTGTTTTCCTCTGTTTGTTTCTGTGATTACTTCCTTCTTATCTGCTACTTACTACTTTTATACTTTATATATGCTCAATTGGCCTATGATGCCTACTGGTACCCATTGCTTTGCGATTGGTTCTCATACTATACTTCTACATCTCCCAGGAGCAGATCCTAGTATGGTCCATTGTCGTTGATGCACGAACTTGTGCATCTCTAGACATCCGAGACATAGGGTGAGCTCCTGACAACTGGGGTTTAGCCATTACTCTTCTTGTGGCACTGTTTACTCTTTTGTTTATTCAGAGATAGTTGTATATCTTATTTTGTACCCTCTTGTACTATGTACTTTTTAGTAGTGGCTTTTATACTATGATACTAGGTCGTGGGATGGTTAAGCTTATATGTGTGTGTGTATATATATATATATATATATATATATATATATTAGGTTGTCTCCTCTTTTTATGTCTTCTTTACATTCTTCCGCTTATTACTCTTTCTTGTACATTCTTCGCTTCATTAGTGGCCCATCACTAATCATTTTGGGCCAAGGGGATTGGAATGCCTACAGGGAGGGATTGTAGGTGCTATCATGACCTGAGAAATTGGGTCGTGACATCTTAGTATCAGAGCCTAGGTTCACCGAAGCCATCGGTATAGGATCCAATGTCTAGTGAAGTCATGTGAATTGGGGCAAAGACGTATGTACCCTATCTTTGGGAGGCTACAGTGGCATTTTAGGAAACATGAATCGATTCTTGCTTCTATATCGTGCGTCCTATCCTAGATGGTTTCGTTGAATCTCATTAGTTCTAGTTCACTCTTTCGCAGATGACTCGTACGAGATCTTCAGCGGTGAATGAAGGAAAGCCTTCGGCACTAGCACACTTGACTCCAGCTAGGGGTCGGGCTAGTCATAGACGTAGAGTTTGAGCACGTGCCCCATAACTGGAACTATTTAGAGATCCTGAGACCGAGTATGAGCCTTAGCTAATCCTAGATCTACAGCCCATGGACCAGGGAGCAGCCCAGGTGCCACCAGGGCCAGTAGCAGCACATGTTTCAGCACCAGCCCTAGCTTCTTCATCAGATATCTGGGGTTTTCTTCTTCAGTTATTGGGTATGGTTGGGGGTCAGCCTTTTGATATGGCCTTGTCATCTTCTCATGGCGTAGCCTTAGGTGTTCAGAGTTCAGGAGCACATCCTACTACTGTATCTCCCCGTGCACAGGTTCTGTCAGTGCCTACAGTTGTTGAGCCTCTTGCTCCTCTCCCAGTCATGGAAGAGTCAGAGCAGAAGGCTTTGGGCCGGTTTCAAAGATTATCCCGGCCGAGGTTCTCTGGTGCTCCTGGTCAGGATGCTTATGACTTTATTTCTACTTACAAGGAGATACTTCATCATCTTGGTTTATGGGATACTCACAGAGTGGGTTGTACCACCTATCAGCTGAAGGGCCCAGCTAAACTTTGGTAGAGGGCCCACGTAGCTTGCATACCTTCTCAGTCCCCTAAGTTGACTTGGAGAGAGCTCTATGAGGCCTTTATGGCCAAGTTCTTGCTGTAGAGTGACCGTGAGCGCCGTAGAGAGTTGTTCACCCGATTAATGCAAGGATCTATGTTAGTGTCTAAGTATGAGACCTCTTTTCACCAGTTGGCTCCATTTGGTGATATGATCATTCCTATAGAGCCAAATCGGGTTCGTTGATTTGTTTGGGGGTTGAGGACCGAGATTCGATAGACTACAGAGATATTAGTTGCTAGTGGGTGACCATTTCCGGCTATAGCAAACCATGGGCACACTATGGAGGATTTGCATCATCAGGACCCTGGGACCAGAGATAAGTGCCATGCCATCAGGGCGGATTTAGTATTTCTCGCTCTACTGGTAGAGGTTCAGGTTATGGGGGCCGAGGATATCAGCCATAGCAACATCAGGGTCAGGCATCACTTTAGGATTTAGGTGGGCCTCAGTTTGATCAGGGTTATAGTAGTCAACATGGTTATAGTGGTCATTGATAAGTTGGTATTTTACCTACTTATTTAGCTCTTAATCTTATGCTTTTACTAGTACAAAGTGAATAAATAGTGCAATTGACACAAATTACTTCTATTTTACAGGTTCTATGTTTTAGAAGTGTTCAGGAAGGATTCGGTTGAAAACAAGTCAAGATGAAGCAAAATGTTGTTGTTGATCACTAGCATCAAAATGCTCATCATGATCGCGAGCTGCAGGTCACATGACCCCGATGAACTAGAAAGCAAAGCCACGGGACCGCAAGGAATTGGCCATGCGACTGCGGTCAACTATGAGTCAAAGCTACACGATCGCGTTGAAGGAAATCATAGACCCTCACGATCGCAAGTAAATCTCATGCGACTGCGATGAAGAAGTTAGCAGCTACAACACAAAATTGGAAAATCACATTTTTCGAAAACCCAATCCACGTAAAATCATATCTCAGCCATTTTTGGAAATTATTTGGGATTATTCTCAATTGTTCTTCAACCAATTCATCCTTAGTCTTAGAGGAACAACTTAGGGCTATCTTGTGGAGCAAGTTCATCCTCCAACATCATTGGAGTGAAGATTGCAAGCTTTTATTGTAAAATCTTTAGTTCCTTTCTTCAATTCTTGCTTTGTATTGCTAAATTCATAGGTGTGTTGGTTGATTTGAGATTTGTATATTGTGTTAGAGATAAACAATATTTGGGTGTAATTTCTTATCTTGTGCTTTTATAATTTATTAAATATTCTCTAGTTTACGAATTGGGTCTTTGATTCTCTAATTAATCTTGTGCTTGAATTGAATCTAAAAGGAGTAATCAACTCTTAGACTTTCCCCGTTTACCTTGATTTGGCTTGAGAGAGTGAATTAAGGTGGGGAAAGATTGATTAGAACTAACTTGAGGCTCTAACCCTCATTTAAGGAATTGGCTAGAAATAGTGATTCTATTGTTGCCATATTTGGAAGAGTTTTGTTAACGCTTGGCTAGGTTCGAGAGAACTGGTTAAAGTATATTTGTCGATGGTCGAGAGACGTTGGTAAATTACCTATACTTCCAAGGATTGTTTCATTTGACCAATGATTAATCTAGTTTGTATTTGATAAACTTGTAATGGATCGTATGGATTTGAAGTGATACCCATTCCAAAATCTCTCTTACGATCCTTGCGTTGGGAAGATTGGTCGACTTTCCTTACAATATCATTCGTGTTTTCAACAACAAAGCCCACCAATCATTTTACTTCCTTGTATTCCTTGAACTTCAATAAGTTACTTTTATTCTTTATTATCTCAATCTTTATTACATTGTTCTCTGTGGGATCGACCCTGACTCCCATCGGGAATATAAATTTTGTTTTGCTTTGATGATCGCAATTACCTCCTCTTCGAAAGTGTATTTGAGCGTGTCATAACCCGATTTCTCAGTTAATGATGGCACCTACAACCCCCCAGTAGGTGAACCAATCCCAATAGCCCGGAACGGTTAGTAATGGGCTACTACCTAACCAATATGCACAATAAGCAGAAATAAGCGGAAGCAGAATATAAAGATAGACAAAGCGGAAGCAAAAACCTGAATATATACATAATGAAACTACACCAACCCGAAGACTTGGTATCAACAGTACAGAAGCTTCTAATCGAATACAAGTGCTAGAAGTAACAAAATGATAAGTACAACTGTCTCCGAATATACAAAGAGTAACATTACAAAAGATGAGATGTGGCAAGCCCCGTTCGCCAGGCGCTCACCCTAGTCACGAATGTCCAAAAGCTGCACGAGTCTGCAACACGATCAATGGCGAAAGCTCAACTAATATCTGCACCAGAAAGATACAAAATTATAGTATGAGCACTAAGACAATGGGTACTCAGTAGGCATCATCGGCTGACTGAGCGCATATAAGATATAAAACCAGCAAGTAGCAGATAGCAAGAAAGTAGTCACCGAAGTAATAGAGAAAGCACAAGGAACTAGCACAGAGAATAGACAACCAAGAGTTATAAGCATAAAATGCTAGCACAAAAGATATATATAACACAGAAACACAGGTGTAAGAAAGAAGGACGCACCTGAGATCCTTGCAACAATAGTATAAATAAAGAGAGAGAGAATCAGGAACATGGCGGTATACCGGTAACCTCAAGTAAGAAGGGAAAGAAGGAAAGCAACCCAACATAATCAACTAGAAGCCATAAAAGTAACGAAAACATACTAAAACACCAACTCTTAAGATAAGCATGAACCAGGATCCATCTCACAATTTACAACCTAGAATGGAATAACTAAACCACCAGAACCAAGAGTTATACTCAGAATCAAGATAAGGAACAATGTCCGATAAATCACAATTGCTTAGGAGGACACACGACGGAGCCTCAAAGATATAGGACTCACTATCCCCTCAATACTCAAACCCAAACTCGGAGTCTCAACAGGCTAAAAACTTACCAATCCACAAGTGCCAAGGACCATAACTAGCTCTATGAAATGATAGGAGTAATATAATCTACCTACAGTCTCAGCGGTCGTCTATACAATCGAGGAACACAATCAAGTGAAAACAAAACCTCTGGCCGCCCATACAACCAGAGAGTACACTGAACACACAACAAACAAGGGTGGAATCTGAGTGAAATATACATGATGATGTAATATGATGAATCTATAACCAAGTCTGATCACAGTGACTACCCCTTCCAGTGCCCCAAAGGTCAAATAAAGGCGGGATCCATGGAAGGACGTTTCCCGAGTACCTTTCATACGCAGTACATCCCCTTCCTCCGGTCACTGTCAGCCTGTAGCACTTGGTCTGGAATGGTAGGGTCCATGGAGGTCTACTCGTAGACCACATACAAACACGAAACTCAAATAACTCAATAATTGGGATCTTGTAGTACGTGCTCGAATTCAATCTGAGTCTAAATTAGTAGTCATGTATCAATAACCCTCATCAAGGGTGCTCGGAGTATATCCAGATCTAAAACAGTAGTACAATCTCAATAACCCTTATAAAAGGGTACCCAGAGTGTTTCCAGGTCTAAATAAAAAATCAAGT
Source organism: Jaltomata sinuosa (assembly GCA_003996215.1). Classification (NCBI taxonomy): domain Eukaryota; kingdom Viridiplantae; phylum Streptophyta; class Magnoliopsida; order Solanales; family Solanaceae; genus Jaltomata; species Jaltomata sinuosa. The sequence continues at coordinate 253,835 of QJPP01002490.1, read as the reverse complement.
GTCAAAATCCCTAAACACGGTGCCCGGCTCATATCCGGGTCTAAATCGATAGAAAATAATGTCTAGCGCCATGGCCCAGCCAACTTAGTATCAGAATGAAGACCAAAATTCAAATCATCATAATCTCCCCTCTACTCTGAAAGGTTTCGTAAAAGTCAATTTAAAAGTCATTTCCAAGTCATGTATCGAAAATGGGCCCTCAGGGCCATGCAAAGTTTAGAAAATCAATTATAGTATGCGCGAAGCCAAATCAGTAGTAAAACATGCAGGGAAAATCTTTTTCATGTATGATATGCTCGCAAACAATAGAGTAGCCTAAAATGTCTCACAAATATTTTCTATCGGCCCTGCACAGGCTCAACAGCTCTACAACAGTCATAACCATCCTAGAAGGATATCTCTATGTCCGAGACTCACTGACATTCCCAAATAACCCACCATCTATGTTCCAGAGTCAATACAAGGCCATACAGGACCACAGAGGTAATATACAATACTGATACAAATACTATAACCAACATATGAAATAAACGAACAGAAAAGCCAGACAAGAACTGTGGTACCAACATATAACAACCCACCCAAGGATGCTAATTAATGCAGTTATAGCTTATATACGCAGAGTCTAGATAAGGAAAGCCATAACCTACCTGTCGTCCGACGAATAGTTACGGGGACGGTGTCGTCCAGGCTTGAACTACTCTGGAAAGCTCCAAGTTGTAACCCCCACCATCAATACAATAATCTACAAATTAAAATAGGACTAATAATACCCATATCACTATAATAATAGTAGGGTCAAAATTTGGGTCACAAATGGGCCCGTGAGTCCCGCAACCCAAAACCAAAAATGAAAAACACACACGTATTTCTTACCATCCCGGGAGCACATGCTCAAAATTTGAGTGGAAATGGATAGCAGATGTGGCTCAAAACAGCCCCTCAATTCAAGAATTGAAGATGGAAATTCAAGGAATAAATCCGGAATTTAAACAAAAAGGTACTTACCATGACGAGAAGACAAGCTAAGGAGGTAAATTGAGCGAGCTCACAATCATGTAATCAAAATGGGGCAGATTCTACAAGAATCTAAAGCTTTTGAAAATAAGAAACAATGGAGGATTTAAGAAAACAAGAGAAGAAAAGATTGGGGAAGAAGACTTACCAATTGTTGAGGAAACACGGATAATCGAAGAACAACAAATTTCCTGAAGCTAGGAACTGATTTGGAGCAATTTAGAGAATGATTTAGGCTAAGAGTTGGGGGAGTTGAAGGAAATGGCTGGAAAAACATAGGGGCTCAGCTTAAATAGCTGCTGGAAAATATCCTTCACGAACGCGGCCACCCCTCCGCGAACATGATGAACAAAAATGGGGTGGCTGGAAATTACCCTCCGCGAACGCAGCCACCCTTACGCGAACGCGATGAACAAAAATGGGGTGGTTGGAAATTACCCTTTGCGAACGCGGCCACCCCTCCTCGAATGCGATGAACAAAAATGGGGTGGCTGGAAATTACCCTTCGTGAACGCGGCCACCCTCCCTCGAATGCGATGAACAAAAAGGCCCATGACAGCAACCAGCTGTCAAGGGCAGATTTTTCACACTTTGGGTCCCCTGGAACGCATCCGAGGTCCCACGAACACAAACAACCTGAGCTATTCGACTAGAAACAGCATTTCAGATCCAATGGAATCGATGAAAATCCCATCGGAAGTCAATTTAATAAAAAGTAGGCCCCACGCCCAACATCAACCTTAGACCAACTATCTCCAAAACGGAACCCAATGGCCAAAATCAAGTCCGAAAGCCTCAGGACCCAAACTGATGGTCCCTCTAGACTAATCTTAACATTCCAGAGCTAACGGCACTGACAGAATTTTCATCCGAGGTCGTCTTCTCCAAATTTTGACCAAAGTAAACCAAACAAGCTCAACTATCCTGAAAACACAGAACGAGAGAGAATTCCAAGCTAAAAATCTCCCGGATCCTGACCAAAGGTCCCACTAGACCAAAGTCCACAATCCGAAGCTAATGAAACTGTCGAAATTTGATTCCGAGCATTCCAGAAGTTAATGATTTCAAAAGCTTAAAGCTCTAAAACAAGGAACAGCCAAAAAGACCAATCAAACGGCTCAGGCACTGAACTACCGTTCCCAGCAAGCCACAAATGACTTGGGGCTGCTACAGGCAAGCTCTAATAGTACAAGAAAGGCAAAAACATGTAAATGACTAGAAGGAAAGACTAGAGATTAAAAGAACAGCGGATACGAAGCCCGTACTACTCTCTCGGACAACCCGAGTAGCCTTCTTTACCGGATGGCAAATAACATAACAGAACCAAGGAAAGCAACCAAGCCTAAACTTCTTACTAGCCAAACTGGATTCCAAACTTAAACTCCAAGGGTCTGCCAACCCAAACTAAACTTTGAGAATCACAACCAGAAAGCACCGACTCAACACCAAAACTAGAGAACCAAGACGATCAACTCACCAAATTGAAATCCTCAAAAACCACAACCAAGTTTACCAAAAAATCCAACAACCAAGACTCTAACCCATGAACCCACTGATCCATAAAACCCTTTTATTCTGAACTGAACCCTTTTTCACCATAAACAGGAAGCTGCATATAAGTTGAACACTCAAACCTCCCTCGAGGGCATCAACTGACACACCAAAGATCCACAGTTCCCACTTATACTCTGCCGCGAACAAAGTCACCCCTTTCTTGCTCAAACTCTTTCAGAGCCGAGCTATAGTCTACTAGCCTTTGACCTCCAAACACTAACCCAAAGCACATACTCAAAAACTGTAGTAGTTTTACCTCAACTGACCACCGACCAACGGACGACTACCTCTGCTAACATCAAACCCGATAACTGAACCCAACTAAACAAACCATCTAAACCCGACTGAAGCCTGCACATCTAAGTTAGGAAAGGCATATATGAATACCCTGTGTTGACGAAGAAACTTTTAAACTATAGAATAAAACCAACCTCAGTGAATTGTGCCAAGTCTGAATCAACTGGAAGCAATGAACCAGGGAAACCTTCCCAATAGACCTAAACCAAAACCAAGCCTCTGCAAGGTGTGTGGTAAGCCTACCACAGAGCCCATCATCATCAGCTAAGCCCAGACTCTAAGAAAAACTACTGCTACTCTGAATACTCGAACACCATTCCGATTTGAAATCACCTTACAACTCTCACCTCAGGAAGAAGTCCACCATGCCAAAAATATCAAGTCAAAATGCCCCGTAGGAAAAGGAAAAGGTGCCTGGGGTGCAAGGTCGCCAGCTAGCTATAGAAATTATTGTATACACCTTCAACTCATCCCTTTGGCTCGAATCAACCATTCTACTATATCAGCATATAGACCCACTATCCTGAAGCATACCATATATCGTACTTCTAGTCCACACTGACCGAGTCTAACTAACACTGGAACCCCACATAAAAGACAACCCTGGAAGAATCAACTAAACAAGTTTCCCAACTCTCAGCAAATGAATGGTGACCACCAGTATCTAAGTATCAATAGAACTCAAAATAGCCTCGCTAGCCTCAACCCGCACAACCTGATCACATATAGCATACACCACTGCTGAATCTCGAACTCACACCACTGAGCCTATCTAACCATGGTAGAAGGAACCTCATACTATCTATAACACCATCGAAATCTGGAATGTCCAGCCTAACTCAGAGGTTAACCAAGGACTAGGTGTCCAAGGCCAACTGTCACTGCACAACTGAAATGGGGAAGCTAAGTTATCTGAACTCATTGCCTTCTAACCCAAGAAGCTACAACTGATAAAAACCGACCACAAACCATTTGGAGTAGTTTTCCAACCCACGATTCTAAAACTCAACCTCAATTGCCGATCAATGCCTCAGTCAAAACCCATAAGTAGACTCATCCACCATCGAAGAACACTAATAGAGATGGAGCTAACTAGGCCATGAATATACAATTTGCCCAATCTGTAGATGCTATTGAAGCTTGAACCAATCAAAGAAAAAGCCACTGCAATTTGTAGATGGTCGAATCAAGTCACCAACCCATAACCCAAAGAAATCTCTCAGTTGTCACCCTAGTCAGCTACGAGAACACACAAGAATGAACAAGGAGTCATCTCTCTCCTTTTTCAACTAAACAAAACCCTTCCTTGGCATATACCGAACCTTACAAATCCTTTCTCAAATAAGAATATGGGACCATTTCCTTAGCTCCTATACTTACATTGACAAAACTTAACAAGGTAGGAGAAAATAGGCCGGATGCCTGACTCACCCAATATGGTATGAATACATCTCAACCACGAAGCTACGGTCAACACTTAGTCAAAAATGCTAAAGCAAAAACTCAATCACAATGCCACAATCAAAGACTCAACCAGAGAACTATGACCGAAATTCATTCCAACTGGCACCGGGGAAACAATAAGACAACCCAACCGGACAAGAAACTGAAGGAGACTACAGGAACACCCCACATACCTGCCAACCTCCTAAACCAACCAACAAAGAGGGTTGACTCTAATCTCTCAGGAAATAAAAGCCAAACCATGCTCACTAGCATAACAAACACCATCCCAACTCAAAATAAGAGCCCAAACTCTGGCACAACTACCGGTAACACCAAACCCACACAAAATCATCTAGCAACGCTAGAAAATAGCCTAGGCAACTACTATCTAGGACCGCTCAACAAGAAAGACTCAATCACAAGTCTAGAAACACAACGAAACAGGGATAAACCCAACTAGAAACAGACTAACAAGAACTACCCACAAGCTATAACTCTGGGTAAAACACCTTATAAGTCTAACTCACCCTATCTAGGAATCAGAGGTATAAGTAGGGGCTTCTTGAATGGGATTTTCTGGATGTCCCAGAAATAAGGCCTCCAACTCTATGTTATAGCCTTTATGCCCTCGATCCGTTTTTACTACTAAGCAATAAACTACCAAGAAAACAATGTATAAACACTACCCTCAAGTAGTCAAACAACTAAACAAGTAGCAGGTAGGCATATAAGCTAATAAACAAGAGAAGGAAAAGAATCACCACGCGAATAGGACTATCACAAGCCAAAGGTAACAAAAGCCTTACCTGGAGCAATGATATCAGGAACCTCTACCTCGGGCCCACCAAGATTGGCACCGTACTGATGGGGTGTGACACTAGATGGAGAAGTCAAAGATGAAGGCTATGTCATCCCTCGATGGGTACAGTCTCTAGAATAATGACCAATCACCCCGCAACTATAACAACCCAAAGAAGCCCTACTCTGACGCATGGTGCCTGTCGACTCCGGATGGATGCCTGAACCACCATAGCCCTGCTGGCTATCCTGACCCTACTGACTGTAAAGTGGGACTGTGGGGAAATCCCTAACCAAGTGTCCACGCTCCCTACACCGATAATAAACTTTACCAAGTGGAGCCTAACGGGATGATCCCACTAGGCCTGACCGACCACCACGACCTGCACACTTTGAAGGCAAATTCCAAAGAATATGATCTGTACCCTTCCTTCTCTGCTCAACATGCCCTACATAACCACTCTCTATAACCCGTGGAGCAACTGAAACTGGCCTGATAGATAAGAAGCAGTGGAACCTATCTCTGGTGGAGAATTCCCTACCTCGAGTCTAAGAACCTCAAGAACTATCCTGGTGATGACGTGTGTTAGCACTACTGAATTAATAAACATCTTTTGTTGAATTCTTATCTAATTAATGAACATCTTTTTCATGAACATCTTTTTCAAGCAAGCACATAATTAATAAGCTAAATTAGTGTTTGCAATCATTAATTTTATAATGAAAATATGAAGGATTCAATAGAGCCACACATAATAATCAATTGTAAACCCAAATAATCAACACACATTCCTAAATTCAAACACCCATCACACACACAGCCCTAGAATTGAATTTAGCTACTCATAATGAAGGAACAATAGAAAATACCAAGTGGGTTTTCAATAATTCCATTTATTCTTCAATAACTAGCTTCAAATCCCAAGCTCAAGTATCAACAATGGTGTTTTTCAATACAAGGAAGAAGAAATTTTGACTCTAAGGTGTTCTCTACTAAATACTCAATTGGAAAATGAAAACTAATATATATTCCTTGCATCGATCCCAAAAATGTTCTTGGAAGCTTCCCAATTGTGCCACAACAAATCTAGACCATTTTTCTCTTTGAGCCACTTGAAAGGCCACCTGCGAAGGCACTTGCGGTCTCCCATGCTGACTTGCGGTACGCAGGTGCCAAGTCATCAAGGTAGTGAGAAACTCTTTGCCAGACACTCTGTCTGCACGGGCACTTGCAATCGCCCTTGGGGACTTGCATTGTGTAGGTGCCTGAAATATTAAGTAGTGCTTCAGCTTCCTTGTGCGCTAGCACCTATAAAACGCAAGTGTTGTCATGCGACATGTAGGTCTTCTCACAGATCATGGGCATATCTTTGCTCTTTTGGTCACCTCTTGACATGGTTTCCACTTTTTACTCATTTTATGCCTTCATATAATACAATAAAGGCATAAAATCCTTCTAAATCACATCAAATCAAGACAAAAATTCATGAATGAAAGCTAAATAAGTTGGTAGATTACCAACTTATCAAATCCCCAAACTTGAAATATTGCTTGTCCTCAAGCAAAGCACTCATAAGGCAAAGGATTGACTCAAACTCCCAAAGACACAAGGATTTGCACAAAGGACTATACTAACTCAAAGACTCAAGAAAATAATAAAGAAAGGACTCAAAACAAAAGACTCAAACAAAGGCACTATTCTCTTTTGGTACCACCACAAGCTTAAGGCAAATACATATTTCCAAACTATTATCAACAGACTTCAATTTTCATTCAAACTCAGGGGATTTGTCATTCAAAACAAGATCATCAAGCTTCTCAAGTCATTGGCATTGACCTTTAAGCTTTGCCTCAAGATTCTCAACACAACTTGTCTCACTCATTTCTCTCAATTCAAATTAGGACTTCATTATTCACTTCAAGGATACAATTCCACTCACCACAAGAGAGAATCTCACCCATAATCATGCAATTAACAATAGTTGGATTTTAAGAGAAAACAAAGACTCCCACTCTCTCAAACAAGTTCAAGTACACACACATCGAACCATAGGCTTTCCCTTTATATAATTTGCCACTAATATAGAATCACCAAGCTCAGAATCACTAAGGACTTGTGGGCAACGATGTAGGGTAGGGTTAAGGTGAGGATTTCATATGGATAAAGTGACTAAACCTCCCTAACGCTAGTCAAGTACACCACTCATATTTTTATACATCAACTTTACCTTATTCCTCCCTCTCACAGTCCAAGATTTCCTAATAATTATTCATTCAAACACCTAATTGTTTAACTCATTTGGTAGTACCAATCTCTTCTTTTCTCTTTAAATTGATTCATCTCATTGATACTTTGAAGCAATTCACATTGTAAGCACAGGGTGCTATCTTGCTTTGAATCTTAACTCCTCTTTTTATCCACATTATAGGCATACACCCCCAAACGTAGGCTTTTGCCTACATCAACATTTCATTTTCATTCGTATCCCCCCCCCCAAATTTAGGCTTTTAACCTACATTTAAATTTTTAGCAATTAGGGAGGATGAATGTCAAGATAGAGGATCCCAAAAGGGTTAAGGTGTCTAACATAAGGTGCCAAGGCAAAGTTAAAAGCTCAGAGGGGATAACTAGGATCAATGTTAAGGGGAGGGAAATTAGGTAAAGTGGCCATTCAAAAAGGGCCAGAGATCCTCTTCTAAGATAAGCAACATCTAGGATTTTGCGTTGAATAACATTTAGGGCAAGTTCTAGACAACATGCATACACAAGAAAGAAATAAACCTTACCACATAAGGCATCAAAACACATGAAGTTCACAATTAATCTCAAATTCAATTGAGACAAATGGATTATGACAAGCTATTCTGAGTTTCGCACACTCATTTGTGAATCAATCAAGACAAACAGAGAATGTGCAAGTCATGACAAGAGAATGCCTTTGCAAAAATCATTTTCCCCTCTTTTCTCATTTTTTCAAATTCTTTCCCAAGAAATTTTTTTGGTGGGCCTATTCAAGATAAGTAAAATACGAACTCAATCTAAAACTAAAACTTGGCATTTTCCCTTAAGAAAGTTGCCTCTCAATCTATCATAGGGAAATATCACCGGTCTGACACAAAAATAAAGAAAAGAAAAACTATTGCTCCTTGGCAAAGAACTGTATTACGAAGAAAACCCTCAGAGTTTATTCAAAACTAACTATTATTAACAAAGGCAATATTTGTCAGGACCCGATTTCTCATGTCATGATGGCACCTACAACCCCACAGTAGGCGAACCAATCCCCGTAGCCCAGAACGATTAGAAATGGGATACTACCTAATCGATACGCACAATAAATAGAAATAAGCGGAAGTAGAATATAAAGATAGATAAAGCAAAAGCAATAACCCGAATATATACAAAATGAAACTATACCAACCCCAAGACTTGGTATCGATAGTACAGAAGCTTCTAATAGAATACAAGTGCTACAAGTAAAAAAATGATAAGTACACTATCTCTGAATATACAAAGAGTAATAGTACAAAAGATGTAGACAAGCCCCGACCGTCAGGCGCTCACCCTAGTCTCGAACCTCCCAAAATCTGCGCGAGAATCCATGCGATCAACAGCAAAAGCTCAACTAATATCTGCACTAGAAAGATGCAGAAGTGTAGTATGAGAACCAAGACAACGGGTACTCAGTAGGCATCATCAGCCGACTGAGCGCATATAAAATATAAAAACAGTAATAAGCAGAACGCAAGAAAGCAGTCACTGGAGCAAGGAAGAAGCACAAGGAACTAGCACAAGGAGCAATCAACCAAGAGTTACAAGTATACATGCTAGCACAAACATATACACAACACAGAAACACAGGTGTAAGGAAGAAGAACGCACCTGGAATCCTTGCAACAACAATATATAGAAGGAGAAAGAGTCAGGAACATGGCGGTATATCGGTAACCTCAAGTAAAAGGAAAAGAAGGAAATCAGTCTAACATGCTCAAGATGGAATCAACAAGCATAAGGAAATCATAACACTAATCCAACTTCAAGATAGCATAAACACGATTCCACCTCACAAGTACAATCCTAGGATGGGATAAATAACTCACAATAACCGAGAAATACTACTCAAGTCCTGAAAAAAATGGAACCAGAAACTCACAAGCTGCTTCAAAGGCCACACAAAAGTGCCTCAATAAGATAGGACTCCCTAGCCCTCTCAATAATCAAAATCCCACAACAGAAGCCTCAACAGGCTAATAATTGCTAAATCACCAAGAAACAAGGACCATAACTAGCTCAATAAAGCAACAAGGGTAATCTAAACTACCTACAGTCCCAATGGTCTCCCATACAACCGAGGAATGCAATCAAGTGAAAACAAACCCTCCAGCCGCCAATACAACCAGAGCGTACACTGAACACACAGCAAACAAGGGTGGAATCTGAGTGAAATATGCATGATGATGATATGATAAGGAAGTAACCAGTATGTTCCTCCTCTGGTACGTCAAGGGCCCATATAGAGGTAGGACCCTGGAAGGAATATACATGTGTACCTCTACTATGTCGTACACCCCTCGTCTGGTATGCGCAGCCCAAGGCCCCAGGTTCTAGATCGACAGGGTCCATGGAGGTCTACTCGTCGACCATATACATCGCCCAGCGATCTCAAATGGTATCTCAAACTAGAAACCTCGTAGTTTATGCCCGGGATCGAACCGGGTCTAAAATAGAAGTAGTTAATCTCAAAAGACCCTCTCAAAGGATACCCGAAGTAAACTCAGGTCTAAATCAGTAATAAAAGTCTCAATAACCCTCTCAAAGGGTGCCCAGAGCGTATCCGGGTCAAAATCAGTCAGAAATCAAGTCTAGTGCCCTGCCCAGCAGAGCCTAGTATCAGTAGGAAATCAAGTCTAGTACTCTGCCCAGCAGAGCCTCGTATAAATAGAAAATCAGGTCTAGTGCTCTGCCCAACAGAGCCTAGTATCAGTAGGAAATCAAGTGTGAAATCATCCAAAATCCCATTTTTATCACCAAGTATACCAAGAACTGCCCCCCGGGGCCATGTAAGTTTAGAAAAAACCATTTATAGTGGCTCGCAGCCAAAATCGAAGTAAAACATGCAGGGAAAACCTCTTTCATGGATGATATGCTCGCACACAAATATAAATTAGCCCAACGGCTCACAAATATTCCTACCGGCCCTGCACAGGCTCCACAGCTACTCAGCAGACATAACCAGCCTAAAAGGATATCTCTATGTCCGAGACTTGCGAATATTCCCAAATCACACACCGTTTAAGTTTCAGAGTCAATACAAGGCCACACAGGACCACAAGGGTGATATACAATACTACACGAATACTACAATCAGTGTATCAAATAAATGGACAGAAAAGGAGGACAAGGTCTGGGGTACCAACCTATAACAACCCACCCAAGGATGCTAATTAATGCAGTTATAGCCTATATATGCAGAGTCTAGGTAGGAAAAGCCATAACCTACATGTTGTCCGACGAATAGCTGCGGGGACAGCGTCTCCCAAGATCGAAGTGCTATGAGAAGCTCCAAATCGTGAAACCACTATCAATACAATAATCTATACTTCAATACAAGGCTAACGATACCCATAATGCCATAAACACAATCGGGTCAAAATCCGATTCACAAACAGGCCTGTGGGCCCCGCAACCCAAATTCGGAAACAAAAAACACACATGTGTTCCTTACAATCCCGGGAGCACATGCTCAAAAATTGAGCGGGAACGGACAACAATTGGGGTTCAAAATAGCCCGCTCAAGTCAAGAATTAAGGATGGAATTTCAAGAAATAATTCCAAAAATTAATCAAAGGGACTTACCACCACGAGAAGACGAGCTAAGGAAGTGAGAACTCCGAATCCTTAATCATGAAAAGCTTAATAGGGCATATTCTACTAGGAATTCCAAGCTTGAGATACCCCTAGCAATGGTGGTTTCTTTAGAAAACAAGAGAAGAACAAGTTGGGGAAGAAGACTTACCAATTGACAAAGAGACACGGATTTAGGATGAACAACAATTTCCCCAAGGTTAGAACTAGTATGGAGCAATTTGGTGGAGAGTATTTGAGTTTTAGAGTGAGAAAAAGGCTGGAAAATAAAGAAGAGGACTTAAATAGCTGTTGGTCGCTGGTCAGCGTCATTGGCGCTAAACCAGCGCCATCGCGCACAAGGGAGCCAGGCGCCAATGTGCTATCGCACCTGGAGGGCGCCATCTCACTGGCCGGCTATAGGCGCTGAGGCACGATTGTGCTGGCCTCGACGCGATTGCGCTGAAGCCTAGCCTGCACTAAAAATCTGCATTTTTTCTAAAACTCTATAGGGCATTCCAGGCACAATCGAAACTCGATACTCAAAAATCAATTATGCTATTAGAGTGGAAATGATGTTCCAGACTCAATGAAAATGATGAAACTTCCATACGAGGTTGTTTCAGAAGAATGTTGACCCAAGTCAACACTAGCTAATGCCAACCGAACACCCAAAATGAGCCCGGCTCATTCGGAACCCAAACCAACCAACTAACTAACAAAAACTCGGCATTCCAGAGCTAACAGTGCTAACGGAATTTCCATTCGAGGTCGTCTTCTCCGAATGTTGACCAAAGTCAACCCAACAAGCCCAACTGGCTTGAAAACACAGAATGACAGAGAATTCCAAGCTGAAAATCTCCCAAATCTTGACCAAAGATCCCTCTAGATCAAAGTCCACGCTCAGAAGCTAACAGAACTGTCGAAATTTGATTCTGAGCACGTTCACCAAGAATGTTGACCAAAGTCAACTATTTTAAAGGTCTAAAACTCTAAAATAAGGAACGGCCAAAAGACCAAACAAACAGCCCGGGCACCAGACTACCGGTCCCAGCAAGCCATAAATGACTTGGGGATGCTACAAGCAAGCTCTAACGATACAAGAAAGGCAAACACGAGTAAATGACCAAAAGGGTCATTACATCATCCACTACTAAAAAGACTTTCATCTCCAAAAGTTAGGAAAGAAGGAAAGACTAGAGTTTTAAGAACAGCATATGCACAGCCCGCACCTCTCTTGGACAACCCGGGTAGCCTCCACGATCGGATGGCACCCAATAGAACAGAACCACGAAAGGCAACCAAGCCCAAAACTCCTTACTAGCCAAGCTAGATTCCAAACTCAAACTCTAAAACCCCAAATATCTGCACCAAACTAAGCCTCGAGAATCTCAAATGGAAAACACTACCACAACACTGAAACCAGAGAAGCAAGGTGATCAATACACAGAACTCGAATCTTCGAAACCACAACTAAATTTACCAGAAAAGCCATCAACCCAAAACTCCAACTTATGAACCCACTGATCTGCAAATCTCTTTTATTCTAAATAGATTCCTTCGCACCATAACAGGGAGTTGCATACAAGTCGAACACTCAACCACCCTCGAAGCATCAACTGACACATCAAAAATCCACAATCTTTGCTTATACTCTACCACGCACGAAGTCAGCTCTTTTTGCTTAAACTCCTTTCAAGTCAAACTATAGAATGAACCCAACTTCGCTGGACCATGTCAAGTCTAAATCAACTGGAAGCGAATAAACTAGGGCAACCTGCCCAACAGACCCAAACCAAAACCAAGATCCTGCAAGTAGTGTGGTAAGCCTACCATAAAGTCCATAGTCATTAGCTAAAATCCCAAACTCTAAGAAACACTATTTCTACTCTGAATATTCAAACACCATTCGGATTTGAAATTGCTTTCCAATCCTCAACTCAGGAAGGGGTCTACCATACCACAAATATCAAGTCATAACACCCCGAAGGCAAAGAAGAGGTGTCTGGGGTTCAAAGTCGCCATCTAGATATAGAATCTCTGCATATTCCCTCAACTCACCTCTTTGGTTCGAATCAACTGCTCTACCATATTAGCACACACAAAAACACCATTTTTGAAGCATATAACACACCAAACTTCTAGTCCACAATGGCCGAGTCTAACAAACACTGGAACTCCACATAAAAGCCAACCCTGGAAGGATCAACTAAATAAACTTTTCAAACTCTCGGCAGACGAATGGTAACCACCAGTCTCTAAGCATCATTAGAACTCAAAATAGCCTCGCTAGCCTCAACCCGCACAACCTGATCACATATGGCATACACCACTGTTGGATCTCAAACTCACACCGAAGAGTCTATCTAACCATGAAAGAAAGAACCTCGTACTATCTGGAACACCGCTAAAATATGGAATGTCCAGCCTAACTCAAAGGTTAGCCAAGGACTAGGCATCCAAGGCCAACTGTCACCCCATAATCGATAATGGGTAAGCTAAGTTGTCTGAACTCAATGCCTTCCAACCCAAGAAGTTGCAACTGAAAGAACCAATCACGAACCATCTGGAGTAGTTTGCTAGCCCATGCTTTTGAAACCCAATCCTAATTTACTAACCACTGCATCTGTCAAACCCATATGCTGCCAATAAATCCTTAGGAACCAAAGCCAACTAGGATTGAATATGCAAGTCACTAAAACCACAACTGCAACTGAAATCTCAAACCAATCAAAGTAAAATCACTGCAATCTGTAAGCAACCTAGTCAAATCATCAAGACATGATCCCAAAGCAAACTTTGGCGTCACCTCAGTCGACTACTAAAGCACATAAGCATGAACAAGGATTCATCTCCCTCTCTTTTCAACTAAACATAACCTTTTTGTAGCATATACTGAACCTTACCAACTCTTTCTCAAATAAAATCTGGAGCCATTACCTTAGTTCTCACATCTATATTGCCAAACTCAATAAAGTAGGGGAAGAATGGGTTGGATGCCCAACTCACCCAAAATGCTACAAGTACAACTCTGCCATGAGGCTACTGTCAACACTTAGTTAAAAATGTTAAAGCCAAAACCCAATCACAATGCCAAAATCAAAATCTCATCCAGAGAATTGTGATCAAAATTCATTCCAATTAGAACTGGGAAAAAATAATAAGATAACCCCACCAAACAAGAAATTGAAAGAGACTATGAGAATAACCCACACACCTGCCAACCTCTTAAACCAACCAACAAAGAGGGTCAATTCTAATAAACCAAAAAACACAACGAATCTATGCCCACTAGCATAACCAACACTACCCGAATTAAGATAGGGCCTTAAACTCTGGCACTACCATTGGTATCACACCAAACCAACACATGGATCTCTAGCCAAGCTAGATAACAGCCTAGGCAAAAACCATCTAGGACCGCTAGGAAGGGAGACCCAAATCAAGCCTTGAACCACAATAACCAAAAATCGAGCTCTATCGAGCCTACCCACAAGCTACAACTATAACACCTCAGAAACTCTAAGCCAAATCTGAATCATTCTTCATGTGTTGTTAGACCCTGAACTAGATAAATTTTCTATGTATATAAGTATTATGACTTATTCTAAAGTTTTAAAGGTGTATTAGATATGAATTAGGGTTATAAAGAACCTCTAGCTCAAAGTTGAGTTGAAAGCTTCCTTACCGATTGAGTTTAAGTGTAAGATTTTTCAATGGTCAACTTCAAACGATCATAACTCCTAGAATATAAAGAGTTAGGTGGCCTAGTACCTACCAAATTAAAGGTCTTTGAATCTTATCTTTAAAACCACCAATGGTTCCTTAATACGAGTCCGGAATAAAAAGTTGTCAGTGTTTTACTAAAGGGTGTCTGTCTGCCAAAATGACAGACAGCAACCACGAAAAGGTTCTACGGGTCGTGATAGTTTTCACGGGTCATGAAACCAACTCATGGAAATCAGTTTTTTTACTTGAAAACCACGAGGAGGTTCCATGGGTCATGGAAGTTTCCACGGGTTGTGAAACCAACTCGTGGAAACAGTCCAGAAGCTTAAAAGTGACCTAAAAACCACGAGGAGGTTCCACGGGTCGTGGAATGATCCATGGGTCATGAAACCAACTCGTAGAAATTAGTTCAGAGGCCAGAAACTTCGCCCAGGAACCATGAACCCTTTCCACGAACCGTGATTCATGTCCATAGAATCCTGTGATGAAATTTTCAGCATCTTTTCAGACTCTTTTCCTTGGGGTATTTTTTAAATTTCCCACTCTTTTAACTCCTAAGTTAAGTCATTTTGGGAAAAATGGAAGGGGTTTTACTCCCACTTAGCCTAAGTTCACTTCCATTCTCTCAATCAAGTTCAAAGAGAAGAAAAGAGTCTCCATTCTCCAAGCTTCAAGCTAAGGATTCCATCTTCAAGTCTCCATCCCCAAGTTTCAAGTTAGGAAAGCTTCAATTCAGGTATGTGGATATTTAATAAGGGAAATACTTCACCCTTATGCCAAACCCCAATCTTCTAAACTAACTTTATGAATTTCTAAATTAGGGTTCTTATCCAATTCTCATGGGTTCTTCTATAAATTGTTTCCTCGTGATTCCTCTATAAATTCTAACTCCAAATTGCATGATTTTGGCATGGATTTTTGTAAGTGGTTTCCTATTCATGATTTTAAGGCTAATCCTTGTCCAATTTATGAAATTAGGGTTTCTTACCCAAATTGGAGAAAAGTTATGGGTTTTGTTTTAAAGCTCCAATTCATGATTTCTAATCTATTACCCATGCTTTAATTGAAGTTTTGTAAGTGTTTTCACAAGCCCATATGTTAAGCATGAATTTTAGCATGATTCCTTTGGATTGCATGTCTTCAAGTAAATTGAGTATTTGATAGTATGTTTTCATGAATTTCAAGCAAGTGCATGCCTAGTTCTTATGTTCTATGAAAATATATGTATTATGAAATTGAACTAGAGTAATGCAAGTTTTCCATGTTATGAAGTATTATGCAAGACAAGACACCCGATGTTCCATCAATGCTCATGAATCGATTTCTAAACCCTAATTCATAAGTAGTATGACGATCCGGGGTATGACTATGTTATGAACAAGTTTGACATTTGATATGTCACATATATGTGAGCTCATGTTATATATATGTTTATGGAGTAGTATTTAGCACTGATATGGACCGGGTAATTGTACCCTTAGTCTCACAACTACATGCCACCGTTGGTTGCCCTCTAAGGCTTATGATGACAGGATCCTGGTATGACATGGTTCTAACTTTGGCCGGATAGGACAGCCTTTCCAGTGTGGGTGCCTAACACTGGACTCCATGTAGCTCAGCACGGTTTAATGTCGGTTAAGAGAAACTCCCACATGATTATTTTCCATCTATAAAGTTATATGATTCTATACTTTGATTTAAACTTTATTTCATGTTTTATGTCTTTTATCTTAGTATTTACTCATGTCCCTTCTTTATGTAATAAGTTCCTTTTAAGCATGTTTTAAACTGTTTTTATCATGTTCATGCATCGCTCACTTAGTCAGTGCATTCCATAGTACTGACCGCATACTTCTTTGTGCTGCATCCTATTATGATGTAGATCTTGTAGCCCGCTCCCCAGTCCATGGCTAGTAGATCAGCAGCACACCCAGCCAGCTTGGTGAGTCCTCCTCATTCGAGGACTTGGAGTTTAGTTTCATTTCAGCATTTAGTTTGTTTATTCAATATTTTAGTATGTAGAGTGAGCTGGGGGCTTGTCCCAGCAACTCACCAGTAGTAAAGGCTTTCAGACATAGAGTCATATGTTCAGCTGTATTTGGATCGTCACTCTTAGACTTTTATATATATAGCGATTCGAGTTGCTCATTACTTTAGTTAAGCTTCCGTTCTTATATTTTGTTCTGTTTTTAAGTCATGCTAATGCCAGAGGGTTATCTTGAGATCACTTGTGATCTTGGGTCTTGTGTTACATCCAGGGGGTAGGCTCGGGGCATGACAACAACCTCGGTAAAACACCTCTCAAGGACATCTCACCCCATCCACTACTAAAGAAGTAAACTACTAATAAAACAACACATAGATAATACAATTCAGGTAGCCAAATAACTAAACAAGTAGCAGGTAGGCATATAAGCAAATAAATGATAGAAGGGATAGAATCGCAATGCGAGCAGGACTTATCACAAGTCAGAGGAGCCTTACCTGGAGCAACGATATCAGGAACCTCAACCTTGAGCCCACCAAGAGGGGCATCAGACTGACGGGATCTAACTCTAGACTGAGTGGTCGAAGCTGAAGGCTCAACAATCCCACCCCGGGGACAGTCTCTAGCATAATGTCTGATCACCCCACAACTATAGCAACCCAAAGAAGATCTACTCAGACACATGGTGCCTGTCAACTCTAGACGGATACCTGAACCACCCTGCTGAAAGCCACTTCTAACAATCACGGGATCACCCCTGCAACCCTGCGTACTACCTCTCACTACCTGGGTACCACCACTACTACCCTATACCCCACCTCTAGTCGGTGGAGTTCAAGCCCTGGGAGATAACACCTGCTGACCTGCTGACTGGAAGGCACAATCACGGGACAATCCCTAACCAAGTGCCCATGCTCCCTGCACCAATAGCAAATCTTACCAAGTGGAGTCTGACGGTGTGATCCTACTGGACTTGACCATCCGCCACGGCCTATATGATCTGAAGGCAAATCCCAAAGAATATGATCCGTACCATGCCTACTCTGCTCAACATGCCCTACACAACCACTCTCTAGAACTCGTGGAGAAACTAAATTGGTCTGGTAGATAAGAAGCAATGGAACCTATCTCTAGTGGAAAATCCCCTACCTCGAGTCTGGGAACCTCAAGAACTATCCTGGCGACGATGTTTCTTAGCACTACCTCCATAGGACTCACGGAATAAACCCTTGATAGCCTAAGCATGATCCACCACCTGAAGGAAGTCAGTCCCAATCGTAACCAAGTGCTCGGTAGCCAAATAGAGCGGTGAAATCAAAGCCCCAACAAAGCTCTAAACCCTATCAAACTCCAAAGGTACAACCCTAGTAGTACACCTAACCATGTCATGAAATCTCGCCTCATACTCCAATACCGACAGACAACCCTGCTAAAGAACTAGGGTAGCTATGAGTCCAATCGGAGGTTGGGCTGACCCTACACCCTCTATCTAATGCTGTGAACCCTCACTCTGAAGTCCTGGCACTGACGGAAGCACTGAAGCAACAGGCACAGAAGCCTAGAAATCACCCTTTGTCAAACTCGTCTTAGGCATCTGAAAAGGAATGAAACAACCAAAGTTCATAAGCCAATAGAGCTAGGAACGCACGATAAGGAGCCAAGAAGATGAAATTTTTCCTAATAATGCCTTGTAGCCTCCCGCAGATAGGATACGGACATCATCGTACCGATCCGTGAGACTCTACTTAGATATTTGCTTCTGTACCATGACACTAGTGAACCTAAAGCTCTGATACCAAGCTGTCATGACCCAATTTCTCAGGTCATGATCGCACCTACAACCCTCTAATAGGCGAACCAATCCCTGTAGCCCGGAATGATTAGTAATGGGCTACTACCTAACCGATACGCACAATAAATAGAAATAAGCAGAAGTAGAATATAAAGATAGATAATGCGGAAGCAATAACCCGAATATATACAAAATAAAACTACACTAACCCCAAGACTTGGTATCGATAGTACAGAAGCTTCTAATAGAATACAAATGCTACAAGTAACAAAATGATAAGTACATTATCTCCGAATATACAAAGAGTAACATTACAAAAGATGAGATGTAGACAAGCCCGACCGTGAGCCGCTCACCCTAGTCTCGAACCTCCCAAAAGCTGCATGAGTATCCAACATGATAAACGGCGAAAGCACAACTAATATCTTCACCAGAAAGATGCAGAAGTGTAGTATGAGCACTAAGACAACGGGTACTCAGTAGGCATTGATGTGAGGCTAAAAATACATATATTTAATTATTATTTGCCACATATTTAGTCTTTTCATTATCGTTTTTGAGCATTGATTTTATAATTATTCTTATGTTAGGTATTTTTATTTGTAGGATTAAAGTGGTGCGAAAAGGAAGAAATTTGAAGAAGAAATGAATTAAAAACGAGAAATCATATAAGAAAATCAAGCAGGAAGCTTAATAGATTAAATGTAATATTATATTCATATTCATATAAGAAGCAAAGTTGCAACTTGAAATTGCAAATCAAGTAATGACTTCCAAATTGGCTGCTTGTGAAGAGCAAAGCAACGAATTGAAGATGGCAGTAATGACGCGGTGCTGAGCATCTCCTAATTAAATTGGGTTTTGATTTCCCAATTCATTTTGGACTCAGTTATTTTGTTTGAGGTTTTTTTTAGAATGATTTGCACATATTTTTTGACCTACAAAGAGCTAGGAGCCGCCGTGAAGGCCGGAGAATATTGGTTTCATCTTCTCTTCTCCTTTATTATTTATTTTATGTTTTTCTTTGGATGATTTGTTGTAATTTCTCCATGTCTATGTGGAGTTAAACTTCTCGTTCAAGGGTATGGTAGCTAACTACATGATTGTTTAGTAGATGATTGATTTGATTTTTGTTTATCATATTAGTTGTTCTTATATTCTTGTGCTTACTATTATAATGTTTCGCGACCATTAAAATAAATCTATAATATCTTTGTGAATTCAGAAGAAGAATCATTGGGATAGAACGAAGAATATAGGGAGACAGACCTCTCTTTTGTAACGTAAAGGGTAGGTTCGCGACTAGGATACCTAGAAAGCCTTGTTTGGTTTATACGGGAAGATATATAAATGCGTTCGAAATAAGATGTCACATTCCCGCTCAATAATGTAGTTGTGATGCTATTTTGGATAGGCAATTAGAGGCTCGAAAGACCATAGTTGTAAAATCAACCTCGAAATCAGCAACTAGATAAACAAACAAGTCAATGAAATTGCTTACTTAACATGATTGTTAGCGAATCCATAATCCTAGATCGATTTCATCATATTGATTACGTAAAAACCTGCTCATTGTTTGGTTAATTGTTCATTAGTTAACTTCTTCTTTTTACTTTGGTTAATAAATATTTCTTTGAGTTTTTACGCTTGAATAAATAATTAGAACTAGTTTAATTTAGTAAAATAGTTAATCGACAAGTCCCTGTGGGTACGATATTTGGACTTACAATCCTATATTACTTGTACGACGGCGTACACTTGCATGTGCGTTAGGCCGCAACAAGTTTTTGGCGCCATTTCCGGGGACTTAGAAATTAATTATTTATCTACATTAGACTTTTTCTTTTTATTTATTTAAGTTTTTGTATATATTTTATTTTCTTTTATAGATAGTTGTTTTTTTCTACTACTTTTCTTAACATGACATATAGGGATAAATATTGGTTGAATGATGAGTACTATTCATATATTGGTCATCCTTGTTAGTACTGTGGAGGACCGCACCTGGGTATTAATTAACATTATATTCAAGAGGGCGGGTGGTGCGCACCTACCCAACCTTTTGAATTTAATATATGTTGTATATGTGGTTGTCAGGATGGCCATTTGAATGGTTGTCCTAACTCTTATTCCCCTTCCCCGAGCCCCTATTATGATTCTTATGTTGTTTGTGATGTTGACAGGGGTAATGAAGTGGAGGATGTGAATCATGAGGCTCATCTCATTGATATGCTAAAGCAAATACTGGATAAGCAAGAAGAATTGAGGAAAGACGCAATCAAATTGAGGGAAGACACAGAGAGGATAGGTTCCCAACTCACAGAGATACAGGCTATGGCTGAAACTTGTATTGATCAGCAAGTTACGGTCTTAGCCAATACCCAAGATGAACCCCGAGTAGAAGAAAAAAATGAATCCCTACTAGGAGAAAGCTGTGAGGAAGCAGACATAGTGAGTCAACCATGGCTAAGGGAACAAGAGGAAAAGGTTAAATTCCATGAGTTTCTTCGTGATAACCTCACAAAGATGACGACACAGCTGATAGAAGGTAAAGTTGAGCTCAGACAAGAGATAGACCAATTTGGCTCAGATATCCATTACTTGGAGGATTACTTGAAGAAAAAAGTTGAGGCGTCTGATGCCCAATCATCAATTGTTGTGGATACTGGCGAACTAGTGGAGAAGAAAGAATAATTTCATCCATTCAACTACGTTTTATTCATAAGTAATGATGTTGAGGAGATATATGAAAGTGAGCATGTCATAAACAATGAAAGTTTGGGATTAGGTACTGTTGGACCTCATTCTAATCACTTGTCTACATTATGTTTGGATGATGACATGAAAATTGAGTCATCTGAGCTAGTGGAAAAGTGTGTAGATGAGGAACAAGGTCCTTACATTCTAGAATTTGCCATACCAAAGAGACAAAACGACATTCTTCACTTAAGGGCCAAGAAGTGCAAGATGCGACATCCTTTGCTTGGTCCCTTCATCTTCATACCACTGCCCCTTGAGCGAAGCAGAAAATTTAATGCAAAGTTAGGGGTGCAATTCATAAGTTCTAAGTGGAAAGAAAAGTGGTGAATTTGATGGCGTCGTGCCGCGACGTTAAATTAGGCGCTTATTGGGAGGCAACCCAATTTGTAGTGTAGCTTCTTATTTTTATTTTTATAGTGTTACGTTTTTTCTCATTTTTATTTTTGCAGATTCTGGGGAAGTCTGAGTACCCAAATTTGAAGCTAAGGGGCATGGTTGAGCACAAGTGTGGGATTACGCAGCCTTTGATGAAAATTGAGAAAATATGTTTTTAGCTAGGCCCTAGAGGGCTCCAGGGAGTATCTCTCACCCTTCTTTTTCATCTTTTTCTATAAATTGCTTTGGGAAAAAAGCATGATTTTAAGTGTGGATGGGAATTCTTCCGATATTTGTGAGTTTAAGGGTGAGTATGCCATAGGATTTTATTTTAATTGAGAAAAAAAAGATACAAAAAAATATATAGAAAAAAAAATTAAGCACTAAAAGTTTTTTTTTATTTTTTATTTTAGTTTTTAAGTGGCATATCTCATCCACCCCTTGGTTTTTCTTATGTCCACGGTTCTTTTCCAAGGGGAGGCTCCTTGAACAGGGTAAATTTTTATTTTTAGAGTAAATTTTTTATTTTTTTAACTTTTTAACTTTTTTATTTTTTTAGGAGTAGTTTTTTTTTTTAGGGAAAAGAAAAGACCTTTTGACTTGTTTGATACTAGCAATTTAGGCCTGAAATTGAGTAGTACTTTCCTGTGAGTGCTTGAGAATTAAATAAATTAGCGAATCTTTTGACACCTGGGCTCAGAGTTGTGACTCTGTATATAGCTTATTCTTATTTTATAGTTTGTTATGACCCTGTCTGTCTTAGAAGTAGAATTGATCCATCTTGATTGAGACTTGTGTCATGTGCGGTGAGGATTTCTTGCATATTCCATGTTTTGCATCATAGTCTAGAACTTGCCCTGCATGTTATTGAAGTGAAATAAAAAGTGTTGCTCTATTTAGAAGATGATAATAGGCTTTCTTTGATTTGTCTTGTAAAATTTAGCCTTTTCAGATATTATATCACTAGTTACCCCTTTAAGCATGTAGCCTTTCGTTTGGTAGCCGTATTTTTACCTTGATCCTTTTGTTGAATCCCTAATTTTTGCACCCTGCTTCCTTGAGCATTGTAGCATAGACTGTGATAAAATTGTTAAATCTGAAGAAAAGGGATGATTGAGTGTAAAAGGTGACCAATGATAGCTACAAAGTGATGAAAAAAGGCCCTCTTTGAAAGAATGTGACATGAAAAAAAAGAGAAAAATTGCTTGAGAAAAAAAAAAGATGATTGAAGCATTCTTGATATGATGAGAATACTAGTGAAAATAAATTGAAGAGAGGGCTGGAAAATAATAAAGTGTTAAAAATAATGGGTGATGAAGTCTAAAAAATGCAAAGTGCTTAGGAAAGTGTAAGTCACTATTATATAGTTTTCCTACCCGTCCCCTAGCCAATATTACAACCCGTTAAAGTCCTATTTGATTTTATTTGAGCATGCTTAATTAGTGGAGATGTACATAATGGGCAAGCCTATGGTTCTTTGTGCATACATGTGAATTTGTTTGTGAGTGCAAGAGTTGTTCTTTAATGCTAAGTCCTTAAATTATATTTGGTTCTTTAAATTGAGTGTGTGGACTATTTTTTCTTGTGAAGGCACTTGTTTCATGATAGATAGGTGATTTTATTAGCTTTCTTGGATGGAGTAGGTGAGCAAACTAAATTTGATGAGTTAGAGTCCTTCTTTGAGGTTAGGAGGTTAGAAATTTGTTGTTTATTTGTATATCTTGCATAATGATCAGGAAGTGTACTTGATGTTGTGATTGGTTATATGGTCTAACTATTTGTATCAATCAAAGTGGTGGTGTCCCTAGTTTAATTTTTTTGAGATGAGCTTTAATGCTTGCTAGAGGACGAGCAAAAGTCTAAGTGTGAAGTGGTGATGTGAGGCCAAAAATATATATACTTAATTATTATTTGTCTCGTATTTAATTTTTTCATTATCATTTTTTATCATTGATTTTATAATTATTCTTATGTTAGATATTTTTATTTGTAGGATTAAAGTGGTGCGAAAAGGAAGAAATTTGAAGAAGAAACGAATTAAAAACGAGAAATCATATAAGGAAATCAAGCAGGGAGCTTAATGGATTAAATGTAATATTATATTCATATTCATATAAGAAGCAAAGTTGGAACTTGAAATTGCAAATCAAGTAATGGCTGCCACGTGACTGCTTGTGAAGAGCAAAGCAGCGAATTGAAGGCGACAGTAATGATACGGCGCCGATCATCTCCCAATTTAATTGGGTTTTGATTTCCCAATTCATTTTGGACTCAGTTATTTTATTTGAGGTTGTTTTCTACATCTATAAATAGATCATAAGAACGATTTGCACATAATTTTTGACCTACAAAGAGCTAGGAGCCGCCGTGGAGGCTGGAGAATATTGGTTTCATCTTCTCTTCTCCTTTATTATTTATTTTATGTTTTTCTATGGATGATTTGTTGTAATTTCTCCATGTCTATGTGGAGTTAAACTTCTCGTTCTAGGGTTATGGTAGCTAACTACATGATTGTTTAGTAGATGATTGATTTGATTATTTGTTTATCATATTAGTTGTTCTTATATTCTTGTGCTTATTATTTTAATGCTTCGAGACCATTGAAATAAATCTATAATCTCTTTGTGAACTCGGAAGAAGAATCATTGGGATAGAACGAAGAATATAGGGAGCAAGGCCTCTCTTTTATAACGTAAAGGGTAGGTTCGCGACTAGGATAGGAATATACCTAGAACGCCTTGTTTGGTTTATACGGGAAGATATATAAATGTGTTTAAAATAAGATGTCACATCCCCGCTCAATGATGTAGTTTTGATACTATTATGGATAGGCAATTAGAGGCTCGGAAGACCATAGTTATAAAATCAACCCCGAAATCATCAACTAGATAAACAAACAAGTCAATGAAATTGCTTACTTAACATGATTCTTAGCGAATTCATAATCCTAGATTAATTTCATCATATTGATTACGTAAAAACCTGCTCTTTGTTTGGTTAATTATTCATTAGTTAACTTCTTCTTTTTACTTTGGTTAATAAATATTTCTTTGAGTTTTTACGCTTGAATAAATAACTAGAACTAGTTTAATTTAGTAAAATAGTTAATCGACAAGTCCCTGTGGGTACGATATCTAGACTTACAATCCTATATTACTTGTATGACCGCGTACACTTGCGTGTGCGTTAGGATGTAACAGGCATCATCTGCTGACTGAGTGTATATAAGATATAAAAATAGTAATAAGCAGAACAAAAGAAAGTAGTCACGGGAGCAAAGAAGAAGCACAAGGAACTAGCACAAGGAGAAATGAACCAAGAGTTACAAGTATACATGCTAGCACAAACATATACACAACACAGAAACACAGGTGTAAGTAAGAAGAACGCACCTGGAATCCTTGCAACAACAGTATATAAAAGGAGAGATAATCAGGAACATGGAGGTATACCAGTAACCTCAAGTAAAAGGAAAAGAAGGAAAGCAGTCTAACATGCTCAAGATGGAATCAACAAGCATAAGGAAATCATAACACCAATCCAATGTCAAGATAGCATAAACAGGAGTCCACCTCACAAGTACAATCCTAGGATGGGATAACTAACCCACAATAACTGAGAAATACTACTCAAGTCCTAACAAGAATGGAACCAGAAACTCACAAGTTGCTTAGAAGAACACACAAAAGTGCCTCGATAAGATAGGACTCCCTAGCCCTCTCAATAATCAAAATCCCACAACTGGAGCCTCAACTGGCTAATAACCGCTAAATCACCAAGAAACAAGGACTATAACCAGCCCTATAAAGCAAAAAGGGTAATCTAAACTACCTACAATCCCAACGGCAGCCCATACAACCGAGGAACGGGATCAAGTGAAAACAAACCCTCCGGCTGCCCATACGACCGGAGTGTACACTGAACACAGCAAAAAAGGGTGGAATCCAAGTGAAATATGCATGATGATGATATGATATGGAAGTAACCAGTATGTTCCCCCTATGTTACCTCAAGGGACCATATAGAGGCAGGACCTGTGGAAGGACTATACCCGTGTACCTCTACTATGCCGGACACCACTCGTCCGGCACACGCAGCCCAAGGCCCCAGGTCCTAGATCGACATGGTCCATGGAGGTCTACTCGTCGACCACATACATTGCCCATCAATCTCAAATGGTAGCTCAAACTAGAAACCTCATAGTATATGCCTGGGATCGAACTGGGTCTAAAATAGAAGTAGTTAATCTCAAAAGACCCTCTCAAAGGGTGTCCGAAGTATACTCGGGTCTAAATCAGTGATAAAAGTCTCAATAACCCTCTCAAAGGGTGCCCAGAGCATATGTGGGTCTAAATCAGTCAGAAATCAAGTCTAGTGCCCTGCCCAGCAGAGCCTCGTATTAGTAGAAAATCAAGTCTAGTGCTCTTCCCAGCAGAGCCTAGTATCAGTAGGAAATCAAGTGTGAAATCATCCAAAATCCTATTTTTATCATCAAGTATACCAAAAAGGGTCCCCCGGGGAAATGCAAGTTTAGGAAAAACCATTTATAGCGGCTCGCAGCCAAAACCAAAGTAAAATATGCAGGCAAAACCTCTTTCATGGATGATATGCTCGCACACAAATATAAATTAGCCCAACGGCTTACAAATATTCCTACCGGCCCTGTACATGCTCCACAGCTACTCAGCAGACATAACCAGCCTAAAAGGATATCTCTATGTCCGGGACTAGCGGACATTCCCAAATCACCCGCCGTCTATGTTCCAGAGTCAATACAAGGCCACACAGGACCACAAGGGTGATATACAATACTACATTCAGCGTATGAAATAAATGGACAGAAAAGGCGGACAAGGTCTGGGGTACCAACTTATAACAACCCACCCAAAGAAGCTAATTAATGCATATATAGCCTATATACGCAGAGTCTAGGTAGAGAAAGCCATAACCTACCTGTCGTCCAATGAATAGCTGCGGGGATAGCATCGTCCAGGCTCGAACTGCTCCAAGAAGCTCCAAATCGTGAAACCACTATCAATACAATAATCTACACGTCAATACAAGGCTAACGATACCCATAATGCCATAAACATAATCGGGTTGAAATCTGGGTCAAAAATAGGCCCATGGGCCCCGCAACCTGAAACCGGAAATGAAAAACACACATGTGTTCTTTACAATCCCGGGAGCACATGCTCATAAATTGAGCGGGAACAGACAACAATTGGGGCTCAAAACAACCCGTTCAAGTCAAGAATTAAGGATGGAATTTCAAGAAATAATTCCAGAAATTAATCAAAGGGACTTACCACCACGAAAAGACGAGCTAAGGAAGTGAGAACTCCGAATCCTTGATCATGCAAAGCTCAATAGGGAAGATTCTACAAGGAATTCCAACCTTGAGAGACCCCCAACAATGGTGGTTTCTTTAGAAAACAAGAGAAGAACAAGTTAGGGAAGAAGACATACCAATTGACGAAGAGACACGGATTTAGGATGAACAACAATTTCTCCAAGGTTAGATCTAGTATGGAGCAATTTGGTGGAGAGTATTTGAGTTTTAGAGTGAGGAAGGTTGAGAGAAGAAGGCTATAAAAATGAAGAAGAAGAAGACTTAAATAGCTGTTGGACGTTGGTCAGCTCCATTGGCGCTAAACCAGCGCCATCGCGCACAAGGGAGTCAGGCGCCAATGTGCCATCCCGCCTAGAGGGCGCCATCGCACTGGATGACTGCAGGCGCTGAGGTGTGATCGCGCTAGCCTAGGCGTGATCGCGCTGGCCTCGGCGCGATTGCACTGAAGGCCTGGCCTGCACTAAAAATTTGTAATTTTTCTAAAACTTCATGGGGCATTCCGGGCATAATCGAAACCCGATACTCAAAAACCAATTATGTTGTTAGAGTGGAAATTATGTTTTGGACTCAACAGAATCAATGAAAATTCCATACAAGGTCGTTTTGGAAGAATGATGACCCAAGTCAACACTAGCTAATGCCAACCAAACACCCAAAATGAGCCCGGCTAATCCGAAACCCAAACCAACCAGCTAACTAACACAAACTTGGCATTCCAGAGCTGAAGGTGCTGACGGAATTTCTATCCGAGGCCGTCTTCTCCGAATGTTAACCAAAGTCAACCCAATAAGCCCAACTAGCTTAAAAACACAGAATGAGAGAGAATTCCAAGTCGAAAAGCTCCCAGATCTCGACCAAAGGTCCCTCTAGACCAAAATTCACGCTTCGGATCTAATGGAACTGTCAAAATTCAATTCTGAGCATATTCACCAAGAATGTTGACCGAAGTCAATGATTTCAAAGGTCTAAAGCTCTAAAATAAGGAACAATCAAAAAGACCAAACAAACGGCCCGAGCATCGAACTACCGGTCCCAGTAAGCCATAAATGACTTGGGGACGCTATAGGCAAACTCTAACGGTACAAGAAAGGCGAATACGCATAAATGACCGAAAGGGTCATTACAATATTTGAGTTATGCGCTCATGAATTATTGGAGGACTAGGCCTGAAATAGGAACTAAGCGCGATTTACAAGGCACGAATAGTAAAATAATAAGTGTGTAGGACTAACCCGACAATAATAGCATATTCATAAATAACATAAAAGATCAATCCAGGCGAGGGCACAAGATATAGCTAAAAAAAATTCTCCTCCAAGAAGGCATACTCGACAAGGGCCAAAAAAAGATTACAGTCAAACCCAACAAGGGCACCAATCATTAAAATAATATCAGCCCCCAACCTAAAACACAACATTGTCCCCAATGCATAAAGGTAACATAAAAGGAATGGGTATGAGAACTCTCTATAGAATCTAAGAACGAGGATGACGCCTTCTATAATTCTTGTGACATTGCTCTTTTGTATGCTTCGACTCTAAGGGAATGTAAGCATGGGCTGAATCAATCTTGAACTCAGTAATGGAAGGAATCAATAGATCCCAAGCTACCTCAATCAAGCCATATGGCTCAAAAAAATTCCATCTATCTAGAAGTGTCATCAACTGGTAGAAAGATAGGGTAGGAGGACCCCAGCTGCAGTCTGTATGATTGTCACACCCCAAGCCTACCTCCTGGATATAACACCGGACCCAAGATCACAAGTTATCTCAAGATAATCCTCTTGCCTTAGCATGACTTAAAAACTAAACAAAACATAGGAATGGAAGCTCAACTGAAGAAATGAATAACTTAATCTGTTATATAAATAACGTCTAAGATTTAAGATCTGAATACAGCTGAATATCTGACTCTATGTCTGAAAGCCTCTACTATTGGCGAGTTACTGGGACAGGCCCCCTGCTAACTCTAAATACTGAAATACTGAATGAAAGAACTAGTAGTCTAGAATGAAGCTAAACTCCAAATCCTCAAATGATGAGGACTCACCATTTGCTAGTGATCTACTAGCCATGGATCTGGGAGCGGGCTACAGGATCTACATCATAATAGGATGCAGCATAAAAAAGTATGCGGTCAGTACTATGAAATGTACTGAGTATGTGAGATATGCATGTTTCATGCTAAAGTATACTTGAAAGCATGCTTAAAACTGAGTTCATGCATAAATAGAAGAAATCATAAGTAATTATCAAAATATAAGACATAAAATATGAAGTTAAGTCAAGATTCAAAGTATAGTATCATATAACTTCATAGCTTGAAAATGATCATACGAGATTTTCTCTTAACTGACATAAACCATGATGAGCTATATGGAGTCCAGTGTCATGCACCCACACTGAAAAAGGTTTTCCTAACCGGCCAAAGTTAGAACTATGTCATACCAGGATCCTCTCATAAGCCACAGAAGGCACCTACAGTGGCACGTAGTTCTGGGACTAAGGGTACTCTCACCCGATCTAACTCGGTGCTAAATACTACTCTCAAAACATAACATGAGGCTCACATACATGTGACATGTCTGGATGTCAAAACTTGTTCATAAACATATTTATAACCCGGATCTTCATACTACTCACGACCCTTAGTTTAGAAAATGATTCATGAGCATTGATGGCACATCGGGTGTCTTGTCTTGCATAATAATTAATAACTAAAACTTGCATGGCCCTAGTCCAATTTCATAATAAAATATATTTTCATAAAACATAGGAACTACGCATGCACTTGCTTGAAATTCATGAAATCACACTATCAAATGCTCCAATTTACTTGAATCAATTCATGCATGTCAAATTTGCTATAATTAGCCTTCAATTCATGAAATAGGAGTTCCCATGTAAAAATCCATGCAAAATCATGCAATTTAATAGTAAATTTCATAGTAGAATCATGAGACAATAATTTATAGCAAAGCCCATAAGAATTGGATAAGAACCCTAATTTGAAATTCATGAAAATCCATATGAAGAATTAGGTTTTTTGGTATAAGGGTGGAAGAATCCCTTATTGAATACCCACATACCTTATTTGAAGCTATCCCACTAAGAATTTGAGAAGAATAGAGACTTGGAGTGAATCCCTTGCAATGGAGCTTGAAACCCTAACTTGAAGCTTGAGAGGATGGAACCCTTTTTCTTCTTTAGGAACTTGATTGAAAGAATGGGAGAAAACTTAGGCTAAGTGGGCCTTCCTAAATAGTCTTAAAACGACCTCATTTAGGAGTTAAAAGGGTGGGTAATTACAAAAATATCCTTAGGATATAATTAGGAAAAAGATGGAAAAAGGTCAGCTTCAGGAATCACGGATGGATTCCATGAGTCGTAGACAGAACCACAGCTCGTGGTTTCCACTCGTGGTTCCTGGCCAAAGAGTCAGGTTGTAGAAGACATTCTACGAGTAAACAGTATGGGCCGTAGAATGAAATATGGTCTATAGACTCATTCATGATATTAGGTTCAGCATTCAAGCTGCAGAAAAGGAAGTACGAGTCAACAGTACGACCCATAGAATTGACTATGGTCTGTAATGTTCACTCTTGGTTCCTGGGGATAAGGCAGACCTCAGACTTCAGTTTCACGAGTGGTATTTATGATCCATAGAACTAATCACGAACTTTAAAATGCACTCATGGTCTTTAAACCAGAGTCTGAACTGTAGAAGGCAAACCATGAATCCATTCCACAACTCGTGGTTCAAACCACGACTCTATTCCATGACTCGTGGTTCAAACCACGACTCGTGGTTTGGACCCGTAATTCCTGGAAAGCTAAAAAAAATTAGAGACTTTAAGTTTAAAAGATGATTCAAATTCCGAGGTGTTACAATATCTCCCACTTGGGATCATTCATCCTCGAATGAAGACTAATCAAGGGAACCCTAGAGAGAAAACATCCCAACCAAAAACAAAACATGAAAACTGAAGAATAAGTATGAAAATTGACTTCTCCTCTCAAAACATAATGGAACTAACTCCAGAAACATGAATACATGCTAGGATCATGAGAGAAACTGTTGGAATAAAATCAGAGGGACATACTATGGATGGAACTACTACCTCAAGATGAAATTGGATCAGAAGGAAAAGGACGAGGATACTTGGGCTTCATGGATGATTCTGCTTCCAAAGTAGCTCTTTCAGCTAAGTTGTAAAAGCTAAAGTACTATCATGGTAACCGACTTTTGATTAAAATAAAAACTGAGTTGGATTCATGAGACAATGTATGCATGCTGAGAATGTAAGAACAACTAATGGAATAGGAACTGGATATCCAACATGATAACTGGTCTAGGATGAGAATAGGAACTTAGCTAAAACTCATAAAGAACAAACATACTTTAGAAATCGCAGTTAAACGAAAGGGACACCAAACTGAGAGAAGTAGATATACGGGAAAACTATTCTCTTCTAAATACCACCCCTACCATTCGCAACTAACAACCTCAAAAGCACACATAAAGGTACTAAGGTCTGAGTCTAACTACCCGATTCTCCATATTCAAACCTATCTCGAATAGATCTCTTGCATCAAGAACATATTATAACGATAGTATTCCCTCTTATCATAACAACCAACTAACCTAGGGCTCCCAACCAAAGGGTTACTAGTTGCGCAAAACAAGGATCCACATGTATCCCATCACGATATTCAAGCTTATAACTATGGTCACCTAATGGTTTTGTAGCTTACCCTATTCAAGACTTCTCCCTCTTCCCTAGCATAATTAGGAGTCTCAACTTCAAGAACTTCTACAGAGGGACATACTAAAATTCCTTATCTAACTATTTCGCATGAATAATCCTTACCTCACAATTCACCCACACCTAGAAGTCAAGGTGGAACAAGTATGCTAACAAGGAAAATAAATCTTCTACCTCCCAGCTAGGCTACTACAAGGCCTTCCCCCCTAACGCTTATAACAACCTAAACCAGGTTCACTAAAAGAAAAGAGCGGGAGCATGAGCATCATGAATGAAGGATTACAGATTGATCTTGACTTATACTTAGCATGATCAAGCCACTCAAGGTAAGGCTTAGGGAATTGAGCACAATAGGCATGAGTATTTCACATACTGGGCATATAAGGCACGAATGATGGGGATCACCACCCTCGTCATCAAAGGCAAAGGTCAAGGGCTTTAGAGCAAGGAAATCATAAGTGCGAACCGTTTCAAGGATCAGGTGTGAGCATATACATGACGTAACATGATTCGATTTGCCATTAAGGAATGTGTAAGGACTGAAGTGAGTAAATAGGACTGAGCGTACTAAGAGACATGTGTTCACATAGATAACGAGTCTCAGGGCATAAAGTTGGGATTTAAAAAATCACAGAGTAAGAGTAGAATCATTGACTGACGCCATCACTTGTCATTTTAGAAGCTGACTATGAGCGTGAATCCGAAATAGGACCATGACACTGACACACAAGGCATGAAAAAGGTATCGTAATGGCAGAAGTATACTTAGGACGCCAGGATGGAAATAAGCTTTTGCCTCCTCTCTCAACTTTATTCTAACACCCAAAAGCATCACTATTTGTGCCTCCAAAATCTAATTGATTCTATATCCCACCATCTCCGCCTTGGATTCATGCTACCCTTCTAAGTCTATGGACCTCTCACCAACCTCTCAAAAGAACTATGATCATTGCACCCTAACAGAACATACACTACTCTAGAATCTAGCATGAATACCCACTTCCTTCTATAGTCTAAGACTCTCCTTCACCTAAAAGTCTAGGCCTCAACCCTTCTACCTCCACTTTGTTCTAGGTTAAGAAAACTCACAACCAAAAAAAAATAGGGGTTCGGGGACTATGGATGCATAAAGGAAGAAAATCTATTGAGGTACCTGATTCAACTTCTGGAGGGATACTCTGACCCAGCAGGCTATGCAATGAAAGGAATTGGTTTTAGAGTTGAACACCACAGTTTCTCCCCTCAGATGAGGGGTAATACTTGATCTTATGGCCTAACTGACCACACCTAAAACACCTCCCTTTCCCATCAAGGCACTCACCTAGATGAAACTTATCGCATCTACTACAATGAGGGTACCTCAAGGTCTTTGGAGCCCTATTGTGACAACAATGAGAATCGAGTGCAGGTGTGTTAACTGAAGATGGAGTTGGTCCGGATGACCTCTGCTGAAAAGACAATTGGTTCCATATTCTGGTCTTCTTGTTCTTCCTCTTTCTCTTTTTTCGTTTCTCTTTCTCATTCAAATGAGTTGTCATGGCTTGAGCCAACATACAGATGGCTTCATAAAATTCCGCATTCATAACCTCATGATCAAGAGTGGTCAGATTAGCATTTCTCGTGGGGTTTCTTCACGGAGACATTATCTGAAATGCATAAGGAACGGATTATAAGGGTAAGTAGAGTCAAACTCTATCGCACGATAGAGAACATAAAGAAGTGAAGTTTTTCCTAAAACACCTCATAGCCTCCCTCTCATAAGGGTGGCGCGCTTTACACCCATGAAAGAGACACTACTTGATGCGACATTCAGACACCCTTTGACTTTTGAACCTGATGCTCTGATACCAAGTTTGTCACGCCTTGAGCCTACCTCTTGGACGTAACACGGGACCCAAGATCACAACAGAAATCAAGATAACCCTTTAGCCTTAGCATTACTTAAAAACTGAACAAAACATAGGAACAGAAGCTCAACTGAAGTAATGAAAAACTTAATTTGTAAGATAAATAAAGTCTAAGATTTAAGATCTGAATACTGACTCTATGTCTGAAAGTCTCTACTAATGGCGAGTTACTGGGACAGACCCCCAGCTAACTCTAAATACTGAATGAAAGACCTAGTAGTCTAGAATGAAGCTAAACTCCAAGTCCTCAAATGAGGAGGACTCAACAAGCTGGATGGATGTGTTGCTGATCTACTAGCCATGGATCTGGGAGCGGGCTATAGGATCTACATCATAATAGGATGCAGCACAAAGAAGTATGCGGTCAACACTATGGAATGTACTGAGTGTGTGAGATATGCATGTGTCATGATAAAATATACTTGAAAGCATGCTTAAACTGAGTTCATGCATAAATAGAAGAAATCATAAGTAAATATCAAAATATAAGACATAAAACATGAAGTTAAGTCAAGATTCAAAGTAGAGTATCATATAACTTCATAGCTTAAAAATAACCATACGGGAGTTTTTATTAACCGACATAAACCATGATGAGCTACATAGAGTCCAGTGTCATGCAGCCACACCAAAAAAGGTTGTCCTAACCGGCCAAAGTTAGAACCATGTCATACCAGGATCCTCTCATAATCCTCAGAGGGCACCTATGGTGGCACGTAGATCTGGGACTAAGGGTACTATCAACGGTCCAACTCGGTGCTAAATACTACTCCCAAAACATAACATGAGGATCACATACATATGACATATCTGGATGTCAAAACTTGTTCATAAACATTTTCATAACCCAGATATTCATACTACTCACGAACCTTGGTTTAGAAAATGATTCATGATCATTAATGGCACATCGGATGTCTTGTCTTGCATAATAATTCATAACTTGAAAACTTTCATGGTCCTAGTCCAATTTCATAATAACATATATTTTCATAAAACATAGAAACTAGGCATGCACTTGCTTGAAATTCATGAAATCATACTATCAAGTACCCCAATTTACTTGAATCAATTCATGTATGTAAAATTTGCTATAATTAGCCTTCAATTCATGAAATAGGAGTTCACATGTAAAAACCCATACAAAATCATGTAATTTAATAGTAAATTTTATAGTACAATCATGAGAAAATAATTTATAGCAAATCCAATAAGAATTGGATAAGAACCCTAATTTGAAATTCATGAAAATCCATACTAAGAATTGAGGTTTAGGGAATAAGGGTGGAAGAATCCCTTATTGAATACTCACATACCTTATTTGAAGCTAGCCCACTAAGAATTTGAGAAGAATAGAGACTTGGAGTGAATCCCTTGCTATGGAGCTTGAAACCCTAACTTGAAGCTTGAGAGGATGGAACCCTTTTTCTTCTTTTGGAACTTGATTGAAAGAACGGGAGAAAACTTAGGCTAAGTGGGAATAAAACCTTCCTAAATAGGCTTAAAATGACCTCACTTAGGAGTTACAAAGGTGGGTAATTACAAAAATACCCCTAAGAATTAATTAGGAAAAAGCTAGAAAAAGGTCAGCTTCAGGAATCACGGATGGATTCCACGAGTCGTAGACTAAACCATGGCTCATGGTTTCCACTCGTGATTATTTGCCAAAGAGTCAGGTTGTAGAAGACATTCTATGAGTACACAGTACAGGACATAGAATGAACTACGATCTATAGACTCAGTCATGATCTTAGGTTAAACATTCAAGCTGCAGAAGAGCAACTATGAGTTAACAGTACGGCTCGTAGAATGGACTACGGTTCATAATGTTCACTCGTGGTTCCTGGGGATAAGGAAGACCTCAGACTTCAGTTCCACAAGTGGTTTTTATGATCCATAGAACAAATCACGGTCCGTAAAACTGACTCATGGTCTTTAGACCAGAGTTTGAACTGCAAATGGTAAACAACGACTACATTCCATGGCTCATAGTTAAAACAACAACCCGTGGTTTGGACCCATAATTCCTGGAAAGCTAAAAAAAATCAGATTTAAGTTTAAAAGCTGATTCAAATTCTGAGGTGTTACAATGATGATGCTCAATCTCCATTCTATGCAACTGTATGTTCTATTGAACTTCTTGTGAGGGCCCTAGATAGTGTGGGACCCCTAGATAGTGTGGGACCTCTGCATCAGTTTGCTCCACCTCTAGAATTCCATCCTATCCAACATTTTGAGGAAAATCATCTCCCATACACCAATCATCTAGAGGACTCTTATCTCTATGAGGTGATTCTAGAGTAGGGTATGGTAAATTGAGGTCCAATTGTGGAACCCTTGATATAGTCTGGCTTACTTCTTCCCCGAGTTAACTAACATTCCTCTCCACTGTGTCAATCCTAGCACAAAGTTTATCCAAGCTGCTCATTACGGCTTTAATGCTGATTTGATAGCATTCTGAATCATGGACGGAATATCTCTAGCTATCTTACATAAACGATTATCATTTTCACGAGCCATATGAGCAATCTTGATAAGCCTGCATGATAAGCCCTCAAGCTTTAGATCTTGCAGAGAAATATCATCTTTGGACATTGCCCAAAAAGGTTAGCCCTCAGCAATAATACTGGCCACCTAAGCATATTGATCATCTTTTGAAGCTAGACAGTTGGCAAACCCTGATCTAGAGCACACTGGTGCATCCCAGAAGATAGAGTTCATGGCATTAGGAGTAACGTCAACTTCCTTTCCCTACACTAGAATCAATGGCAAGCATGGCATCCTATCTACTCGGCCTTTGTGCTTCAAATGTTTTGCCGAGCTCAATAAGATGCATAAAACTCTCATACCAATTCTAAAAAATAAGGTATTGGAACATTAGTGAATCGGTCCCATACTCTTTATCAAACTGCTCTGCTATACTAGGGAAGTAATCTTTGAAGGAGTCTATATCAAACCAGGCTTCTTCAGTAATTGCTTGCTTTTTGTGAATGCTGAGATAATAGGACTCGATTCCCTCAAGGCCAAACTGGAGGTATGTTTATGATAGATCCTTATTTTGTACAAGCTCGGAAGGATTGTTAGGTGTCATAGCTGCCATAGGCGTTTTTCCCTTAGTTTTGCGCCTGGATAAACACATGTTCTCGCAAAAAGAGGTGACCACCACTAGGACAAAATACACAATATTTTTGTATTTTTCATATGGTAAATAAAACACTATAAGAAGTTAAAGAATGAAAAAAAAGAATTGGAATGCAAGAGAAAAAAATAACATCATGTTAAGTGTCAGCATGTGCAGGTCACATGTTTTTTGAGACTCGCGACTCGCATGTGGTCACTACATGTCGGATGGTATACTGGTAACAGGGCATGTCATCTGCGCTGACACATGCATTTCGCATGTGATAATATGTGGCTTACATGTGCTGGTGCATATGTTCGGCAGTAACTAGAAAAGTTCATCCTCCACCTGCTTTGCCACCTATGTTTCACAGGTGAAGACTTGCGACACACATATGGAATGCAGGTGGAAAGAATTGGGTAATTTTCACTTCCCCATTTTCACTTGCGTCGCACATGTGTCTCGTAAGGCAACACTTGTGGCACGCAAGTGCCTAATAGGTAGGAACATATTCTAACAACAATAATGTATGGCAAAGCAAATTTTTTGACCAAATTTTAAATTCAACGGGTACTCAGAATTCCCCAAAAAACTTCACAATCATACAAGACCAAGATCAACAAGTAACATATGTTGAATGACTTTCCTTAAGAAGGACATTATCCCATCTATCATCGGGAACGTCAAGCTATATGATTAGCATGAGAAGCATATCAAAACACAACAATAATCACTCTCACTCCACCAAAGATCTCACCGGGCAGTTCATAATCTATTAAACTACACAAGAGCATAATGATTCACAATTTCAACCCAACCACAATGTTATTTCAATCAAACCCACAATAATGATGATTTTTCCTTAAGAATGAGGTCAACCAATCTATCATAGGGACAACCCATGCATTATCAATGAGTGGGTTACTCAGACTTCACCCTAAACTCAAAAATTTTAGGCTAAAATTCATTACAAAAAATATGCATAATCATAAAAACAAGATCTACCAAGTTTTTCACAACCCATAAAAATAATAAGACCTAAAATTTAGTTTCAAAATCAGATCTCAAGCAAAAATATACTATGGTAGATTACAAGTAGCATGCTTTACTAATAATACTCCCAAAACACACACAAATAATGATTTAATGTAATGGAGCATACCATAAGTGAAGAAGATGGAGTGAGGAGTGAAAAATTGAAGCTTTGGACACATAAATGGTGACCCATGAATTTCCTTCACCAGAAAAAGAGTGTGGTAATGGCAGTGGTTCTGCAAGGTGGAGTGGTAGAGAAGAAAGGATGAGAGTGCAGGGAGAGTTTAGAGAATTGTGGGAGTTTTAGAAGAGAGTTTGAAGGTTGTGAGGAGTTGTAATGGTGGAAAAGGGTGAAAGGACAATTTTAACCTTAGGAGAAGAAGAAAAGATGTGGGTCAAGGTAAATAGGCAGGTCAACAATTTAAAAAGCCATACCTGCACCTTCAGCTCCACATGTGTTTCACAAGTCACCACTTGTGTTTCATAAGTCACCACTTGTGTTTCACATGTGGTTTCATAGGTGACATTTTTCAGCCGATTTTGTTCTAGTGCACTAGTTGGGACCTAGGATGGCTCATGCATGTTGTGGGTCCTCTCGTGCATTTTGTCCTTGGCTTCATAGATGCCACAAAACTTTTCTTTTTCTTTCAGTTCACTGCCTCTGGGGCACAACTCCATGTGCATGCTGCGAGTTGGCACCTGCGACTCGCAGGTGGGAGTGCACATCCTTTCTGAGAATTTTTCACAATTAGCCATTTTTTCAATCCCCATGCATTCCTAAAACAAAACAAAAACAACAAAAAGGTGAAGTAAATAATTCAAAAAAACTTGGGTTACCTCCCAAGAAGCGCTTGATTTTACGTTGCAACACTATGATAGTACTGCAAGTATTAATTATTGCTCGGAGCCATGCCGATGCAATTGGCATAATCCCATCTAAAACTCCAGAAGTACTTTCTCAAGACCTTCATCAACACATTCCTTTGCCAAGCTAGTAACACCCTATATGTGGACCATGGTGAGGTTTCCTTAGGACCAATGTGCATATCCACCAAGTTTAGTGGCTTAGGCATGATAAACTCTATGGGATCCCTTTCCGTTTGACCATTATATATAACTAGTTGATCGCTTAGTGGTTTACCTCTAACCTCTTCTTCACAAGGACCCTCAACCACCTCATCCTTGGTGGTAATCGCAGATACAACCCAGTATTCATCTGGAGGCTTCATAGGATGACATACATTGAACGTGACTTCTTCACCTCCCACTCAAAATTTGAGTTCTCCAAACTCAACATCAATTAGAGCTCTTCCAGTAACCAAAAATGGGTGCCCTAATATTGTACGCACCTCTAAGTCCATATCACAGTCTAACACCATAAAGTCCATTGGGAGTATAAATTTGTCCACCTTTACCAATACATCAAAAAAATACCTATTGGATGCTTTATCGAATGATCTGTCATGCCCCGAGGCTACCCCCTAGACGTAACATGGGACCTGGGACCACAAGTGCCCCAAGTTAACCCTTGGTCATAGCATACTCAGATAAATATAAAGAAACATAGCGGAAGCATACTGAATGAAGATAGGCAACCATAACTAAATAGGAATGAGGTCAAGAAGTACCAAATCCAAAACACGGAATACAAGTTTAGCTATGTATGAAGCCTCTATACTGTCATAAAAAGTTGATGGGACAAGACCCTAACTAACTCAAAAATCCAAAGAAAGAACATGAAAGTAACTAGCATAGCTATGGTCCTCAAATAATAAGGACTCACCAACAGAAGTCTGGACGACTGGTGATCTCTATCCACGTGTCTGCGGAAGAAAACCTGAATCTGCATCATCAAGAGGATGCAGTGCAAAATATGCGTCAGTACTACAGGATGTACTGAGTATATGGATATGCAAAATCTGAAGTAGACATGCTATACATGCTTTAAAACTGAAATCATACCATGATAGTAAAAGCTAGAATGCAAAGGACTCAATGTAATAACGTAAACAAGATACACTTGAAAACTATAAGTAATTGCAGAAGTTCTGAAATCTGAAAGCAAGAGTCAATGCATTTAAATAAATTGAAGTTGTTTCTGTGGGAGGTTCTCTAACCGACATAGACCATATGAGCTACATGGAATCTGATGTATCCACCCCATTGAGAGGACCCAATATACCTTGCCAGGGTATAAAGGCATAATTGTGGCGTGATCACTAGTTCTAATGCCCAATTGAGGGGCTAATCAACATATGGGGGCACATAGTTCTGGGACTAAGGGTACACTCACCTTATCCAACTCGGTGCTAAATACTACTCCCAAAACATACATATAGCTCATAATATACTTGTGACATATATGATGCCAAATCTGTTTGAAAAGCATAAGGACATATTTGATCTCATGCAAATTCAAATCATAAGTCTTAAAGCTTAGCATAGCCATAATTCAAAACATACTTTTCTTTCTAAATTCATAAGTTGAAGAATTAGGCATGCAGTTTCATGATAATAGAGGTCATGTTGTCTAAACATGCTAATTTTACTTTAAAACATGCAATTGAGTGAAAACATACTAGAATTCATCTATAATGCATGGGCCTTTGAAAACACTTAAGGAAACACAAATAGATCATAGATAAGTAATGAGGAACCATGAATTAATGCTTAACAACTGAACCCATAAGTTTTCCCCAATTTGGGTAAGAACCCTAATTTCATAAATTGGTAATTCAAAGTAAGACATAGGGTTTTGGGTATAAGGATGAAAGAAATCCCTTATTGAATACCCACATACCTTATTGAAGCTAGCTTGATCTATGATGAAAAGAAATGGAGACTTGAACTTGGAGCTTGAGACTTGGAGTTGATGAAATTCTTTTCCTCTTTTGGTAGATGAATGAGGAATAATGAGAGACTTAGGGTAATAGGAGTAGAAACCCTACTAAAAGTGGCCAAAATGACCTCACTTAAGAGTTAAGAGGATAGGTAGTTACAAAAATACCCCTGGGATTTAATTAGAGAAAAGTTGTTAAAAACCTCGGCTTCAGGTTCCACATGTCCTTTCCATGAGTTGTAGAAGTAACCACGGTTCATGGATTGGAGTCGTGGTTTTTGAGCCAAAATATAGGATACGGATGACATTCCACAAGATAACAGGATGACTCATGGAAACTTTCACGGGTCATAGAAATATCTCGTGGTTTCTGGGGGATTTGACTACCCTCAGTCTGAGTTCCATAAGTTGGTTCCATGACTAGTGGAACCATCTATGGACCGTGAACCTGACTCATCATCCTCAAACTTGAGGTTGATTTGCAAGACTAGATTCACGAGTCAGTTTCATGACTCGTGGTTCTAACCACAGCTCGTGAACTTGACTTGTGATTCCTAGAAGTTCTAAATTTTGCAGAGTTTCTAAGTTGAAAAGTTGAATATCTCCCCCTTGGGATCATCCATCCTCGAATGAATAATAAGCAAGAAAAACTGGAGAGAAAACAGCCCAACCAACTAACAAAACATAAAACTCATGGATAATCATGAAAACAGAGATTTTTAAATTAAAACATGACTGAACTAACTTCGAAAAACATGAATGCAAGCTAGGATCATGAGGGAAACTGATGGAATAGAATCAGAGGGACATACTAGGGAGGAAACTACTACCTCAAGCTGAAACTGAATTGGAAGGAAAGAGATGAGGGTACTTGACTTTCATGGTTGCTTCTGCTTCCCAAGTTGCTCCCTCAACTAGCTGATTTTTCCAAAGGACCTATACTGAATCGACTTCTTTGTTCCTCAACCTCTGAATCTGATGATCAAGAATCTCCACAGGAACCTCCTCATAAGTATTTCTATCCTTCACACTCACATTCTCCAAGGGAACAATCAAGGTCGGATCACCAACACACTTTTTCAACAAGGAAACATGGAAAATCGGATGAACTATTTCTAAATCCATTGGCAACTCCAAATCATAAGCAGCACTACCAACTCTCCTCAGAATGCGATAGGGACCTACATAATGAGGAATAAGTTTCCCTTTCTTACCAAACCTCCTCACATCCTTCATGGGTGACACCTTCAGAAGCACCCAATCATCAACCTAAAAGTCCAACTCTCTTTGCCTCACATCTGCATATGTTTTTTGTTGACTTTGAGCGGTATTCAATATTTCCCTAATGATTTAAACCTTATCCATAGTCTCATAAATAGAATCTTGTCCAATCAAAGTTGTCTCACCTACCTAAAACCAACCGATAGGAGATCTACACCTCCACCCATAAAGTACCTCATAAGGAGCCATCTGGATGCTAAAATGAAAGTTGTTGTTGTAGGCAAACTCGATAAGAGGTAAGTGATCATCCCAATTACTTTTGAAATCAATTACACAGGCTCTCAACATATCCTCCAAAGTTTGAATAGTATACTCCGCCTGGACATCCATCTGCGGGTGAAAAGCTCTGCTAAGCTTAACCTGAGTACCAAGTCCCTTCTGAAATGACCTCCAAAACTGGGATGTAAACTGAGTACCCCTATCTGAAATGATAGAAAATGGAACACCATGCAATCTGACTATCTCACGAATGTAGAGTCTGGCATAATCCTATATTGAGTTTGTAGCCTTGACAGCCAAGAAGTGGGCTGATTTAGTCATCTTGTCGACAATCACCCAAATAGAATCATGTTGCCTGCGAGTAC
Organism: Jaltomata sinuosa; assembly: GCA_003996215.1. Lineage (NCBI taxonomy): Eukaryota > Viridiplantae > Streptophyta > Magnoliopsida > Solanales > Solanaceae > Jaltomata > Jaltomata sinuosa. The sequence goes on along the minus strand of QJPP01002490.1, from coordinate 211,350 downwards.
GAGGCAAACCTATAATGAAGTTTGTATTGATCGCTTCCCACTTACAAGTAGGAAGATCAATATCCTAAGTCATACCACCCGATCGTTGATGCTCTACATTCCCTTGCTGACAGTTGGGACACTTAGCCACAAAACCTACTATGTCCCTCTTCATGCCATTCCACCAATAGACTTCCCATAGGTCACGGTATATTTTGATCCCACCGGGGTTAATAGAATACCTAGAGCTATGAGCCTCTATCAAAATCCATTATCTCAACCCATCTATGTCAAGAACACACAATCGACCCTGATATCGAAGCACACCATCTCCCTCTTGGAGAAAACCTCTACCCTTTGTTGATGGACTGCACCCTTCAACTGGTGTAAAATAGGATCACTATCTTGCTTCTCTTTCACTTCTGCTACCAAAGATGATTCAGACCCATTCTGAACAATAACACCACCTTCTGTCAAATCCATAAGGCGGACTCCTAATTAAGCAAGTCGATGAATATCCTTGGCCAATTCCTTCTTTCCATCCTCAACCAAAGACACACTACCCATAGACAGCCTACTAAGTGCATCTGCCACGACATTGGCCTTACCCAGATTGTAAAGCACACTCATATCATAATCCTTAAGAAGCTCAAGCCATCTTCTTTGATGAAAATTCAATTCCTTTTGAGTGAACACGTACTGAAAACTCTTATGATCGGTGAATACATCCACATGAACACCATACACGTAGTGTCTCCAAATCTTCAAGGAAAAAACCACGACCGCTAACTCAAGATCATGAGTAGGGTAGTTCTTCTCATGAATCTTAAGTTGTATAGAATCATAAGCAATCACCTTACCACGTTGCATCAACACACAACCCAAACCAATCCTAGAAGCATCACAATACACAACAAAGTCATCTAAGCCCTCGGGTAGAGCCAAAACTAGGGTTGTGATCAATCTAGTCTTCAATTCTTGAAAGTTCTTCTCACATAGATCAGACCACTGAAATTTAACCTTCTTCTGAGTCAAACGAGTCAATAGGGAAGCAATGGAAGAAAACCCTTCTACAAATCTCCTGTAGTAACCATCCAAGCCCAAAAAGCTCCTAATATCAGACAGGGAAGTAGGTCTAAGCCAGTTCTTTACTGCCTTTATTTCTGCGAATCAACTTGAATACCATCTCTAGTTACAATATGACCCAGAAAAGCAACAGACTGCATCTAAAACTCACACTTAGTAAACTTAGCAAACAACTGTCGATCCTTGAGAGTTTGTAACATAACCCTCAAGTGGTCCGCATGCTTCTCCTTACTCTGAGAATAGTTAAGAATATCGTCAATGAAAACAATCACAAACATATCCAAATATTGTTTGAACACACAATTCATCAAATCCATAAAAGCTACAGGAGCATTTGTTAGTTCAAATGACATAACCATAAATTCATAATGACTATACCGAGTTCTGAATGTTGTCTTTGGAATGTCACACACTCTAACTCTGAGCTGATGATAATTGGACCTAAGTTCGATCTTGGTGAAGTAATTGGCACCCTAAAGCTGATCAAACAAGTCATCAATTCAAGGAATGGGATACTTATTCTTGATTGTGAACTTGTTCAACTGATGGTAGTCGATACACATTCTGAGAGAACCATCTTTCTTTCGCACGAATAAAATAGGAGCACCCCATGGAGAGATGCTGGGTCAAATAAAACCCTTATCAAGAAGGTCCTTCAACTTCTCTTTCAATTCCTTAAGCTCCACTGGAGCCATTCTATATGGAGGAATAGAGATAGGATGTGTATCTAGGAGAAGGTCTATCCCAAAGTCAATCTCCCGCCCAGGAGGGACTCCAGGTAAATCCTCGGGAAACACTTCAGGAAACTCATTCACAATAGGGATTGACTAGAGGGATAAGGTCTCGAACTACGTGTTTATAACCCAAACTATATGATAGACATAACCCTTAGAAATCATTTTCCTAGCCTTGAGATAAGATATGAAATAACCCTTTGAGGATGGAGGACTACCCTACCACTCTAAGACAGGTTCATTTGGAAACTTGAAACTGAAGACTCAAGTACAATAATCAACTGAGGCATAACATGTATACAACCAATCCATACTAAGAATGACATCAAAATCAATCATCTCTAACTCAACTAGATCCGCTGAAGTGACTCTATGAAGGACTGAGATAGGTCAATTTGGTAGATTCTTTTAGCTAGGACAGACTTACAAACAGGACTAGAAACACAAAAGGATTCTAAAAGCTTTTTAGGGATAATTTCAAACTTGCAAGCAACATAAAGGGTCACAAAAGATAAAGAGGCACTGGGGTCCAATAAAGAATATGCATCGAAAGAGAAGACTTTTAACATACTAGTAACAACATTCGGTGAACTCTCCTGGTCCTAGAGAGAGTACATGGCATAAAGGCAATTCTGGTGCTAACCACCAGAACTAGAAGCAGTGCCATGTTGGGCTGGTCAACCTCCTGGTGCTACTGAGGTAGACTGAGTCCTTCTACCTCCATGTCCCTTCTTAGCTGAAGGGCAATCCTTAATCCGGTATCCAACCTGACCACATCCAAAATATCCCTCTCTACTAGCTAGACACTAACCTGGGTAACTTCTACCATATTAGTTGTAAGAAGGGTAAGGAGTCCCATTTGCAATATTCCCCAGTGAATAAGAACCTGATCCTCTACCTGTCTAATCATGATGAGGCCTAGGAGCTTGAGTAGGAGCACTAGCTGAAGAATGAATGGGTCTTGATGACTTTTTCTAAAATGAAGAGCGGTGTCCACCACAGACTTCTAATGGCTAAAACCCAACCCCTTTGATTTGGCCCTCTTGTTCTCCCTTGCCATCTTCCTCAACTTGTCTCCCTCAATCTGATGAGCATGAGTCATAAGTCTGAAAATATTCATGTCACCCAAAAGCATAGCTAACTTTCACTCCTTCTTCACCAAATCTGACACTCCATAAGTGAACTTACTCATTTGATCTTGCAGATCAGCCACCATAGAAGGAGCATACCTAGAAAGTTGGGTGAACCTCAACCCATACTTCTGAACCGACATAGATCCCTACCTCAAATTTATGAATTCTTCGTCCTTAGCTTGCCTCAACTCCCTAGGGAAGAACCAATCAATAAAAGCCCTCTCGAAGCACTCCCAAGTCATAGGGACCATATCCCTAGCCCTAGCATCCTTTCACTGAGTGTACCAAATATTAGCCACATTCTTGAGCTGATAGGAAGCAAGCTCAACACCATCAATCCCAACAACCTACATCACCTCCAAGACCTTATTTACCTCATCCATGAAATTTTGTGGATTCTCACCAACTTTCAAACCCCAGAACACAGGAGAGTTCATGTAAATAAAGTCTCAAACTCGGGCCACAATTGCTCCACCTTGGGGTGGACGGGGATAGGAGCCTTTTGATTGGCCTGAGCGTCCATAGCCTGAGCTAGCATATGAATAGCATTCCTAAACTTCGCATTAGTAACTTCGGGGTCTGGAATTAGAGGGTTAGCATTTTGAGCGGCTCGGCAAGGCATGACACAGCGAGGAGGCATAATCTGAAATGCATAAAGATTTTATTAAAAGAGTAATAGAGCTAAACTCTATTGCACAAACCTCAGAATCAGGTTCCACGGACCTTTTCCATGGGCTGTAGATAGAACCACGGTTCGTGGATTGCAGCCGTGGTTACTGAGCCAACATGCAAGTTGCAGGTCTGAGATTTACATATGAGGTCTATGACTCGTGGTTTTTGGCCTAGCTGAACAGTTGCTGGTCTAATTCCATGAGTTAATAGCACAGTCCATAGAACCATCTACGATCCGTAGAACCTACCCGTGGTTCATGGGGAAAAGGCTGAGTCTTAGTCTAAGTTCCACTTATTGGTTCCATGACCCGTGGAACCATCCACGACTCATGAACTTCACTCGTGGTTGTCAGACCTGAAAAGGGGTCTACAGAATAGATTCCATGAGTCAATTTCCTGGCTTGTGGTTTGGGCTCGTGATCCCTGGAGGGTTCAATTTTTTTTTAGAGTTTCTAAGTTTAAAGGCTGGTTTGAATTCTGAGGTGTTACAATAAGTTGGTAGATTACCAACTTATCAAACCCCTAAACTTAAACTATTGCTTGTCCTCATGCAAGATACTCACAAAGTAAGGAATGAATTAGGTTCTAAAACACACAGGGTGCACACAAGATTAATCTAAAAACTACAACTAAGAAAATAACAAACAAAAAGACTCAACTACAATGCTCATCTAAATTTATATCACCATATTCTCAAGGCAATTGCTGATTTCAAAACGTTTATCAAAAGGACTTAATTTCTCATTCAAAGGCAAGGGAATTTGTCATTCGAAACACGATATTCAAGCTTCTCAAGTCATTGGCATAGACCTTCAAGGTTTGCCTCGAGATTTACCACATAACTTGTCTCATTCATTCCTCTCAATTGAAATAGAGACTTCATCATTCATTTAAAGTGTGCCATGTCACTCACCACAAGGGCAAATCCCACACACAATCATCCAATTCACAATAAAAAGGGATTATAAGAGAACCAAAGAGACTCTCACTCTCTCAAGGAAGTGCGAGTGCACACACATTGAATCATAGGCTTGCCCTTTATGTAATTTTCCACTAATATAGAGTTACCAAGCTTAGAATCACTAACGACTTGCAAGTTATAATGTTGGCCAGGGTTAAGGTGAGGATTGTATTTGTCTCAAGTGACTAAACCTCCCTAACGCTCTTTGTGATCATTCCAAACTTCACCTTATTTATCCCTCTCACAAGGTTTTGTTTCAATCTTGATCATTTGACATTCTTTTATCACCTTCTCTTGGTAGCACCAATTCCTTATTTTCTTTCTATTTTGTTCATTTCATTGGATAATTTGAAGCAATTTTCAATTTAGGCATATGGTACTACCTTGTGTTGAAATGCATTCCTTTTTTCTCCACATTAGTATATGCACCCCTAAACTTAGGTTTTTGCTTATGTTATCATTTTAATCCCCCCCCCCCTTCCAAACTTAGGATTTTAGCTTACATTTCACTTTCGAGCCATTAAGGAGGATGGGTGCAAAAATTGAGGTTCCAAAGAGGGTTAAGGTATCCAACAAGGTGCCAAAGAAAGGTCATAAGCTCAAAGGGGTTTACTAGGATCAATGTAAAGGGAGGTCTATTTGAGTGGAGTGGCTATTCAAAAAGTGTCTAAGGTCATCTTCCATGATTGGTTACATCTAGGATTTCGCCTTAAATCCCATTTGGGGAAAGTTTTAGAAAACACATACACATAATAACAAAGTACAACCTTACCACACAAGGCATCACAACATAAGAATTTCAAAATTATTCTCACAATCAATTGGGACAAATTACTTTTGATAAGTATTCCGAGTTCTTTTACACACTCATTTGTGAATTGATCAAGCCAAATAGGAAATGTGTAAGTCATGATAAGAGAATTCTTTACTCAAAATCATTTCCCTTATTTCCTTCAATTTGCCAAAAACTTCTTGCCAAGAAACTTTTTTGGTGGGCCCATTTTGAGACAAGCAAAACACACACTCAATTTTAAACTAAAACTTGACATTTTCCCTTAAGAAAGTTGCCTCTCAATCTATCATATGGAAACACCAACCCGGTTTGATACAAAAATAAACAAAAGAAAACTAAAATAAAAGAAAGAATTTGCTCCTTAGGAAAGAACCGTGGTATGAAGAAAACCCTTGGAGTTTATTCACTATTTTACTATTAACAAGGCGACCAAACTTTAAAGCGCTCATGGGTCATTTGAAATCAAGCCTCGGCGTAGGCACTAAGAGCATTTGCAAGGCATGGTTAGTGAAATAATAGATCATGTAGGACCAACTCGGCATATCACAGCTCAAACACCACATGAAATAAGCCTGGCGAGGGCACAGTTTAAGCACTAAGTGAAAAAAAGGCCCAGCTCGGCAAGGCAAATATCACAATAATCCAAATCACGCCCGACAAGGGCCAAATAAATTGTCTAACATGAAAGAAAAATATAAAAACCTAACAAGGGCAATAAAAACAATATCTAAAAGACCAACATGGGCACCAACAACAACAGTTAAATATGCATCACCTCTCCTACAAAAATAAAGCATTACCCTCAATGCTTAAGCTCAAAAAGTAAGGAAAGGGTGCAACAACTCCCTGTATGGGCTACTCTTCCCCATTATCCGCCTGCTCCACTACTTCTGAAATGGTATATGCTTCACCTTAGCGGGAATGGGCAGTATGTTGCGACTCTATGATCACCCGCTGGAGCTCTGGATCCTGAGCATTAGCCAACTCCTCATCATCACCAGCATATGTAATGAACAACTCATCCATGGGACCGAGAATGTGATGGAGCTTGGTTATGGCCACATCTAAGGCACTCAAGTCAGCATCACGAATCGGTGCCTTCCCTTTGGCCTTGTTCAAATCCTTTCGGATCTAAGCTACAACATCCTCAATAACATCCACCTTCTTGCATAGGTTGGTCATACTGCTCACCACCCCTTTCATAGACTTTTTCACCGCCTATTGAATCATACCAGGAAACTTCTCAGCCAGGTCATTCAACTGCCTATCATATGAGAAGGTCATGTCAACTAGCTTTTGAAAGCCAATTAAGGTCGAGGTGGATGATGAAGGTGAGGGTCTAAGAGGGGATGCACCTATAGCATTTCTTAACTCTGCGGGAGTAGGTAAATCTGTGTCTGATTCGGATGGAGAAGAAGCAGTGGGTTCAACCATAATGTCTCAATCTGCTCATCAACAAAAGGTTGTATTCTGCGACTCTTCATCCTAGGGGCATCCATATATGTCTTCTTCCCCAGGTCAAGCACACCAATGGCAGGAGTAGAGGCATCAAAGGACATGGATGCTAAGAAATGTCAGTGGTATAGCCCATTTGATACATTCGTATCCAAGAATCAACAAATTTGACTCCGCATTGTTCACATATTTTGGGTCTTCTTTTTCATCTCCGATTACTCGATAATTTCCACAAGCACAAATTCCACCCTTTGAATCTAAAGTTGTCTTCCTAGCCTCACCACTCAACACCTTATCACGAATGATCCTCAACCTTGCATCATCAAACTGTTGTTCCTGAATCTGCTCCAACAAGGAAGATCTAGCCTCAACACAAGAAAAAATATGGCCCAGCTCTGAAATATCAAGCCTAACCAACCTGTTAGCCAAGGACTGGATGTCCCAATCTAAAGGTCGCTCCTTTGTTGCCAAGAAAGCCAAGCTACCATACTCACCACCTTCCAGCTCAGGCATCCGCCACCACCTTTTCCTTGCCCAGATGATAGAGAATAGAAATGTCATAGTCCTTTAGTAACTCCAACCACCTACGCTGCCTTAAATTTAGATCCTTCTAGCTGAATAACTACGATGGTCAGTAAAGATCTCACAATGCATTCCATAAAGATAATGCCTCCACATCTTCAACACGGAGACTACTGCTGCTAACTCTAATTCATGTATGGGGTAGTTCCTCTTGTGAACCTTCAACTGTCTGGAAGTATACGCAATAACCCAGCCCTGTTGCATCAACACACAACCCAAAACAATACCTGATGCATCATAATACACTGTGAAACCCTGACCCTCGACCAGAAGAGCAAGAATCAAAGCTGAAGTCAGCAAGGCCTTGAGCTTCAGGAAGCTCACCTCACACTCATCTGACCACTGGAAGGGAACATTCTTCTGAGTAAATCTAGTCAATGAAGTTTCTATCGAAGAAAATCCCTCCATAAACCATCTGTAATAACCTGCTAACTAGATGAAACTATAAACCTCGGTAGGAGAAGTGGCCTAGCCCAATCACAAACTGTTGCAATCTTCACCGGATCTACCATAATCCCATCCTTGGACACCACGTGCCCCAAGAATGCCACAGACTCAAGCCAAAACTCACACTTAGTGAATTTGGCATACAACTGATGGTCTCTCAAGGTTTGAAGTACAACCCTAAGAATGCTCATGCTCCTCTCTACTCCTCAAATAAATCAGAATGTCATCGATGAACACAATCACAAACGAATCCAAGTAGGCACTGAACACACGGTTCATCAACTCCATAAATGCTGCTGGGGCATTAGTCAGCCCAAAAGACATGACTAGAAACTCATAATGGCCGTATCGAGTAATCATCGACTAGGGTAGATACGCACAATAGTGCAGGCAAAGACTCACAAGCAGACTCTAAATGAGTAGCATAATAAGCAGATACATATGAAAATGTAGACCTCGGATCAAATAAAGCAGAAGCTGACTGATGGCAAATGGAGATCGTACCTGTGATCACAGCATCTGAAGCCTCGGCCTCTGTCCAGCCTGGAACTGAATACGTATGGCCCTGACCGCCATGACCACCTGACCTACCAGACTGTGGACCACCTCTAGTACCCTGGGGACCACCTCTACTACCCTATGAACCACCCTTAGTTGGTGGAGTTGGAGCCCTGGGGGCCTGAACCAACTGATCTTGTTGCCTAGGGTCTTGTACCGATGGGCAGTCTCTAGCAAAGTGGACTATCTCGCAACACTCATAACAACCCCAACCAAACATACTCTGTTGCAAATACCCAGCTAAATTAGAGAGACCACCACAGCCTGTGGACCCTGAATGACCACCTCGTGGAGCAAGAAAGATACTCTAGCTACTCTAACCCTCAGCAGTCTGTAATGATGCTTGAATGGGCCAGCTCTGCTGGAAATGCTGCTGGTGTTGAACTCTACCATAGTAGCCTCTACCACGGCCCTGTAAATCACTAAAACTGTCCTGGCGGTGGGGCTTCTTATCGTTGCCCCCTTGGGCCCCGCAAAGTACACCCTCAATAGTACAGGAATGATCAACTACCTCCAGAAAATACTAACCCAATGCTACCATACCTTTTGTGTCCAAGCAGAGATACAAGGTCAAACCTCAAACAAACCAGTGTAGTGTCTTGTGCTCAGTGGGCAAAATTATAGTGGCGTGTCTGGACAACTGATGGAACCAAACCTCGTACTCAAACATGGTCATGGAGCCCTGCTCTAACCCAGCAAACTGATCCATCAGACGTTCCCTCATGCTACGTGGTACATACTTCTCCAGAAAGGTTGCGGAGAACTGATCCCAAGTAAGCAGAGGTGAACCGGCGGTCCTGCAAGCAACATATGACCTCCACTACTATTTTGCTAGGCCATCCAGCTAAAACACGGTGTAATATTCTCAATATGACTCAACTAACCCTAAGTTATGTAACCTCTCCTGGCAGCTAGTCAAAAACTCATGTGCATCCTCCCTAGAAGCACCTGAAAACCTCAGATAACCCAATCTCAAGAACCTACCAAGCATCTTCTACTCCTCAGAAGACAAAATTGGCACGGCTGGAAGAGGGGGAGCAACTGCAGGGACCGGTAATACCTCTAATCTTGGAGCCGCAGTAGTAGGATGTGCTTTTGAACCCTGTGTTGCCGCCTGAGCTGAAGTCATACTCTCACCTCGAACCTGAGAACCAATCAGAGTGCTCGGCGAAGCTGCTGGTGGAGTCATACCTTCAAGGAACCCCAACAATTGAACCAAGGTGTCCTGCAATACTAGAGTAGCCATAAAACCTGTCAGATGCTAGGCTGGACCCATATGCTCTGGCTCATACTGAACCTCATTCACTTTAACCTCAGGCTCTAGTGATGGTATTCTAGCCCGAGCCCAAACTGGCACCGCAACCCATGCCCTACCTCAACCTCTGGGTCGACCTTTACCCCGTCTCCTAGCTGGGGCTCTAACTACAAGTGCAGGGGACTCATCCTCACTAGCTGCAGATCTCGTCCAAACCATCTGAGAAAAAGTTAAACAAAGATACTTAGAAGTTGATCAAGTCAAGAACGCATGACAAGGAATCAAACAAGATAACTTATTTCCTAGGAATGTCCTATAGCCTCTCGTAGATTGGATACAGACGTCATCATACTGATCCACGAGACCTTACTAGACACTTAGCTCTTGTATTGGTAAGACCAGTGAACCTAGTGCTCTGATACCACTCTGTCATGACCCAAAACTGGGGCATGATGGCATCTACATAACCCCTAGTAGACAAACCAAAACCCAATAATTGTGGAAGACAATAATAATAATTAAACTAAGGAAATACAAAAGATATAAGAAAAGATAGGAACAATAGCATATATACATACCAACATACAAAATATACAAAAGATGGCCCTAAAGTGACCAAATAGACAAAACAACGCGAGAACTGACCCAAACCTTGTGTCACTAGTACAAGAGTGACTAAGCAAGTAGTATCTATACAATAGACTCTATCTATCCAAAATACAAAACATAGACAAAATATGCAAGATGGAAAGCATGTAAAGTCTCTAAAAGCGTCGGGAGCTCACCGCGATCTGAACTGCAACAGGCCTCAATCCTGGATTGTGTGAGGGAGAAATAAGGTGAAGTTGAAATTTGAAAATATGAGCGGTGTTTTAAATAAGAACAAAGAGCATTAGGGAGGTGTAAAACCAAATGAAATCCTCACCTTAGCCCTATCCAACATCGTAACCTGCATATCCTTGGTGATTTCGAGTTTGGCTACCCAACATTTATGGCGATATACATGAAGGGCAAGCTTATGGTTCGACACGTGTTCATTTGAACTTCCTTGAGAGAGTGAGAGTCTTTTTGGTTGTCCTATAATCCCGATTGCTTATGAATTGAATGATTGTGAGTGGGATTCTCTCTTGTGGTGAGTGGCATCATGCACTCAAATTGATACATGAGGTCTCTATTTCAATTGATGGGAATGAATGAGATAAGTTGTGAGGTGAATCTCGAGACAAACCTTGACGGTCCATGCCAATGACTTGAGAAGCTTAAATGCCTTGTTTTGAATGACAAAATTCCCTTTAATTCAATTGAGAATGAAGTCCTTTTTTATAAAAGTTTTGAAATGGCCAAATGCCTTGAGTTTGTGGTGGTTCAAATTGAGATGAGCATCGTAGTTAAGTCTTTTGTTTATTCTTTTTCTTATTTTATCAAGTACAGATTAGTGTTTTGTGCCTTAATTGAGTCTAAAGCATAATTCATTCCTTTCCTTGTGAGTATCTTGCTTGAAGACAAGTAATAATTCAAGTTTGGGGGTTTGATAAGTCGATAATCTACCAACTTATTGAGCCTAAATCCATGAATTATTGTTATGTTTTGAATAGATTTAAAAGTTCTTATGGCCATTACTGATGTCTATGCAGGTACTTTTGATAAATGATGAGAAATAAGAAAATGGACCCAAAAAGAGATCAAAAGGAGTGAAGTGTGAAGTGTTTCGAAAAGCTGAAGATTCTGACCTGAGATGCGGCGGCCGTGCAACACGCAAAAGCCGAGGTGCGAACCGCACCTCCTCCGCATGAAGTGGCAAAAGCCACTGAAGAATCTGTTAAGGGGTGCAATCGTTGTGCAACGCGCACATCCCAAAGTGCGAACCGCACCTCCTTCACGTGAAGCTCCCAAAGTAAGCTGAATTCACTGGTCCAACTGAAGAGGGTATGCGACACACACATCATGATGTGTAAACTGCACGTCACACCACACATCACCCGAAAGGGTAATTTTGTCCTAAATTTCAGTGACATTTTGGGAAACTATAAAAGGCCAATTTAGGCACAATTGTAAATATTCTTCTTCAGTCTTGAATATTTTAGAGAGCTTTTTATCTTGAGAACAAGTTTTTCCTCTCCAAAGAGAAGAGAGTTTGATACCATTCTCTTGGTTAAACATTTGTGTACTCAAATTGAGCTTGGAACTTGAGATTTATCTCTAATGAAGAGGATTTTGAATTATCCAGTTGGTATATCTCTCTCCTTTGCTATGAGTGGCTAATTTCTCTTGTCTAGGAGTGTGTTGATTATGGGTGCTTGACAAAAGGGTGTGGGTGTTGTTAATTCATCTTTATAATTGCTTATTTGACATGGTTCTAGTAGTTTCACCAAGTTTTAATCCTAAAATTGGTGGTTGCAAACATTAATTTTTATTACTTGACTATGTGATTGCTTAAAAGAGGATTTCATGGTTTCGGATGTGAAATTTCTAGTGGGAACTTGGGACTCCATCTAGATTTGAGGCTAGAAATAGCTATTATCGAAGGAATCACCCACTTAAGGGTCTAAGCTAGAGATAGTGTGACCTCCCCAAGCTTAGGTTGGTTTTTTATCGATCAAACTGATGATGCTATAACCAAGATCATCAGATATATGGTTGTTAATCGAGAGATAACAATCCATACCCATGACCAACGCTACTTATGTCAATAAGCAAGAATAAATGTGAATTGATAAAATTATATCCCCATCGAATACACATCCCTAGTCGCCTACTCTATTTGGTTCACCCGCTTTTGTTTATTTGCTTTTAGTAGAATTATGATTGTAGGGACAACATCCCAATATCCCCAACCTTTTACTTTTCTTGTTTAAGCACTTACTCTCATTTTGAACTCAATTCTATACAATCTTAATTTAGCTAGCTCCAAGTCCCTTGGGTACGACCCCGGTACTCATTGGAAATTATAAGTTTTATTTTGCTGCACGATCGTCGTGACGTCCAACTTTAGGGAGCACGATTTGAGTGTTCATCACATGTACAAGTCCCAAAATTACTACAAAACATATAAGCCTATATGCAAATGTGATCTTCTAAAAGTTCCAAAATGTCTACTTCAAGTGGCCATCTTTAATTATTCACCTGAGCATCACCTACGCTAGAAAACAACTATCGCTAAGCACAAATCTTAGTGGTGTATAAAGTTTGGACTTCGAGCTATAGATTTCTCCAATTCCCTTCTAAATTATTGGCAGCTCAATATAATATATAAATGAAAATCAAGTAAACAAGTGTATTACAAGTATCCAAATCGGCAGTCAAAGCTCAAGTGTCAAGAAAGTTCATAGAACTATTTTACGAGATGTTAAATAATAAATTTTGCCCAATATGTACGTCATGCCGTCACACCAAGCATAATACAATATCAAGAAGGGTTGAAGCCTTGTATCAAGTAGGTCCAAAACCCAATAATCAAGAGAGTCAAGAACCATATTAAAAATGGTTTTCTAGTTCGTACTTAAATGGATAGTTTTCCATAATTACGACAAACCACAAATACAATGTCAAGATGGCCAAAGATCTGAATCAAGAGGCATGCCGATACAGCGATATAATCACTTCCACAAGAAGGACAAAGTCCCAACAAGAATGCAGAATGATCGAGCAATCCGTACAAGTGGGCGAATGAACGAATATCTCACAATAATTCAAAATATCAATATTTTGATATAAGGTCACGAGAAAGCAAACGAAAGTTCCACGATAATAATCAAAATACTCCAGCAAGCAATGAGAGTAAAAGTTCAAGTTTATACATTAACCTTGGCTTTTTAGCAAATAAATAGTCCTACCACAACTTGATGAGTTCAAATCGTAGACCAACAAATGTGTCAACTCCCTCAAACAAATTTCTTTAGCTTGTACAAGAGTATAAACACCTTGAATATATAATCAAATACCCATTTAATATTCAGTAATTTCAGCAGGTGAAAATGAACAAGATAGATATCAAAAGTGAGCCTAGGTTTTGCAAATCACACCAAATCCTGAAAACAGTAAATCTGGACAGCCCGACTGCCGTATTTTGTATTCGATTTTGAATAGGTAAACAGTAAAACCAAGCTTTGTAGTCTTCACAAAAGTTGTAGGTATATATCTTAGGGTCTCAAGGAGTTAAAAACCATCACAAAATATATTTTGTACAAAAATATATGCTCAAAATACTAACATCTGCACATAGAAGGTTCCTAAATCGTAAAAACTGGCCAGAACTTTCTCTGTGTTGCATCTCATGTTTTGACACCATAATAGCAAAACCAGCTTTTTATATAAACATCAGAGTTATATATCTATGAAATATCTTTTCAAAATATATTTGTTAACTCAAAACAGATTTCTACACAACAAGATATTATAAAATTACTAACAGCTACACAGTTTCAAAAATGAGTTCGGATTACTTACCACAAGAGAGTGATTGTCTTGTGTTCTAGCTGAAAGAACAAGTTTTTCTAGGTGATTTTGCGGGAATTTATGATTGAGAGAGAGTTCAGGGTGTTTCCTTAACCGTAAGGAACCGAATTTGTAGAGGAGGTGATATATTTTAATACACAAACTAGGATATATATATCATTCAAAAGGTGGCTGCCCAAATTTAAAAGTTGGCTGCCCCAAATGCTAAATATCTCAAGTATTTTCTATTATTTTTTGGAGATAAATATAGTTGTAGTAGTTTACATAAATACTCCGATACAATTTCCTAAAATACTGTCTTACTTTAAGGCAAGCAACTTCCCAAATGTCATAAAAATTCAAGTTTAGGGAGCGTGAAGTAGAGACTAATCCTTTTTATCATGAAATGGTCGAATGATGTACAAATGTTAGCTTAAATATCTTGGGGTATTACAGCTTAATACTTGGAGTTCATGAAGTTCTTTTCCTCTTTTGGTAGATGAATGAGGAATAATGAGAGACTTAGGCTCATAGGTGTAGAAACCCTACTAAAAGTGGCCAAAACAACCTCACTTAAGAGTTAAGAGGGTGGGTAGTTATAAAAATACCCCTGGGATATAATTACAGAAATGTTATTAAAAACCTCGCTTCAGGTTCTACGAGTTCTTTTAACGAGCCATAGATGTAACCACAGTTCATAGATTGGAGTCATGGTTTCTGAGCCAAAAGATAGGTTGTGGATGTGTAATGACCCTCAAGGTCATTTTCTGTTTTTTAGGTTTTTTCTATGTTTCGAGCTTACCTCGGTGGCTATAGGTCATTTATGACTTGGCACCGGGCCGTTCGTTAGGTTGTTATGACCATTTTCCTATTTTAGAACTTGAACTTAGAAAATCCTTGACTTCGGTCAACTTTCTTGGTTAACGTGCTCAGAACCAAATTCCAACAGTTCTGTTGGCTCCAGAATGGGGATTTTGGTCTACTGGGACCATTGGTCTGGGTCTGAGTGCTTTCGGTTGAACTTTGTGTTAATTTCTGTGTTTCCAAGCTAGTTCGGCTGGTAGGGTTGACTTTGGTCAACATTTGGAGAAGACGTCCTCAGATGGAAAATCTACCAGCGCTGTTATCTCTAAAATGTCGACTTTGGGCTGGGAGGACTTTGGTTCAGGTCCTGGGGCTTCTGGACTTATTTTTGGGTTTTGAGTTCTGAGTTAGTTTTGGGTGTGGGGCCCACTTTTTGTTAAAACAATCTCAGATGGAAGTTTTGTTGATTCCATTGAGTCTGGAATGTTATTTATGGTAGGTTGGCATCGTTGGTTTATGTTCACGAGGTTCTGAATGAATCCCGAGGGTCCATCGGATAACTTTTTCTGCGTTGTGAATTGCTGGTTATTGCACTAAAGTTGCAGAACCTTTTAGTCTTTGCGATAGTGAGGCTTCTATCGCGTTCATGATGGTCTAGTTTGTTGACCATCGCGATCGCGAAGGTTGTTCCTCGCGTTCGTGATAAAGCAGGTAGGGGCCTGCTCTACGCGATCGCGTGGCTGGCCTGTCGCGATCGTGATGGTCTGGCCCGCTCTTCCTCGTGAACACAAGGGTCCTGTCGCAATCGCGATGAAGGACTCCTGGAAGCTATTTAAGCTGCCAACTTCATTTTCTCCTCCAAAGAACTCTTATTTTCTCCATTTTTTATCATCGAGCCCCGGTTCCAGTCCCTCCCTTTCAGCTCTTTTCATCTGGTAAGTTCCTTCTTCATACCCTCTCCTCTTTTACGTTGTTAATCTTTGTTAAACCCATTTTTTCTCGTTTGTTTCCTTGATTAATTCTTTATGAATTAATAGCAATTCGGGGCTGTTTTGGGCCTCAAAATGAGCTTCGTTTGCGCCCAAACTTTAGGCATGGGTTCCTTACCCGCTGCGAGCATAATTCTGAAATTTGTTTTCTGTTTCATTGCGCGGGCCCCGAGGGTTATTTTTCTGACTTGATTCCCGACCTAATTTTTTGTATAGTAATATGGGCGTCGTTCTTCTCGTCTTGACATCTGGATTGTGTTCTTGATAGCGTGGTAGCTTTCTGAAGTTGTTTGAAAGGGGAAGGCACATGAGTGATGGTTCATGCTTGCAGTTTGGCCCCGAGGTAGGTTACGGTTTACTTTCTATACTGAGTGTAGTTAGATTTTATATACTTATTTGATACAGGAACGTTAGGTTGGATATTAGGTTGAATTTAGGCTTAAATATCGTTTATCACTTAATTCGCCATTTTGGGTTTTAGTCTAGAACTATTATGCTATCCTTAGCCTAGGAGCTTGCTTTATCTGTTTCGGCTAGTATAGAACTTAGTGTGCTTTGAGGAGTCTTAAAGGTAGAATAGAGATTCCCAGTGGTTTTTGCTTTTACTTTCTGTTTTACCTATTTTAGCCTATCATTGTGTGTAACTGTGGGACCGAGGCAATGGCTTGGATTTGGATGGAGTTCCATATCAGTTCTCTTTGTTTAGAGGGTATTCTTGTCCTGTTTAATCTGATGGTGTGGTTTTTTCTATGTTTGTGAACATTCATACTTACATCGCATGGCATATCATTGGTACAACAAGGAAAAAAACTTCAAAGGTTTTGGGTTTGAAAGGAGGCTCTACTGCTGTTGTGATGATTTTTCGGACTAAATTGAGCTACTTTGAGTATCACCTTGGTTTTTGGAAGGAAAAATGAGAAAATACTATTTTCTACATATGTATATATATTTATAGTTCGATGCGGTATTCCGGACCCCCGATGCATTATTCTAGGTATTTTACTATTTCACATATACATATGCATAGTCTGATGCGGTATTCTGGGTGCCCAATGTGGTATTCTGGGTTTATATTATATTGCATTCATACATGCATCATCGTGCATTGCATTGTATTTTCTTTGGCACGTGGATTGACTCTGGTTGGCTTGATGTTGTTTTCCTTCCCTTTCTCTTTGGTTTACTGGCATGTCTCCGGCTTTATAACTACATTTAGGTGGATCCCTGTATAGTTAGCTGCTTTCCTGCAATCTATTTATACATATTATCTTTTTACGCTCGGTCGGCCTATGATGCCACTGAGTACACATTGCCTTGGTACTCATACTACACTCTGCATCTCTTTTTCTGATGCATCACCTAGTACGAGCCACCCTCGCTGATCTCCTATTCTTCGAGGCCTGTTGTTGTTCAGATCGCGGTGATCTCCCGACATTGTTGGAGACTTTACATGCCTTACATCTTGTACATCTATCTATATTTTATATTTTGGATAGACAGCATCTATTGTATAGCTACTCCTTACTTTAGTCGCTCTTGTACTAGTGACACCAGGTCCGGGTGGGTTCTCATGCTGTTTTGTCTTTTTGGTCACTTTAGGGCCTTCTTATGTATATTTTGTACGATGGTATATATATATATGCAAACCAAGAGGTTATCTTCGCCCAGCCTATATCCCGGTGAATGATCCCTAGCCTCCAGATCAATCCATGTTTCACCGGCAATGGCCTCCTCGGCCACTGGTTAGCCGTTCCTAAGGCTGATTAGTCTACCCCCCTAAATTCCAACATAGATTTCCCTCCCCTTACACCCTCCAAAGCCCCAGTCCCTAATTTGAAAATGAAGAATCCTATATTGCCTAACGAGCCTAACAATTTGGCTAACATGAATAATGAAGGAGGAGGTCCCATATCTCCCAAAACAGGTAATTAGGCTAATTTATTGAAAGAAACTACCTCCAGTCAGAAGAGTAACAAGGCAGTGGAGCTGATCCCTATGAAGCAGCTATCTTACAACAACGAAATACCCATAATTCAATGGACGGAAGATGAGGTTTGTAGAATGAACACCATTGAAAACCTGCAATATGCGGTGGTGGGTAAGTTCTCTTATGGGTGGCCTGAAATGGAGAAGCTTCGATCTCAAATCCCTAAGCAGTGCAAAGTTAAAGGCAATTGCACCATTGGATTACTGAGGAACAAGCATATTCTTATCAGATTTAACTTGGAGGAAGGCTTTATCAATATGATGTCCAAGAATGTCTACTATATACTGGACAAAGATGTATATTCTTACCTGACCCCTAATCTGTGATGCTAAATTTAAACTGGATGCAGAGACTACACAGGCCTTGGCATGGATCTCTTTCCCTGATTTAAAGCCTACTTTTTTCGTGAAGGAATCTCTGTTCACTCTAGCCTCTGCAGTACGAAAACCCATACACTTGGACTCGGCTACCATTAACAAGACTAGACCTAGTTGTGCTAGGGTCAAGGTCCAGGTGGATCTACTCTTTGATTTCCCCAAGTTTGTGGAGATGGAAATAGTTAACCCAAATACTAAGGAATCAAGAGTTGAAAGGATCAGAATTCAATATGACATGCTTCCTAAGTACTGTAAGGAGTGCAAACTTCAAGGTCATGATGAACAAGATTGTAGGGTCTTGCATCCAGAATTAAAGAAGAAGGAGCCGAGTGAAAAGGACGACAATCAAGAAGAGTATGTGGAGAACAATACAGTAGTAGGAGCACAAAAGGAGAAGACTAAGAGGAATACGAGATAGTGGCACCCTACTAGAAGGAGGTTTACCATAGACAAAAATGCAGAAGATTTTCTCAATGATAAGTCAGTCACACCCTCGAAAGCAGTTAGTACAAGCAATGCCTTTGATGCATTACAAGAAGGGGAGCATGCAGATGACACAATTAGTGATGGCAAGCAGGAAAAGGGACATAAGCAATTACCAGAAGAGGATGAAAAATGGCAAAACATTAATAAAGAGGGGGAAGAAGGTCAGCACCAAGAAGAAAAAGAGAATAAGTATAACTTTCATCACTCATCCACCAAGGAGTGGATAACACATGCATTTTCTAACTACAAGAAAAAGGGAGCCACAAGCAATAACATTGATACAGTAGGCCATCAAGTGGAATCAGCAATCCAAAGTAATGCTCTTGATGGAGCAAACAATAGTAAAAAGAATGAAGAGACAAGATCCGAGGACTCTATTGCAGATGTAAACTCTTCTAATGTCACTCCGGAAAAGCTAGCAAGTGACATTATCATTCAAGGACAAGAGAGAACAGTAACTGCAGAGGCTAGTAACATTGGTAGCTCACAGAAGCAACAACACAGTTCCCTGACCAATCTGAGAAAGGTAGAGCAACAGGTTCCTGGAAGCATGACAATTATGGTACATCCCTCAGTTGTTCAAGGAGATGTGTCACAGATTAGACTGAACCAGATTGAATCCCCTAATAAAATTATTCACAACATACTTACACATAGTGTGGAGAATGTTTTCTGAGGTAGACGGTAATTCTAAACACGGTGAGAGTCAAATGAAAGAAGATCAGATCTTTAAAGATGCAGATATATCGCCAAGAATGTCCACTGCTGTAAAATCTGCTAGAAAAGGGGAAAAACAAGGTAATGGCAAGGTGACTCAGCCCATTAGAGTTCAACCAAAGAGGAGGGTGGTATCACAATATGTTTCTACATAATGAAAGCTCGTATTTGGAATATAAGGTCAGTAAAGTCACAAAAAGCATTTCAGAGAGTGCAAATGTTGCATAAATATCATAAATTTGCATTTGTGGCTTTAATGGAACCTTTCAGCATGTTAGAAATATCAACAATTACAGGACAAGGTCGAAAATGCCTCAAGCCTTTCACAATATTAATGGTAAAATATGGGTGTTTACCAATCATGGGTATGATATCATAGTGAGTAGTAACTCAGAGCAGCAAATTACTTTTAAAATGCAAGATCAGTCTTCTATGGCCATCTTTTATGCTACTCTGGTGTATGTTAAATGTGATAGCCAACTCAGAATAGAGTTGTGGGAAGATATATATGGTGTAGCTACTGGGATAAACTCTCTCTGGGCTAATTGGTGGAGATTTTAATGTTGTACTAAGTGGAGAGGAGAATATTGGTGGTCTCCCTGTAGTAGATGTTGATCATGAAGAATTCAGGACCTGTATCGAATCTTGTGACCTTGTACAGGTTCCCTAAAAGGGATGTCCTTTCACCTGGTGGAATGTAAGAGCAGGAGAAAATTGTATTTTTTGAAAGACTAGATAGGATTTTGCTTAATGTTGACTTCCTAGACCTCTACTCTCATTCTGAAGTGGAGCACTTACCTAGAAATGGGTCGGATCATGATCCCTTGCTACTTATGGGTGAGAACAGTCCGTCCAATTACAACAGACCTTTTAGGTTTCTTAATTTTTTGACTGAGCATGAGGAGTTCAAGGACGTGGTTAGTCAAAATTGGGACACTGATGTCTCTTCTAACCCATTCTTAGACTTCAAGAGGGAGATTAAGAAGATCAATAAAATGCTAACAATGTGGAGTAGAAACACTTATGGAGATATTTTTCAGCAATTAATCATCAGGGAGGAAATTGATAGACTTAAAGAGCAAGTATTTGAAGAAAACCCCTCAGTTGAAAATAGAGCTTTAATGCAAAGATCCAAAGGTGAATACACAAAATATTTGCATCTAGAGGAAAAGTATTGGCAACAAAAAACAGGGTATGACTGGTTTGTTTATGGTGACAGAAACACCAGATTCTTCCATAGTCTGGTTAAGGGGAGGAGACAGAAGCTGAAGGTATTGAAGATACAGTATTCTCAAGGTAGATGGCTAGAAGATACAGGGGAGATAGCTGATGAAGCAGTGTAGTTTTTTCAAAAACAATTCAAACAATAAAAAGACTCTACTGATTAGTCTTTACTAGATCATATTCCAGAATTGATAAATGAGGAGGAGAATGCAGCCCTAAGTGTGATGCCTAATACTGAATAAGTACAGAAATCAGTGTTTAATCTTAATGGAGATAGTTCATGTGGTCCAGATGGTCTCTCAGGAAGATTCTATCAAACATGTTGGGATATAGTAGGTCCGGATATTGTGAGGATGGTTCAGGATTTCTTTGCTGGTAACTCTCTTCCTAAATCAGTTACCCATACTAATTTGGTCCTATTGCCTAAGAAAACTAATGTTGAAACCTTCTCGGACTTGAGACCAATTAGCTTGAGTAACTTTTTAAATAAGATCTTCTCCAGAATCATTCATGATAGATTAGAAGTTATCTTGCCCAAGCTTATTTCCCCTAATCAATCTGGTTTTGTGAAAGGCAGAAGCATCATAGAGAATGTTCTACTAACTCAAGAATTGATTATGGAAATCAGCAAGAGAGGGAAGCCTGCTAATGTAGTCATCAAGCTTGACATGGCTAAAGCTTACGACAGGGTTTCATGGTTTTTTCTAATGAAGGTGTTGAGGAAAATGGGATTCTCCAATATGTTTGTAGATCTAGTTTGGAGATTGATCTCTAATAATTATTACTCTGTGCTTATTAATGGGCAATCTCATGGGTTCTTTCATTCCACTAGGGGGTGAAACAAGGGGATCCCCTATACCCTGCTTTATTTATCCTCTCTGCTGAAGTGCTTTCTAGAGCTCTTAACTCCTTATTTGATGATAGTCAATTTGTTGGATATGGGTTGCCTAAATGGAGTACTAATTTGAATAACTTAGCATATGTTGATGACACCATTATCTTTTCCTCTACTAATAGTTATTCTTTAGAAAATATCATGTCTACTCTACAAGAATATGAGAAGCAATCGGGACAGAAGATCAATAAATATGAGAAGAGCTTCTTTTACTTACATCAGAATGTTGCAAGGGAGACAGCTACATAGGTTGGTTAGTAATGGTAAGGGGTTTTTTCCCAATGAAGTATCTGGGGTGTCCTATAACTCACAAGATAAAAATAAAAGCAGATTATTCAGAATTACTCGATAGGGTGAAAGGGAAGCTTCAAGTATGGAAAGGGAAAATACTTTTGTATGGTGGTAAGGAAGTCCTACTTACTAGTGTTCTCCAAAGCATTCCCATTTATGTGTTATCTTCTATTGTTCCTCCCTCTTATGTTATCAAAGATCTTCACAGGATCTTTGCAAAATTCTTTTGGAGCAACAAGGAAACAGGTAAAAGTAAACATTGGTCAGCTTGGACAAAGGTGTGCTTGCCCAAAAAAGAAGGAGGATTAGGATTTAGATCCATGTTTGATGTGTCTCAGGCTATGTTTGCTAAATTATGGTGGAACTTTAGGACACAAAATAACTTGTGGTCTAATTTCCTATGGAACAAGTATTACAAGAAGCAAATTCCATCGCTTGTACAGTGGAAATGAGGCTCACAAGTTTGGAAATACATGTTGGAAAACAGAGATAAAGTTGAAAAGTTTTTTTGGTGGGAACCTAAAGGGGGAACTTCTAGTATTTGGTATGATAATTGGACCAATCTAGGCCCTCTCTTCCTGCATTCCTCAGAGAAACATACTTGTCATGAAATGAAGGAAATTGGGATTTTTCTTAGGGAAGAAGGTTGGGATTTCCAATCTATGCAAGAAAAGGTTCCAGAGTATGTGGTGGAGAATATTAGGAATAACTTGAACACAACCCATCTGATGGAAGTTGGAGACAAACCCTGGTGGACAAAATCAAGCACTGGATGCTTCAGTGTTAAAAGTGTGTGTGATCTACTAAGAAAGAGAGAAGCTGATAATGAGGACCTCAAATTATTGTGGTGTAAAGGGTTGCCTTTCAAAATCTCATTCTTTGCTTGGAGGGTGTGGTTAGGTAAGGTGGCAGTAGCTCACACATTGAATACCTGGAATCCTGATTTATCTCCAAATTACGGGTGCTGCTCAATACCAAAAAAGGAGACAATAGAACACCTTTTTTCTGAATGGTGAGGTAGCAAGAACTATTTGGCAGCACTATGCTGGCCCTATTGTCTTAAGCCAAGAGGTATTCTTGAAACCTAACATAAGGAAATGGTGGAGAATGCAAGGAAAAGGCAAGGTAAAAATTGTTCTAGAGGTGATCCCCATGATAATTCTTTAGTTTATATGGAAAAGGAGAAATACTATTCTACATGGAGGAATATACTCAATAGATAAGCTATTGAGAGAAGTTAATGAAACTATAAGGAGATTCATCATGTGCAGATTCAAAGGTAGGTGGGAAAATTATTCTTGGCCTGATTTGGTTACTGTTTTGGAAGGCTATACACCTTCATATAGTTTCAAAATTGTCAGATGGAACCCCCCTCCCGATCAATGGTTTAAGTGCAACACAGATGGAGCCTCTAAAGGTAATCCAGGTCCAAGTTCAGCAGCTTTTTGCATAAGAGACTCCTCGGGTCAGTTTGTGGTTTCTAAAGGGATTAGAATCCAGGATTCTACCAATTTAGTGGCATAAGCAAGGGCAATCAGAGAAGGTTTGGAGTACTGTAAAGAGCACTCATTCAATCATGTTATTGTTGAATCTAATTCTCTAGCAATGGTGAATATTTTAGAAGACAGATGGAAACCACCTTGGAGTGTGGTGATGGAGGTTAATCAGATTAACAGATTAAGGAAGTCATTGACAGCAAGAGTACAGCATTCCCTCCGGGAAGGAAATGCTCTGGCTGATTTTTTCACTAACCTAGTTTTCTCTTTTGCAAGTGATATTTTATTTCATCGGTTTCAGGATATTCCTATCGAAGGAAGAAGGATTTTTAAATTAGACTTCTTGGGCATTCCATAAATCAGAATACAAATAAGAGAGAGTTCATTGATTGAGCAAAACAGAACATAACGTTGAGCAAGTGATTTCATCATACAGCAAGATCAAGACTTCCCTAGGCTAGGCAGGAAGATAGTACAACTAAGACAGACAAGGAACAACATACATTAGAAGAAACTTGAAGAATCAATCTTGATAATACTTCTAGCAGGTTAGACTTTATAGTAGGCATAGTACAAACAAACACACATGTCTCAATCCTCTACCTAAGTTAAAAGCATTTCTATTGGTTTTTAGTATCCACACCTGTGAGATTTTAAGGTGTCATCTGATACATAACCAAGACCTAGAAAGGGGTTGAGGTAAGTTGAGTTTCCTTTATGTTTTTGCCATCCTTGAACCTGCAACAAGTGCAAGCAAGTACCATAGAATTAGGTTATCGATTCAATCTCCCTCTCTAGATATGGAGGTGGTATTAATCTCCTTTGAGATTCATTCGTTCAATTTAGGGAAAGGAAGGTTGAAGAGATAGGGTAATCTGAGTACCTCCTGATGCAGAGAAGAGAAGAAGTGTCCATTTGTGGCATAGTCAAGTCCGCTCCTTTCAGCTCAAAGATCCAGCACTCAGCAGCTCATTTGGTATCCTCATCTCTCCAAGATCGATGGTCAGCAAAGAGAGAAAATTAGAACCCAAACTTGAAGTTAAGGGGTAAAGAGATTAGATTGAATGAGATCAACGATACTATCATCTTGCCGGTTGGTTTTTCTTTAAAACTCCGATGATATGGCGGGTAGAACATCGGGACCTCGTCTCTAACTTCCTTACCCCCTAACTTCAGTTTTAGCTCTAAACTTTCCTAATTAGACTAAGGAGGGAGATGACATACCTCTATTGCAGACGATAGATATCCAAGCTTCGACCTTCATTGGCGATGAAGATGCATCGATGCAGCTCTGGGGTTTTAGGGTTATGTCCTAAGCTCCTTTTAGAAACTTTCCTTTTTGTTATTTTCCCTTTATTTCCCTTTTGTTTCTCTGGTTTTTGTTTTTCTCTGTACAGACCATTTGTTTTCTTTTATATTAGGCCTTGTGCCACCTTTAATTAAAATATATATATATATATATATATATATGTTATTGGCCCTATCTTTTCGTTATATCTTCCGCTTTTCTTTAGTTT
Organism: Jaltomata sinuosa; assembly: GCA_003996215.1. NCBI lineage: Eukaryota > Viridiplantae > Streptophyta > Magnoliopsida > Solanales > Solanaceae > Jaltomata > Jaltomata sinuosa. The sequence goes on along the minus strand of QJPP01002490.1, from coordinate 186,478 downwards.
AATTATTATTTATTATCTTTCGCATGTTTGGGTTAGGCTTGTCTACTGGAGGGTTATGTAGACGTCATCATGGCCCCGACCATTCGTTGGTTATTTTTATTATTTTGAATGATGATTGTTATCACCTCCTTCAAGAGAGTGCTTTTAAACATCATTAAAAATGGCACCGTTGCCGGGGAATGGTTTTTGATTTTGCCATTTGATTATTGTTTAAGTTCACTTTGTTGAGTATTGTGTTATTTTACTTCTTTGTAATTATGATGTTGTGCAGGTGGTGTGAACCCTGCAAACATGGCTGCGGGTACCTACTATTCACCTCTCATTTGCATTTGAAAAGGTGACTAAGTAGATTGTGATTTGAATACTTAGGCAGCCAAGGGGGATGGGTGCTACCTCTGCTAAAACAGTTGATGAATGGAAGAAGAATGGCGCGCGAAGGGATAGAGAGGTATCAATCATCAAAACTCTCCTTGAATTCATGACTATGAGTGTGATAAATCAAAAATTCAAAAGTGTTAACCCCATTGGTGTTGTTGGGGCTGTGAAGTTTATAGAAGACTTATATTATTCTTGTCAAAATAGTGAAGAGGCGTTGGTTAAGAACCATGAGATGGGTTCCCACGCAAGTTTCTAAAAAGCAAGTACCAATTTTGAGAGACAAGAACATGGGAATCAAGGTGGGAACATAAAGAATGATAGCTCTTGAGTCGAAAGCATTCTTGTGAGGGTACTAGAGAAGGTGGAGTCTACTGACGAGGGCATCAGGGAGTTGAGATAAGACTCGGGAGCCTAGCTCAAATGGTACATTAACACTCTTTCTCCATCAAACATCTCGAAGATAGAATGTTATGGCTCACCTCTCAATTTGAATCGGAGCAAATAAAAAGAGATGGGGGAGTCGGTGATAAAAGAGACCAATCAAGCCTTGTAGAAAATGCAAATCCTGATACAAGAAAGCCTAGCAACAAAAGGGCTATGGGAAATGGTTTTGCGGGTAATCAAGATCATCAGAACAAGGTACTCAAAGTTTGAAAGCCCTTCCCTAAATATCCACCTTTGTTCCCTCAATGACTATTGTAAGTAAAAGAAAAGGAGCAACCTAGAGAGTTTGCATCGATGTTGAAAAAAATCATTGTCAATGTTTCATCGAGTTTTTCCATCACCCAAAAGACCGAGCATGCTAAATTTGTGAAAAAAAATGTGCACTATGAATAACTTCATAGAGTATGGAGTCGTCCACATGTCCCTGCAAAGTAGTGCTATAATATCGGGCAAGTTCACTAAGGATGAGGAGACACCCTAGGTGTTTTCACAATTTGTGATGCGAAGGGGCTACATAGATCAACAAGAATTGTGTGCGATGAAAGTGCTAGTGTGAATTGGATGTCTTTTGCCACCTTCAAATGCTTGGAACCTGGCCAGCCCACCATTACAAAGATAAAATTACTCATAGCGGACCGTTCAATGAAATTCCCCATGGGAATTTGCTATGACATGCTAGTACAAGTGGATCGTCTTGTGTAGCCTGTAGATTTTATGATACTTGATTGCACCGATGGATTTGAAATACCAATTGTTTTGGGGCATCCAAGTTTAAAAATAGGATGCACATTGAATGAGGTGAAATTAGGGGAACTTAAGTTCTCCATGAATGAGGAAGAGACATCTTTTGATGTTTGTAGATCCATGAAGCATCAAAATGAACTCCAGATGGTATTTGCAATTAACTAAATTGAGGAGAGTGTTGAACTACATGTGAAATAAGGGTTCGTGAATGAAGAAATGGAAGCCATTTTATTAAACTATGAGTGTGAGGGAATAGAAGAGTGTCATGAAATATGTAGTGCTTTGGTAGGAATGGGATCTTATTCCTATCCTTTGAAGAAACTTGATTTAAGTTGAATCCTTCTATGAAAGAGGTGTCTAAGAAAGAAATCATCAAGTGGTTAGATGCAGGGGTTGTCTTCCCAATATCCAATAGTACATGGCTCAGTCCAGTCCAATGTGTAACCAAGAAAGGTGGGATCACTTGGTCATACCAAATGAAAAGGACAAAATAATAGCTCCCAGTGTGCATGGACTATAGGAAGCTAAATTCATGGACGGAAAAAGACCATTTTGCTCTCCTATTCATGGATCAAATACTCGATCGATTGGTAGGGCCTGGTTACTACTGCTTCTTTGATGGGTATTCAGGCTATAACCAAATCTCTATTGTCCCTGAGGATCAAGAGAAAACAACTTTCACTTGTCCTTATGAGACCTTTTCATTCAAGAGAATGCCATTTGGTCTATGCAATGGTCTAGCCACATTTTAAAGGTGCATGGTGTCTATATTTTCAGACATGGTATAAGACACCATGGAAGTCTTCATGGATAACTTTTCTATTGTTGGGTACGCCTTTGAAGATTGTTTATCCATTTGGAGGATGTACTCAAAAGGTGTGAGGAAACTAACTTGGTCCTAAATTGGGAGAAATGTCACTTTATGGTGAAGGGGGGGATTGTGTTAAGCCATAAAATATGTAAGAAAGGCATCAAAGTTGACCAAGCTAAAATCAAGGCCATTTCAAAGCTACCTCCTTCGAAGATAGTCAAATGAGTACGAAGCTTCTTGGGTCATGCCAGATTCTATAGGCGATTCATCAAGAATTTTTCAAAGGTGGCCTATCCTTTGTGTAAATTTCTTGAGAAAGAGGCTAAATTCAATTTTGATGATAGTTGTATGATAGCCTTTCTTAAATTAAAGGAGAAGCTAAAATTAGCCCCTATCATCATCGCACCCAACTGGTCAAAACTATTTGAGCTAATGTACAATGCTAGCGGGATAGCCTTGGGGTCAGTGCTTGGTCAATGAAGGGAGATGCTTTTTCACCCAATCTATTATGCTAGCAAAAACCTTGAATGCAGCCCAAACAAACTACACTGTGACTGAGCAAGAATTGCTTGCCGTGGTATTCACTTTTGAAAAATTTAAAGCATACCTATTAGGAACCAAAGTAGTTTATGCACATGGATCATGCTGCGATTAGGTATTTGATGGCTAAGAAATATGCCAAGCCAAGGCTTATCCGATGGGTCTTGTTGCTCTAAGAGTTTGACTTTGAGGTGAAAGACTGAAGAGGATATAAAACCAAGTAGCTGACTATTTGTCTAGATTGAAAGAAGAAAGATGGCATGTGGGGGAACTTAAAATAAATGATGCGTTCCCCGATGAACATATCTTAGCTTCTTCTCATGATTTGATACCTTGGTTTGCTTATTTTGCTAATTTCCTAGCGAGTGATCTATTGCTGGAAGGTCAAACATTCCATCAGAAAAACAAATTCCTAACCTCACATCACATTTCTGGTCATTTACGTGTGTTCGCCTTTCTTGTACCATTAGAGCTTGCCTTTAGCGATCCCCAAGTCACTTATGGCTTGCTAGGATCGGTAGTTTGGTGCCCGAGCCATTGGTTTGGTCTTTTTGGCCGTTCCTTGTTTTAGAGCTTAAAGCTTTTGAAATCGTTGACTTTAGTCAACATTCTTGGTGAACATGCTCGGAATCAAATTTCGATAGTTCCGTTAGTTCTGGATCATGGACTTTAGTCTAGAGGGACCTTTGGTCAGGATACGGGAGCTTTTCAGCTTGGAATTCTCTCTCGTTCTGTGTTTTTAGGTCAGTTGGGCTTGTTTGGTTGACTTTAGTCAACATTAGGCGAAGACGGCCTCTGATGGAAATTCCATCAGTGCTATTAGCTCCGGAATGCCGAGTTTGTATTAGGTAGTTGGTTGGTTTGGGTCCTGGGTGATCCGAGCTCATTTCGAATGTTTGGTTGGCGTTAGCTAGTGTTGACTTGGGTCAACATTCTTCTGAAACGACCTCATATGGAAGTTTCGTCAATTCCGTTGAGTTCATAACGTCGTTTCCACTCTAATAGCATATTTGGTTTGTGAGTATCGGGTTCCGATTATGCCCGGAACACCCCGTAGAAGTTTTGGTTGTTGCTGGTTTTTTGCAGCAGAATTTTGACCTGTGATTTCCTTCAGCGGCAATGGCGCCCGGGCAGCGCCAACGGTGCTGATATGCGTCCAGCCCATATAAATCTTTCCTCCTTCGAGTTTTCAGCTCAATTTCTTGTTTCCTCCCAACTCCAAGATGAAAATCCTCTCTACCAAATCTCTCCAAATTAGTTCTTGAACTTGGGGAATCTTTTGCTCATAAAAAATCCGCGCTCCCTCGACAATTGGTAAGTCTTCTTCCCCAACTTATTCTTCACTTGTTTTCTAAAGAAACCACCATTGCTGGGAGTCTCTAAAGCTTGGAATTCTTGTAGATTCTGCCTCTTTTGTGAGTGAATGATCGTGGGTTCGTGAGACTCGTTGTTCGGGTGAAATTCCTCGCTTTATGGTAAGCTTTCTTGCTTAATTTCCGATTGTTCATTCTTAAAATTCCTTCTTTAATTCTTGACTTGAGCGAGCTATTTTGAGCCCTAATTGTTGTTTGTTTCTGCTCAAATTTTGAGCATGTGCTCCCGAGATGGTAAGGAACACTTTGGTGTTTTTCATTTTCGATTTTGGATTGCGGGGCCTACAGGCCCGTTTGTGACCCAGATTTTGACCCAGTTATGTTTATGGCATTATGGGTATCGTTAGTCTCGTATTAACACCTGGAATATTATGTTGATAGTAGTTTCACAATTTGGAGCTCTCTGAAGCAGTTCGAGCCTGTACTACGCTATTCCCGCAACTAGTCATCGGATGACAGGTAGGTTATGCTTTCCTTACCTAGACTCTGTGTATATAGGCTATAACTGCATTAATTAGCATCCTTGGGTGGGTTGTCATAGGTTGGTACCCCAGATAAAAAGGGTGAAGGGATTGTAATCTTATTGATAAAGGTATGGCTGTTGTTCTATCCCTATAAATACGACTCTAAGAGTTGTTTTAAGTATAGTTTACGGGTAGGACTCACGGGACGGCGAGAGGAAGCCGTGAGTCCATGTTTTGCCCATTGTAACTAATTTATTCAGTAAGGAGAGAGTATATAGAGGGATGTAATGGTTGTACTGTTGAATAAACGAGGTGTGTATTGTGGTGTATTGAGGCAGCAAGCTTGCTGCAATAAAGAGGGACGCTAGGTATAGCAAACACGATTTCTATGGCTCTTGCAAGCTTGTCCCTCGTCAAGTGTTTGATAAAATGCCTAAATGGATTGAGGATGTTGTTTATATGTTATTTAGCTTCCTATCACTGTATTAAATGTTATAATTCTCTCCCAACTTAATCTATGAGATTAAAGGATCATTTAAAAGCTACTAAACAAAGAAATCCCGAAGCGGTATTTAAAAGTCGAGGGGTCAAGTTTATGACCTTGTTTGGGATATGGAATGGGTTGCATATTGTAAGGAATTGATGGAGGGATTAATATTGACTTCATAGGTGGTCATAGTTCAGTTGATAAGGGGAAAAGAGAGAGGTGGGATGATACACCATTTAATTATGTTATTTTCTAAGCTTGTCGCTCGTAAGCTATTATCATCTTCCTGACCTCGCCATATTTCTTGGTTAGTCACTTATACTATTGAATATGTTGTTATGTCATAGATAAGGAGTGTTTGACGGGAACCAATGATGCTACATAAGGAAGAGAGGGTCTCGAAGTACGGTATGTAAAGCTAAAACTTCTTTTTGCCATCAAGGCACGACCTAGAGTCACATGTTCCTCTTATAAAGGTCGTCATAGATTATATGCTTCTTGAAATAAAAGCTTAATTCTATTATATGTCTCTCTCGAGTGGAGTTCTAAACCTATAGAGTTATAGTACTCATTTCTAGCCAAAGAAGTCATATGTTTCACACGATCATACATGTCTTCAGTTGAAACTCTTAGAAGTTACAGAGCATATATGTTACGAACTTAGAGAAATTAATTGGCCACAAAATAGACCTGAGTATATAAGATCACATAGATATATGATTCTTCAGCTAAAAGAAAGTAATCAATATTCAAATAACGAGTTATATGATTTATAAGTTGCCTACTATGAGCCTTTACAAGCAAGACGAGATTATAGCCTACTCTGCAACGTGGGGTGGGTATCATTAGGGCCACTACGTGCAATGCTATTCTGTGCACAGAATTCAAACAGAGTCATATGGAACTTCCCATCGTGGATTCCCTGACTACACAGGCATGCGGGCAGACCTTACAGGAGCCCTGAAGGGCATACCTTGATAGACCATGTTATCCAGACTATGAAATTTCATACATGGTTGTGATAGTTGGCTACAGATGCCAAACATGTGTCACTGATCATCGACAGCAGGCCATCTTGTGACTTTTTGACAGTTAGTATTACATAAAGAGTAGATAAATTATATAAAGGGTAAAGATGTCACCTAGGCAAATTCTAGGGATTTTAAACATATGTAATTAAGTAGTGTATAAGACGTTATACAAGGACCCCTAATATTGGTCATTGTATTAGTTTCACTTTCAGTTTCAAATTACATTCCCTGTATGTGTATGCTCAGATTCTCCTATCTTTGATATTCAATTCAGTGAGCATTATTACATGTCTACTTGTTATTCAGTCTGCTTTACATACTAGAACATGTTTCATATATACTGACGTCCCTTTATTTTTGGGCACAGCATTTTATGAATGCAGGCTCAGGTACTCAAGCTAGCAGACATCCACAGTAGACCAGTGCCTTCCCGTTGATCAGTTGGTAAGCTCCACCTCTCTCTGGAGCTATCAGATGACTAGGTCACATGTTTTGGATTCATGTACATATCGTATGTTGGGTATGTCGGGGCCCTGTCCCGACTAGTTATCAGATTTTCAGTTCTAGACTCTTTAGAGGCTTCTTAGAAATAGTTTTGTTTCAGCTGTACATTTTGTCTAGTGGGCTCTTCAGTTATTTATGTTTCAGAATATGTAAACACATGTTCATGTCCATATTGTTTCTTATCAGTTTATAACTTTATCATGAGTTTAGTATATATGTTTAGCAGGTTCTCGTATAACTCACTTGACGTCTGCCCCTCCTTGCTAGGGGCATGACAAACTTGGGATCAGAGCCTAAGGTTCAAGTGTCCTAGGGAGTCTAAGAAGCCGTGTCTAGTAGGACCTTCCTTATGAATGTGTTGCGTGCCATATTTATAATTAAGGGACTACGCGGGCATTTAGGAATCTGACTTTCTATTAAAATCTAGATCATGCAGTAGAGCTAAGTCATAGAAAGTTACTTCTGACTCACATTCTGCTTATTTGTGATACAGATCATGTCTACCAAAGATACGGATAATGTAGGCCATAGGGCCACTACCAGCACTAATCAGGAGGCAGCCACTATAGAGCATTCTCCAGTATTAGCGGATCAGACCAGGGCTCAAGAGGTCTTGCTAAGTACTCAGGTGCCTAGAACAGAAGGGCATACAGGAGTTTCTACAGCTCCAATAGCATCAACAGTAGTTTCTACACTGCATGTACCACCACCAGGTGCCTCAGAGCAGGATCTTGGAGAAATGATCTTAGGCCTTCTTTGTGATTATCGAAGCCTACTTAGCCTTAAAAGCCACCATTGCACTTAAATTAAATCATTATTCACCCCTCTTGAGCCTAATACCTCTTCTTTGTCAACCTCGTTACAAGCCTTGAACTATTTTGACAATGAATCCCTCTCTTGAACCCGTACCTCCTTGAACTCCACAAGTGTGAAATCGAGGCTAAAAGCCTAAGTTTGGGGGTTGATAAAGGTACCTTGGAGGAGTGCTAAATAAGTAAATCATAGTTTGTTGCTTAATGAGAATTGTCAAAAAGAAGGAAGAAAGAAATCAAAATGAAAAGCAAAGAGGAAAAGAAAGAAAGAAAATCCTCCAAGGTGAAAAAAATGATAAAAAATTGGGGCTTCAAATAAAAAGAAGTGAAATAGTGCCTCGTGTTGAATGAAAATGAAAGGAATGGCCTTTGTCTCAAATTGAAAAAGTTGTGTAGAGTTCGAGGAGGATGTAGTTACCTGAATCCAAATGCATATCTTACCCGTCCCCGAGCCTATATTACAAGCTTAGAAAAGCCCTTTGAGATCTCCAACCGAGTGTTATTGAGCTAGTGGCAAATAAAAATAAGGGCAAGCCTATGGTTGATACTTGTTAGTGCTTGAAATTCCTTGTGACTGTGAGTGTTTGTATTTGTCCCTTGTGATTTTCTTTGTACATAATGTGTTTTTGGGAATTTCGTTCTTGTGAGGGCATGTGAATTAGGATAGTTGGTGACATTGATAAACTCCAGAAAATGAATCAAATGAGCATATTTTGGTAAGCTAGTGGTTTGAGTCACATCTTGAGGATTGGCTGTTGTCACTTGCTTGTTCTGATTGTGCCATTGTATCATTGCATTGTGTTTGAATCGAGGGAATGCTCAGAGTAAGTATCATGTCATTGACTAATCATTAGTACCAACCGAAGTCATTTTTGGTGCTCGAAATAGGTTTTCCTTGGCTTGTGGTATTGTCATTTGCACTTGAGTTGTGTGCCTCTTGAGTTAGAATTTTTAGTTGCTTGAGGACAAGCAATAGTTAAAGTTTGGGGGTTTGATAAGTTGGTATTCTACCTACTTATTTAACTCTTAAACTTATGTGTTTGCTAATAATAAGTGGAAAATAGTGCAAGTGAAACGGATTACTTCCATTTTGCAGGTCTTTGTGTTTTAGAAGTGTTCCAGAAGAATTCAGATGAAAACAAGTCAAAAAGGATCCATTCGGAAGAAATAAAGAACTGGCAGCTGATTAGCCTGTGCGAATGCGGCAGAGCCTCTGCGTACGCGGAGGCCATTTGAGAAGAAGCTACACAAATGCGGTAGTCTTTTCGCGGAATGTGAAGGTCAACCATATAGAAGACTCTTTGCGAACGCAGTGGACCACACGTGTAGGCAAAGAATAAAAGGGCAGCTGCAGGGCAGAAATGGAAATTTCCCCTTTTGGAAACCCCAATTCACATAAAAACTCTTCTCAGCCGTTTTGAAAGCTTTATTTGGCTATTCTCACTACTCTTGGCAAGCTTGGAGAGCAAGTTCATCAACCAACACCATAAGAGTGAAGATTTGGATGCTCTTTATTGTAAAATCTTTCATTTCCATTCTTCAACTCTTGTTCTTTATTGCTATTTTATTGGTTTAATTGTTGAATTGAGATTTGGGTTTGTATTAGAAATATTACTTGTTTGGGTATTAAATTCATATATATATATTTTGCTCTTGTTTGATTATTTGGGTTTATTAAATCCTCCATGCTTGAATTTATAGTCAATGGTTGCAAACATTGACTTAGCTTTCTAATTTGGATTGTAGCTTGAGAGAGAATTTCCCTAAGTTCGGGAAGAGTCAATAGTGGGGATTTGGGGTTTCCACTCTAGACCAAGGCTAGAGATAGTTTGGTTGCCGAAAACTCCCATCTAAGAGTTGGGGTTAGAGATAATCCAACTCACCCAAGTTAATTGTTGGTTATTGCTTACTCGTGGCGGTTCGAGATAACCCATGAGGATTGTTGCTTGATTGGTCAAAAGATGGTTAAGTGCACCTTTAGCCAAGACTACCCATGTGTCAATCAGGTAAAAGTCTTGTGAATTAAATTCCCATTTCCAAGTCTCCCTTGTTATCCTTGTTTGGCGAAAGCAAGGTGAAAGCCATTGATCAATCTATCTTTTATTTGATTTTCTTTTATCTTTAGTTTTAGTCTAATACCCCCTTATAGATATCTTTCCCCCTTTTCGTTAATTGAACTTTAATAAGTTGCTTGGTTTCTTTATTAGCTTGATCGCAACTACATTATTCTCTGTGGGTACGACCCTGATATTCATTGAGAATATAAATGTGTTTTGCTCTGACGATGGCAATCACCTCCATTGAAAGTGTTTTTGAGCGTTATCAATCATACATTTTAATTCTGATTTGAGCATCATATCATGTTATTGAGGTGAATTTGTGCATATCATCTTTATTTGTTGAATCTATAGTTTTTACCATGTTGTTTGGTTGGATCTGTGTATATAATCTATATATGTTAAATATGTGGATTCTATGAAACTCTATTATAAATATTGGGTTGAATATGTGCATAATACCTCTATATGTTAATTCTCACGCCTTTATCACACTATTTAATTTAATTTACTTTATGGTTATTATTTTGTGTTGTTAATGTTGTATTACTAAGGATGAAAATGCAAGTATTTTTAAAACCAACCCTCACCATTACCTTGTGGAGGTCGGTTGATGATACTTGTTAAGTACATATTGATTTTGTACTCATGCTTACTTGTTGCACTTCTGGTGTGCAAGTTGAGTTGTCTTTGTTGCGAATTGTGAGAGAGCATCAAAAATTATTCCAGCGATCTAGAATTATATTGTCATCTAGTTCTTATTAGGCAGAGTCTATTATATTAATTGTCTTCTTAATAAATATTGTACCCTCCACATTCTAGTTGTATATTCCATTCTTAATAGCTCGTGACTTGTGACACCAACTCTTTGGATTGTAGAGATTTGTTATGCATTGTATATATTTGGGAGATGATTCATTTATATTAAGTAATTATTATACTTATCTTCCAGTATAATGCCTTGAGTTTTATGTTACTTTTAGATTGGTTCAACTATCGAGTAGGTGTTAGGTGTCATCACGGCCTAAGTGAGATTTTGGGTCATGATATGAAGTCAATACTTCAAGACATACTCTAAGTAAGTGATTATGTTCTTTCACTTTAAGTAAGTGGTTCACATGCATTGTACTGGAAGATTCAACCCTTTCATATCCAACGAAGAAATTTTAAACTCTCTAACACTTATCAGTGTATAAATAAATATTATTCATATATATGTACATATATATATATATATATATATATATATAAGGAAGCTGAGGATTTTATGCATGACATGTATATTGAAATGAGTGAGGCTTCAATATTTCATAAAACCAATCAATCTTGAGAAGACAATTATGTCAATGTATAAGATTATTATAGATGAAGGATATAGAGAAGATAATATTGGTCAAAGAATATTGATTCCAGCATCATCTATGGAGCAATAGAATTTTATTTGAGATATGTACCAAAATTTAATTGATAGTATTATGATAGAAGAACATATATGGATTTGGATAAGGAATATGCATTTTCACTTTATTCATGAAAGGTATTAGAGTTGTACAATAAATTCTAGCTTATGACATATTTAATTTTCTAATTTTTAATTTGATTAAATATTTTTTATTAATATATCCATATTTAAAATTCTAAAATATTAAAGGATAAACATTTTGTAAGCCGATGATATTGAAATACTCCGTCTATTGTATTTTACTTGGGCCTTATACTAAAACTAGATTTTTCTTTTACTTGACCATTTCAACAAATCTGAGATAAATTTATTATTTTCTTCCAATACTACCATTATCATTAAATAACTACATCAAAACACCTTGTATCACAAAGCTAAAGTATGACTAGTTCAACGTCAACATATTTATCCAAACTCAAGAGAACAAGGTTGTATTTAAGCCTAAGGATCAAGGATCCAGTGTACTGTTGTATTGAACTAAGACTTAAGGCCCCAAATTATTTAAGATTTTAAAGTGCAGCATCAACGATATGAAATAATATTTTCGTGTGCCAAGAGAGGCAACAAACAAGTATCATATCTTAGGGTCATGAAAATAAGTAGGGAAAGGATGTGGGAAGTTATTTAAGGTTTAAAGAGTGCTCTGGCACAGAGTCGAATTGAAAGCTACACTATAATTTTTTTTCAAAATGAGATCGCACGACGTCCAACTTCAAATAAGTATATTTACAAGGATATAAGAGCTAAGTGTTGAATTACCTATAAAATTAAAGGTATTCTAGTCTGCAACAAAACAAACTGCTCGTCAATCTGACCTCGATACAAAATATTATGTGTGTTTTACTACTGACCTGTGAGATGCATAAGTATATAAGACACATCGTCCATAGCACAAAAATTTGATGCAATAGAGAGTGCAATGCATCAAAGGGGTAAGTCGGACAAAATTGGTGTTTTGCAAGCCAAAACTTTGGGAATCCATTTGGTACTTCCCTTGAACGATTTAACGTTGCTTCTCTCTAGCTTCTCTCCTCCTCCCACTCCTTCAAGCGCAAGGTAAGAAATCTAATCTCTAATCAAGTTCAGTTCTTCATCAATGTCATGACCTTAAATTGGGTCATTATGATGCCCACTAAAATCCTTCAGTAGGTAAGCCAAACCCAAGAGAACCCTACTAAAATAAATAAATGGAAGAAAAATAGTAATAAGATAAGGTACATCAGCATAGATACATACAAAATGTTTCAAAAATTACACAACAGGACCTAAAGATACCAAGGAGGATGAAATATATACATATAAAACCAAACACTGTGTGAGACCTCGTATTTGTTTTGCATAATATACATAGCGTGGAGTTAGTGAATGAGGTTTACATGACTTGGTGTAGCACGTCGAGAGAACAAAGTTACAAATGGATGGTAATATCAAAGAATTAAACTAAAGTTTTAGGTCAAAGGAATCCCTTAAACAAAAGTTCAAGTTAATAAAATGCCTCATATAACACCTCGCATGTTTGGAAGGTTTGAATGAACCCGTACCTTATTGGTAAGACTAAGAGTATCTAATATTCTAAGAAGGATGTGTTATAAGGTATTTTAATTTTACAATAGTTGTATGTTAAGTTATGCAGGCAAGAAAGTTGCAAAATAGAAGTCAACAAAAGTTATCGTAAGTTTCTTTAATAAATTTTCAAAAATTTAGGTCAAATATCTCGGAGCTTTTATCTCAATTTATAAATAGTTAGAGGTCCACAGAGCTACTGAATTGAAATTCTATGAGTCTAGTTTCCAACACACAAAACCTCACATAAATATGACATCAAAATAAAGAGTTATGATTGTTTTACCGTGGACTATCTGGGCTGAAACTAGGTCGGGTAAAAAACAGAATAAATCTACCTATTAACATTTTAAGTCATAAAAAAAATAGTTCTGAAATAGAGAGAAACATAGGAGAGGGTTACAAGAGAGTTCTTGAGTGATCAAGATGCATTTTTGGTAAATTCTATTGTTAATATTTTTTCTCGTGCCTAGAAACGCAATCTCTACGCGTGGTAATCATTTTCCCCTTTGATTAGCCGCATTTGGAGCTAGCTTAAGAAGATAGAACTTGGTAGTTCTTGGTGGTTCTTCAAGATTTACTCTTGGTTTTCTAAGGTAACCATATCCGAACACTTTTATGATCATTTTTGCAAAGTTCTACGGACATTTTGTCAAGTTATGATCCTATGAAAAATCTACCGATTTAAGCTTAATTATATACTATTTATAGGTGCCTATAAGTTATGTATATATAGTGCATGTGAAGCTTAGGATGTAAATAATGACTTCCATGAAGGAACTACGGGCATTCAGACGTTTGTTGGAAAGGTATGTTAAAGCTAAGCTTCATCCTTCCATTGAGCATGAATTTTAAAAAACTCTTAAATCATCAAATGCAATATTTTACTATTCTATTGCTGGAAACACCATTTTTGAAAGGTATTGGGATCGCAGCTGAAGTATTTTTATGATTCTACTGTGTTGATATTCCACTCATTCGGTTATATAGGATATTCGGCATCTATATGTTATTTTGTCGACTTCCTTGACTTTATGTTCATATGTATGAATTCTTATTCTTTTTTGGGTGTTGTGACTTAAAAAGATTATAAAGGAATATTAAAAATTTGCAACCAATCATCCTTCCTTGCTAAAGTATTTATCGGAAAACTTTCAAATAATACGTCGATTTCCAAAACTCTCAAATGTAACTCGTAGGTTTAAACTACCAAAAGAGATGGTTTTTGAAATACTTTTTTTTACAAACTATCAGGAAACATACATAGAAACTAAGTGAAGCACCTTAATCTCTTTATGAACATCCACGGGTTTAAGTTACCTTTCTAAAGTCGAGTTAAGTCTTCAAGTTTATTCTAAAAATATATGAGGTTCTACGAGGCATTCACATGTTATGCGAAAGTGATTACGAGATTATGAGAATAAAGAGTACCAACGGGTCAAGATTACCAACATAATGACATATATGCATTATGAATCCATGATATGACATGCTATGCATTCCACTCCCAAGCTATAATTGGATGGTATGAGGCCTATTGCCTATATTTATACATATGATACACAAATGATCACAAGTTTGCAAATATGATACCGGTTAGCTACCGGAAGACACCACCATTTCTAGCATTTGGTTGGGGATGACATGCATTTGCATCTATATATATATATGTATTCACGACATGTGATTACACGAGCATCCCATGTATATTTGATTTCTATAAAGTCAGATGCCGGCCATGGAGGCTATCAGAGTTTCAGTTTTAGGTGGTATCTCTATTACCCGTTTTACAGAAGCTATTTATGATTCTACTTTCTGCCTTACATACCAGTACATTTTTATTTGTACTAGCGTTCTATTGCTTGGGAATATTGCATTTTTGTTTCATGCATGCAGGTCCAGGTAGGGATTCTGATCGACCCCTACACTAGGATTTGGGGTTTAGTTGTGAGTTGGTAAGCTCCATATTTTCCTGGGGCTATCAGATGGTGTTTACTTTTGTTCTACAGATTGGGTATAGTCATGGCCTTATCCCGACTAAGGCTTATGACACTCTTAGAGCCTTTTGTGCACACAGTATTCTTGCTTTCTTTCTGTAACTTCCAGTCTCCAACCCCATAGGCTTGGCATATATATATATATATATATACACACATACATATATATATCTATATATACATATATACATATATATACATATATATACATATATATACATATATGTATGTATATATACATATATGTATGTATGTATGTCTTCAGTTGCGGCCTCGTCGGCCAACCAGTACTTTTTTATTTTTGGCTTGTCTACCTTTGTCGATATGACTTGTTATTTGAGTTATCACCTTAACTAGCCAGGCTTAGTATTTCAGATATTGTCCTGCTCGACTTTTTGGGCCCATAGTTTAGTCATCTAGTATGTTTCAGTGGCTAACTCAGTCTAATAAGGTATTAAGTGTTAGTTGCACCTTCCCTAGTTTGGGGCATGACAAACTTAGTATCAGAACAGGTCGTGTCCCAAGGAGTCCATAGGTCGTGTCTAGTAGAGTCTTACTTATAGATGTGTTGTGCACCACACTTATATTTAGGAGGCTACAGGGTATTTGGGGATGGTCACATTTCTTTCAAAAGATAGATCGTGCTAAGGAATGGAGTTATAAGAATATATGAAATCTGAATCATGCTTTATGTTTCTTATCTGACAGAGTACCTATGCTCAGGAGATGGCATAGTGAGATATAGGCATGGATCCAAGGGAAGGTACCAGTTGTTCCCCATCGAGTCAAAGAGATAGAGTTCCCTTGGAGGCACACAGTGAGTCTCTAGTACCCCTAGTTCCAGCTTCCCTATCACCTGCTGAAGCCTGGGGAGATGCAGTGCCCCCAGCTTCACCAGTTACATTGGTACGTAAGACATCTAGAGACTTAGGACCTCTAACACTTGTTGTTCCCTCACCACAGACTAGGGAGCAGAGGATGAGGGAGGTGGTTCAGTTGCTGACTAGGATGGTTGTTATTCATAAGCGACAGCTAGAGTTGGGAGCATAGGCTAGGAGAGGTTGGGCAGAAATTTCAAAGGTATGAGAGTTTCTTCATCTGGCTCCTCCATTATTTATGAGATCCAGTTCTACTAAGGACCCACAGAACTTTATAGACTATATTTATAAAGTATTACGGGTGAACATGTATCTGTCACCGAGGCTATGGGGTTAGCCTCTTTTTGGCTACATGATGTAGTTGTCCTATGGTATGAGGCATGGGAGAGATCCAGAGGACTTGATGCTCTGCCAGCTGAGTGGGAGGACTTCTCCGAGGCCTTCCTTGCCTATTATTTGCCAAGGGAGGTTTGGGAGGCCCGTCTTGACAAGTTTATCAGTCTGAGGCAGGAGAATATGAGTGTGAGGGATTATAGCCATAAGTTTAATTCCTTGGTAAGGTATGCACCAGATATCATACACACCATGAGGCCAATGTTCATCGTTATGTGGCTGATTTAAGGGATCATCTGATCAGAGACTATACGGTAGCATCCCTACAGGATGATGTAGATATTTTCCGCATACAGGCTTTCACTCAGACTACATAGGACCTTTCTTGCCAGATTTGGGACACCCACAGGGATAGGGAGCAGAGTAAGAAGGCCCGTACTGTAGGGACTTATAGGGAGCCACAGGGTAATCTTAGGCACTCACTCCCTCGATATCCATCCCCGCCTAGTAGGTAGTGCTCTGCCACAAATGTAGGGCCAGCAATTTGATTGTTATAGTAAGTTAGGATCAGGGCAGACCTCAGTCCAGTCAGAGGGTCATCGGCGTGAGTGCTTCAGGCAGATGAGGCAGCCTGCTCCTCCATGTACATAGTGTGGTAAGCCGCATGTTGGGCAGTGTAGACTGGGTTTAAGTGTATGTTATCACCGCGGGCATACAAGACATTTTATTAGCCAGTGCCTGAGGTTGGGTAGAGGTGAGCCAGCTCAGCCTCTAGGATCCGTAGCAGCCTCTTCACCCTTAGTTTGCCACCCTCGACCAGGCCCACAGTCTACTCAGGGCTGTGGTAGAGGGAGAGGTGAAGGAGAGACCTCAAGTTCCAGTGATGGCTAGAACCACTTTAATGCATTCACAGGCCAACATGATTTATAGGCACCCCCAGATGTTGTCACAGGTATATTGACGATACTTTCTCAAGCCATGTTATGCATTGATAGATCCCAACTCTACATTTTCATATACTACTTCATTTATTGTTGGTAAGTTTCATATGATATCTGAGTTATTGTCGTAGTTAGTTGAGGTGTCTACATAGGCTGGTGACTCTATTGTAGCTAGTTGTGTCTATCGAGGTTGTACAGTGTTAATCAATGACTTTCCCACCTTCACTGATTTAGTTGAATTGACTATGCTAGGCTTCGATGTCATTGTGGGTATGGATTGGTTGGCAGCTTATTATGATAATATTGATTGTCGTACGAAGCTGGTCAGATTTCATTTTCTAGGTGAGCCAGTCTTGAATGGAAAGGTAATGCAACCACGCCCAGGGGTAAGATTATTTCATTCCTTAAGGCTTGAAAGTTGATTTCTAAAGGCTATATATACAATCTAGTTCATGTCAGGATACGGATAAGGAGCCAATGACTCTTCATCGGTTCCTATTCTGAATAAATTTCCAATGGTATTCCTTGACGAGAGACAAACACTCAAACGTACTCTCCTATGAAGAGGTATTAGCGATCGTCAAGTAAAACATATTTATTAGTACCCAACAGATGTCGGGGTCGTAGCCACAGAGAATTGCAGATAACACAATGATGATTATATAGAAACAACTTCACTAAGAGAGTAAGTGTTTAAATGCAAGAAAGTAAAGAATTGGGGGGAATTGGGAATTCTGTCACAAAAATCCAATTCAAGCAAGACGGCAAAGTAAAATGGGTGTACAAATGAAGGTAGACGACTAGGGATGTGTATCTAATGGAGATCTAATGTGTGATAGGGTGTTTGCTTATTCATACTTATTCTCGCTCATTGACATATGTAGCCTTGGTCATGGGTATGGTTGTTTATCTCTCGATCAACAACCATATATCAGACAATCCCAGTTAGAGCATTATCGGTTAAATCATTAAACAACCAAGATCAAGCTTGGAGAGGTTACACTATCTCTATCTTAGACCCTTAAATAGGTGATTCCGCCGATATGAGCTATTTCTAGGCTCAAATCTGAATGGAGTCCCAAGTTACCCACTAGTAATTTCACATCCGAAACTATGAAATTCTCTTTCAAGCAACAACATAGTCAAGTAATGAATATCAATGTTTGCAACCACTAATTTTAGGATTAAAACTTGGTGAAACTACTAGATCCATGTCAAATAAGCAAGAATTAACAACACCCACACCCATTTGTCAAGAACCCATTATCAACACATCCCTAGACAATTGAAATTAGCTATTCATGCTAAAAGAAAGAGATATACCAAATGGGTAAGTCAAATTCCTCTTCATTCAAGTGTAATTTCAAGTTCTAAGCTCAGTTTTTGTACACAAATGGTTAACCAAGATTTGGAAGAGAGAATGGATTGAAACCCTCTTCTTCTTCTTGGAGAGGAAAACTTGTTCTCAAAGTTAAATTACTTGTAAATATTCAAAGTTGAAGTATATCTCTACAATTGTGCATAAATTGGCTTTTTATACTTTCCCAAAATGTCACTAATTTTTTGGATAAAATTGCCCTTCGAGTGGCGTGTGACGCGACGTATGGTTCGCACATTGTGATATGTGCATAGCACACCATCTTCAGTTGTACTAGTGACTTCAGCTAATATTGGAGGCTTCGTGTGAAGGAAGTGTGGTTTGCACCATGAGTTGTGCGCGTCGCACAACGACCGCACCCCTTAGACGCTTCTTCAGTGACCTTTGTGGCTCCCTACGGTGTAGGTGCGTTCCGTACCACAGCCTGTGCGTGTCGCACGGGCACTGCATCTCAGGGAAGAATCTTCATCTTTTCCGATCACTTCATACTTCACTCCTTTTAAGCTCTTTTTGGGTCCATTTCTTTATTTTCCATCATTGATCTCAAGTACCTGCATTGAAATTAATAAAGGCCATAAGAACCTCTAAATCCATTCAAAACATAACAATAATTCATGGATAAAGGCTTAATAAGTTGGTAAATTACTGACTTATCAAACCCCCAAACTTGAACTATTTCTTGTCCTCAAGCAAGATACTCACAAGGCAAGGACAGTCAAGGTTAGCCTCGAGATTATCCACACAACTTGTCTCATTCATTCCTCTCAATTGAAATAGAGACTTCATATTTCAATTTGATGCATGATGCCACTCACCACAAGAGAGAATCCCACTCACAATCATATAATTCACAAAACCACAGGATTATAGGAGAACCAAGAAGACTCTCACTCTCTCAAGGAAGTTCAAGTGCACACACGTCGAACTATAGGCTTGCCCTTCATGTAAATCGCCACTAATGTAGGGTAGCCAAGCTCGAAATCACCAAGGACTTGTGGGTTACGATGCTGGCTAGGGCTAAGGTGAGAATTTCATTTGGTTCAAGTGACTACACCTCCCTAACGCTCTTTGTTATCATTTCGAACACCGCTTACATTTTCAAATTTCAACTTCACCTTATTTCTCCCTCACGCAACCCAATCTTCTCCCAATCATGGTCCTTCAAACTCCTTGTATCACCTTTGTTTGGTAGCACCTATTCTTGCTTTTCATTTTTTCTAATTGAATTGAACTTTTGGAGCAATTTTCAATTCAAACGTAAGGTGCTAACTTGCACTTGAAGTGCATTTCTTTTCTTCTCCTCATTTGATCACATACACCCCCAAACTTAGGCTTTTGCCTATGTTGTCTTTTCATTCCCCCCCCCCCAAACTTAGGCTTTTAGCCCACATTTTACTTTCAAGACATTAGGGAGGATGGGTGCTAAGATAGAGATTCCAAAAAGGTCAAGGTGTTAACCAGGTGCCAAAGAACGGTTACAAGCTCAAAGGGGTTCACTAGGATTGATGTCACGGGAAGTCATTTAGGTGAAGTGTCTATCAAAAAGGGCCTAAGGTCATCTTCCAAGCTCGACCACACCTAGAATTTCACCTTGAATCACATTCATGGCAAGTTCTATATGACACACATGCACGAGAATTAAGGTAAAGCCTCACCACACAAAGCATCACGCCACAAGACTTCTTACATTATTCTCAAAATCAATTAGGACAAATGACTTTTGATATGCTATTCTGAGTTCATTACACACTCATCTATATGTCAATCAAGTCAAAGTGAGAGTGTGCAAGTCATGACAAGAGAATGCTTTTCCTCAAATATTCATTTCCCTTCTTTCTTTTATTTTCAAAAATAGTTTACCAAGAGAAAATTTTTGGTGGGCCCATTTTGAGACAAGCAACTACTGACTCAATTTTAAACTAAAACTTGGCACTTTCTCTTAAGAAAGTCGCCTCTCAATCTATCATAGAGAAACACCAACCCGGTTTGACACAAAAATAAAAGAAAAAGAAAGATAAAGAAAACTTTTGCTCCTTGGGAAAGAACCGTGGTATTAAGAAAACCCTCGGAGTTTATTGCTAAACTACTATTAAAAAGGCGATATTCAAATTTTGCACTCATGAATCATTTAAAAACAAGCCTTGGCATGGGCCTTAAGTGCATTTGCAAAGCACGGATAGTGAAATAATAGGGCGTGTAAGACCAACCCGGCAATACAACCACAACAACAAAAATCAAGCCCGACAAGGGCACAATTAAGCTCAAAACAATCTAATCATAAGAAAAAGGGCCCAGCAAGGGCATCACAATTATCCAAAATATGCCAACAAGGGCCAAATTAAATCTAGCAGAACTAAAAATGTCAACAAGGCCCAGTAAGGGCAATAAAATAATATGTCAAGCCCAATAATAGGCAACCAACAAAAAGCAAATAAATCCACCCCCTCCCCATAAAAAAAGCATTGCCCTCAATGCTATTAGCTCAAGTAAGGGAAAAAAGGGCAACTCACTGGATGACTATGCCTCATCATCATCAGACTGTCCACTAGGGCTGGCTCCACACTTTCGGGAGTGTGCATCCAATGTGGACTCTCGGAGAGCATGCTAAAAATTGGGATCTTGATCATCATCTAGCTCAGCATCTCCATCACTAGGAAGCTCAGGCTCATCCTCTGTATAGTCTGCGAACAAGTCATCCATGGGTCCACGAGTTTGGTGGGGCTGAGGTAAGGTGCTCAAATCTTCCACCTCAACTGGTTGCAGAGTTTGGAGACACTATCCACTACCCCTTGCATCGCATTCTTAATTGCTCTTTGTATCATACCAGGCATCTTGGTAGCCAAATCATTCAACTGCCTATCATGATTATTGTAATGACCCTTCCGGTCATTTACACGTTTTCGCCTTTCTTGTACCATAAGAGCTTACTTGTAGCGGCCCAAGTCATTTATGGCTTGTCGGGACCGGTAGTTCGGTGCCCGGGCCGTTTGTTTGGTCTTTATGGTCGTTTCTCATTTTAGAGCTTCAACTTTAGAAATCGTTAACTTCCGTCAACATTCTTGGTAATATCAAAGAACTAAACCAAGGTTCTAGGTCAAAGGAATCCCTTACTCAAAAGTTTGAGTTAAAGAAATGTCTCGTGTAACACCTCGCCCGTTTGGAAGGTTTAAAGTAACCCGTGAATTTGGGGTAAGACTAATAGAGTCTAATATACTAAGAAGGATGTGTTATGAGGTATTATAATCGCAAAATGATCGTATGATTAGTTTTGAAGTCAAGCAAGTTGCGAAACAAAAGTCGGAAAAAGTTATTGTAAATTCCTTTAAGGAATTCTCTTCAAATTTGGGTTAAATGTCTTGGGGTGTTTCTCCCTATCTATAAAGAGTTAGTGGGACCCCAATATACCAAATCGAAGGTCTACGAGTCTAGTTTCCAACGCATTAAACCGTTTGTCCATATGACTTAACAATAGAGAGATATTAACATTTTCGTAAGACTGCACAAGCAGGCACGTCAAAGTGGGGCCCCATCCTAAGTCGGTTCAGCTTATAAAAGCTGATTTATCCTTCGTTTTAACTCATTATTTTCACCCAAAATGCATTGAAAATCAGAGGTAAAGTCCATAAATAATTCATGGACTTTGATCCTTTCAATTAGGAAGTTTAACGGAAGTTGCTCTACGTCGCGAGCTCGTCATTTTGGTATAGTTTTCTCCGTCGATTTCATGGTGTATCTTCGTGGGTGTTGATGCAGCAATCCAGCAGGTGTTTTCTGAGTATTTGGCAGTAGCTACGGAGTTATATTGGCAAGGTATGGATCCCGTACACTTATCTATTTGTTGAATCAAGATTCTAAGCTTCTAGTCGCGAAAAGTTGTATTTTTCGATAACTTGTAGTAGTTTCTTGTTGGATTTGGATATGTTTGTTGTTCCTGCAAGGAGGAAGGTTGTTAATCTTGTGATATTGAATATTTTTGTCAAGGAAATCTCTCCCCTACGACCCTCCTTCGTTATTATATGTTCTAGTATTGTTTTATGGATTTCTGAGCCCCGAAGTGGTATTTTGGATTTGTGGCTTTGGACAGCCCCTTTATCTTGTTATGTTTGGTTATTGTTGTGGTGTTCTGGTTATGGTAAGGTGCTGGAGGGATTGGCAAATTGTGTGATTCTTTTTGGGATCACATACAATAGTGATTGGATTGGACAAACGTGAAGTATGCCTTGAAATAGTGCCTCGAAAGCTCGTCGCTCCTTGGAGATGTGGTTAACGTATTGTTGTTGGATTTAGCTGCCATTTGTTATTGTTATTTGCCTCATTTTTATGCTTTGGAGTTGGCTGGTCGCGAGTGTGACATTAACACCTTATCAATTGGCTATGGCTCGTTCTTGCAGCCTTGTCGATTCTAGCAATTGTTCTATTACCTTGGTTGGTCAGGCTTCATAGAGCCGCCTTTGGGACTTCAGTTGAAAGTATTTGTTTTGTGTGATTCAGAGCTTCCTGGAGCTGTTCGAGTCTGGACGATGTCATTCCTGCAGCTAGTCATCGGATGACAGGTAGGTTATGGTTTTCCCCTATCTAGACTCTGTGTATATAGGCTATAACTGCATTAATTAGCATCCTTGGATGGGTTATTATAGGATGGTACCCCAGACCTTGTCCACCTTATTCGTCCGTTATTTCATGCGTTGTTTGTAGTATTCGCGTAGTATTGTATATTACCCTTGTGGTCCTGTGTGGCCATGTATTGACTCTGGAACATAGATGGTGGGTTATTGGGGAATGTCCGTGAGTACCGGACATAGAGATTATCCTTTTAGGCTGGTTATATATGTTGAGTAGCTATTGGGCCTGTGCAAGGCTAATAGGAATTGTTGTGAGCCGTTGGGCTACTTTTATATTTGTGTGCGAGCATATTTGTGTAGCCTTCTGAGCAGAGTGTCTATTCTTGTGGGAAGCTGAGTGGTATCTCTCGGTTATTGTGGCCTAGTTATTTCATCCTAGGGTTGTACTTGTGAGGTGATTCCCTGGTTATGCTATCGTATGATTGGATTGGTGTTATGATTTCCTTATACTGGTTGATTCTATTTTAAGTATGTTAGACTGCTCTACGTCTTTTCCTTCCACTTGAGGTTACCAGTATACCGCCATTTTCTCAACTCTCTCTCTACTTACTTATATTGTTGTACAAGGACTCCAGGTGCGTTCTTCTTTCCTTCACCAGTGATTATGTGTGATTGTATCTCTGTGCTAGCATGTGTTACTTGAAACTCTTGGTTATGGATGATCTGTGCTAGCTCCTTGTGCCTTGCTTATTGCCTCAATGACTGCTTTCTTGCTATCTATTACTTACTGCTTTTATATCTTATATGCGCTCAGTCGGCCTATGATACCTACTGAGTACCCGTGGTTTTGGTGCTCATACTACACTTCTGCACTTTTTTGTGCAGATATTAGCTGAGCTTTCATCGTTGATCACATTGGAGACTTGTGAAGCTTTTGGATCTTTGAGACTAGGGTGAGCGCCTGACGGTCGGGGCTTGTCTACATCTCATCTGTTGTACTGTTGCTCCTTATACTTTCGGAGGCAATTTATGTTGTATTTTTTTACTTCTAGCACTTGTATTTTATTAGAAGCTTTTGTACTGTTGATACCAAGTCTTGGGGTTGGTGTAGTTTTCTTTATGTATTTATATTCGAGTTTTGCTTTCGCTTATTTCTGCTTGCTGGTGCATTTTGGTTAGGCAGTAGCCCATTACTAACCGTTCTGGGCTACGGGAATTGGTTTGCCTACTGGGGATTGTAGGTGTCATCATGACTTGAGAAATCGGGTCGTGACAGCTTGGTATCAGAGCTCTAGGTTCACCGGTGTCATGGTACAGAAGCAAGTGTCTAAGCAGAGTCTCGTGGATCGGTACAATAACGTCCGTATCCTATCTGCGGGAGGCTGCCGGGAATTGTTAGGAAAAGTTTCATCTTCTTGACTCCTTATTATGCGCTCTTGGATTTATTGAATTCTAAAACTTCAGTTGTTCATTCATTCTGAGATGCCTCAGACGAGTGCGATATCGGTTGGTCTCGAGGCTTCTGTGCTTGTTGCTTCAGTGCTTCCGTTAGCACCAAGACTTCAGAGTGAGAGTTTACTCAAATAGATAGGGAGTGTGGGGTCAGCCCAACCTCCGACTGGATTTATAGCGACCTCAGCACTTCAGGACATCGTGGCTAGGACTCTGAGTCCTCCGGTGAGTGTTTCAGTACCTGGTTCTGTGAGTGGTGCTTCAGTTATAGTTGAGCTTCTAGTTCTTCAGCAGGGTTGTCGGTCGGTATTGGAGTACGAGGCGAGATTTTCCCGTCAGATTTCATCTGGTATAGGCTATTTTTGGTGTGGTGAGCATGGGCACTTTGCTAGGAATTGCCCCAGGATTGTGTATCCCAGACAGCCTGGTTGTTATCATTGTGGAGAGATTGGTTACCTTTATAGATATTGTCCCCGGCGAGGGCCGGTTAGGCCTTTAGTTTCAACTACTCAGTCTAGAGTTATATCCCATCAGCTTGATACTCCTCTTGGTGGGCCAGAGGTAGAGGTTCCTGATATCGTTGCTCCAGGTTAGGCTTTTGCTACCTTCGACCTGTGATAGTCCTGCTCGCGTTGTGATTCTATCCCTTCTGTCTTTTATTTTCTTATATGCCTACCTGCTATTTATTTAAGTTGTTTGGCTACCCGAATTGTAGTACCGATATATTATTTTATTGGTAGTTTATTCTTTAGTAGTGGATGGGGGTAAGTTAGCCTTGAGAGGTGTTTTCCCGGAGTTGTAGCTCGTGGGTAGTTCTTGTTATTCTGTTTCTAGTTTGGTTACCCCTGTTTCATTGTGATTCTGTACTTTTGGTTGGGTTTCCCTTGTTGAGCGGTCCTAGATGGTTGTTGCCTAGGCCGTTATCTAGCGTTGCTAGAGATCCGTGTGATGGTTTGGTGTATTACCGGTAGTTGGGCCGGAGTTGAGATTTTGCCTCACTTGGGAGATATTGGTTATGCTAGTGTGCATAGATTGGTTTGGTCTCCCGAGTGTCTAGAGTCGACCCTCTTTATTGATTAGTTTAGGAGGTTGGCAGGTATGTGGGTTGTTCCCATAGTCACATCCACTTCCTGGTCTATTGGGTGTTTTATTCCATCCCTAGCTCCAGTTGGAACGAATCTTGATCGTAGTTCTTTCGATGAGCTCTGGATGTTGTCATCATGATTGGGTCTTGACTTTAAGCACTTCCAACTAAGTGTTGATCGTAACCTCATGGTAAGGCTTGTATTTGTAGGAATTTCTGGTGAGTTGGGCATCTGGACCACTCTTCTCCTGCCTTATTGAATTTGACGTGTAGCTATGAGTAGTAAG
This sequence comes from Jaltomata sinuosa, assembly GCA_003996215.1. NCBI lineage: Eukaryota > Viridiplantae > Streptophyta > Magnoliopsida > Solanales > Solanaceae > Jaltomata > Jaltomata sinuosa. Next base: position 160,896 of record QJPP01002490.1, on the reverse strand, counting down.
GTAATGGCTTCAGGTTCTTATTCGAGAAAGGATTTGTAAGGTTTAGTATGTGCTAAGGAAGCATTTTTGTTTAGTTAAAAAAGAAGGGAGATGACGCTTTGTTTGTGTTTATGTGTCCTCGTAGTTGCCTGAGTTGGCGATGAAGGTTTGCTTTGGGATTGTGTGTCAGTGATTCGATTCAGCCGTCTACACATTGTTGTGAGTTTTCCAACGATTGGTTTTTTCAATAGCAACTGCGGTGTTGGAAATTTTCATATTCAGGCCTAGTTGGCTTGGGTTCTTACGGGTTCATTGGCAGCATCCTGGTTCGACCAAGGCTTTAGTTGGTAGTTTTGAAAGTTGGGGTTCAGAATCATGGCTTAGCAGGTTACATTGGATGGTTTGTGGCAGTTTCTATTTGGTTACAGCATCCTAGTGCCGGGAGGCAGTGGGTGCGGGCAACTTAGCTTTTTTTACTTCAGTTGTAGAAGCGGCTATTGGCCTTGGACACCTAGTCCTTGGCTAACCTCTGCAAGAGGCGAGATATTGTAGATTTCAGCAGTGTTCTAGTTAGTACGAGGTTTTTCTACCATGGTTGGACAGACTCAGTGGCGTAAGTTTGAGCTTCAGCACTGGTTTATGTGGTAAGCTTGTGCGGGTTAAGACTAGCGAGGCTATTTTGAGCTCTGATGATACGTAGAGACTGATAATAGCCATTCGTTTGCCCAGGATTTGAAAGCTTGTTTAATTGATTCCTCCGGAGTTATTGTTTATGTGGGGTTGTAGTGTTGGTTAAACTAGGCCAGTATGGAGGAGAAGTTCTTTAGGGTATATGCTTCGAAGTGGTTAGTTGTTTGCAGAACCAGTAGAGCGGTTGATTCGAGCCAAAGGAATGAATTGAAAGTATATGCAAAAATTTCTATGGCTAGATGGTAACTTTGAACCCCAGGCACCTTTTTCCTTTGCCTTCGGGGTGTTTGGACTTGATATTCGTGGCACGATGGACTTCTTCCTGAGGTGAGATTCGTAAGGCAATTTCACATTCAAATGGTGTTCGAGTGTTCGGAGTAACAACAGTGTTTTCTAGAGTTGAGAGCTTGGCTCATGGTTACAGACTTCGTGGTAGGCTTACCACACTTCTTGCAGTATCGTGGTTTTGGTTTGGGTCTTTTAGGCAGGTTGCCCTAGTTCATTCACTTTCAGTTGATTCAGACTTGGCACGATTCAGTTAGCAAGTTCGATGTTAGCAAAAGTGTTCGTTCGGTGGTTGGTGGTCAGTCAAGGCAGGTAACTTTAGTTTCAATGATATGCTACGGGTTTTTATCTTGGATAGCAAAGGCTAGTAGCCTATATCTTGGCTTAAAACGCATTTGTACAATGGGTGACTTCATTGGTGGTAAAGTATAAGCAGGAACTATGGATCTCTAGTTTGTCAGTTGATGCTTCGAGGGTGGTTTGAGTGTTCAGCTTGTATGCAGATTCCTTTTTGTGGTGCTAAAGGATTCAGTTCAGAATTAAAAAAAAAAAAGAGGCTTTTGCTGAACAGCGAGTTCATGAGTTAGAGTTTTGGGTTGATGGATTTTCTGGTAAACTTGGTATGGTTTTAAGGATTCGAGTTTTGTGTGTTGATAGGCTTGGTGCTCTGGTTTCGGTGTTGTGTAGGTTCTTTTTGGTTAAGATTCTCGAGGTTCAGTTTGGGTTGGCAGAACTTTGGAGGTTGAAATCTAGCTTGGCTAGTAAGAAATTAAGGCTTGGTTGCTTTCTTTGGTTTTGTTATATTGGGTGCCGTCCGGTCGCGGAGGTTACCCGGGTTGTCTGAGGGAGTAGTGCGGGCGTTGTATCCGCTATCCTTAAATCTCTGGTATTTTCTTCCTTCCTGACTTTCAGGGACGAAAGTCTTTTTAGTAGTGGATGATGTAATGACCCTTCCGGTCATTTACACGTTTTTGCCTTTCTTGTACCATTAGAGCTTACTTGTAGCGGCCCAAGTCATTTATGGCTTGTCGGGACCGGTAGTTCGGTGCCCGGGCCATTTGTTTGGTCTTTATGGCCGTTCCTCATTTTAGAGCTTCAACTTTGGAAATCGTTGACTTCCGTCAACATTCTTGGTAATATCAAAGAATTAAACCAAGGTTCTAGGTTAAAGGAATCCCTTACTCAAAAGTTTGAGTTAAAGAAATGCCTCGTGTAACACCTCGCCCGTTTGGAAGGTTTAAAGTAACTCGTGCTTTGGGGTAAGACTAATAGAGTCTAATATACTAATAAGGATGTGTTATGAGGTATTATAATCGCAAAATGGTCGTATGATGAGTTTTGAAGTCAAGCAAGTTGCGAAACAAAAGTCGGAAAAAGTTATTGTAAATTCCTTTAAGGAATTCTCTTCAAATTTGGGTTAAATGTCTTGGGGTGTTTCTCCCTATCTATAAAGAGTTAGTGGGCCCCCAATATACCAAATCGAAGGTCTACGAGTCTAGTTTCCAACGCATTAAACCGTTTGTCCATACGACTTAAGAATAGAGAGATATTCACATTTTCGTAAGACTGCACAAGCAGGCACGTCAAAGTGGGGGCCCGTCCTAAGTCGGTTCAGCTTATAAAAGCTGATTTATCCTTCGTTTTAACTCATTATTTTCACCCAAAATGCACTGAAAATCAGAGGTAAAGTCCATAAATAATCCATGGACTTTGATCCTTTCAATTAGGAAGTTTAACGGAAGTTGCTCTACGTCGCGAGCTCGTCATTTTGGTATAGTTTTCCCCGTCGATTTCATGGCGTATCTTCGTGGGTGTTGATGCAGCAATCCAGCAGGTGTTTTTTGAGTATTTGGCAGTAGCTACGGAGTTATATTGGCAAGGTATGGATCCCGTACACTTATCTATTTATTGAATCAAGATTCTAAGCTTCTAGTCGCGAAAAGTTGTATTTTTCGATAACTTGTAGTAGTTTCTTGTTGGATTTGGATATGTTTGTTGTTCCTGCAAGGAGGCAGGTTGTTAATCTTGGGATATTGAATATTTTTGTCAAGGAAATCTCTCCCCCACGACCCTCCTTCGTTATTATATGTTCTAGTATTGTTTTATGAATTTCTGAGCCCCGAAGTGGTATTTTGGATTTGTGGCTTTGGACAGCCCCTTTATCTTGTTATGTTTGGTTATTGTTGTGGTGTTCTGGTTATGGTAAGGTGCTGGAGGGATTGGCAAATTGTGTGATTCTTTTTGGGATCACATACAATAGTGATTGGATTGGACAAACGTGAAGTATGCCTTGAAATAGTGCCTCGGGAGCTCGTCACTCCTTGGAGATGTGGTTAACGTATTGTTGTTGGATTTAGCTGCCATGTGTTATTGTTATTGGCCTCATTTTTATGCTTTGGAGTTGGCTGGTCGCGAGTGTGACATTAACACCTTATCAATTGGCTATGGCTCGTTCTTGCAGCCTTGTCGATTCTAGCAATTGTTCCATTACCTTGGTTGGTCAGGCTTCATAGAGACGCCTTTGGGACTTCAGTTGAAAGTATTTGTTTTGTGTGATTCAGAGCTTCCTGGAGCTGTTCGAGTCTGGACCATGTCATTCCCGCAGCTAGTCATCGGATGACAGGTAGGTTATGGTTTTCCCCTATCTAGACTCTGCGTATATAGGCTATAACTGCATTAATTAGCATCCTTGGATGGGTTATTATAGGTTGGTACCCCAGACCTTGTCCACCTTGTTTGTCCGTTATTTCATGCGTTGTTTGTAGTATTCGCGTAGTATTATATATTACCCTTGTGGTACTGTGTGTCCATGTATTGACTCTGGAACATAGATGGTGGGTTATTGGGGAATGTCCGCGAGTCCCGGACATAGAGATTATCCTTTTAGGCTGGTTATGTATGCTGAGTAGCTATTGGGCCTGTGCAAGGCTGATAGGAATTGTTGTGAGCCGTTCGGCTACTTTTATATTTGTGTGCGAGCATATCATCCATGCAAAAGGTTTTCCCCTGCATGTTTTACTACAGTTTTAGCTGTGAGCCACTGCTGACAGTTTTCCTAAATTTGCATGGCCCTGGAGGGCCATTTTTGGTACTGTTGTTGATAGAAAAGGAGATTTTTGGATGTTTTCGCACTGGTTTTATTATTGGTACTAGTCTCTGTGGGGAAGAGCACCAGACTTAATTTTATTACTGATACTAGTCTCTGCGGGGCAGAGTACCAGACTTGATTTTATTACTGATACTAGTCTCTGCAGGGCGGAGCACTAGACTTGATTTACTACAGTTTTAGACCCGGTTACGCCCGGGCACCCTTGGAGGGGTTTTTGAGGCATTTTCTACTACTTTAGTCCTGGACGGGGTCTGGGCATGCATACTTGAGACTGGGTCTCTATCTTGATCCCGGACATGCTTCCGGATGACATGTCTTGATACTGAGTTTTAGTATGGGGTCGGGGACCTCCATGGACCTTGCCGCTCCGGGCCTAGGGCTTCGGACTGCGTGCGCCGGAGGGAAGGGTATACGGTGGAGTAGAGGTATACAGGATGAGTCCTTCCATGGAACCTGCCTGCTGGGCCTGATTGGCACCGGAGGAGGTACATACAGAAGTTCTATTTCACATCATATCATATCATGCATTGGATTCCACCCTTGTTTATTGTGTGTTCAGTGTACGCTCCGGTAGTATGGGATGCCAGAGGGTTTGTTTTCACTTGATTGTGTTCCTCGATTGTATGGGCGGCCGTTGGGACTATAGGTAGACTATATATACTCCTGTTTTTACTTAGAGCTTGTCTTGGCACCCGGTTCTTGAAAGATTAGTGATGGCTAGGCTTTGGTTGTGGGATTTTTGATTATTGAGAGGGCTTTAGAGTCCTATCTTATTGAGGCACTTTTGTGTGGCCTTCTAAGCAGAGTGTCTATTCTTGTGGGAAGCTGAGTGGTATCTCTCGGTTATTGTGGCCTAGTTATTTCATCCTAGGGTTGTACTTGTGAGGTGATTCCCTAGTTATGCTATCGTATGATTGGATTGGTGTTATGATTTCCTTATACTGGTTGATTCCATTTTAAGTATGTTAGACTGCTCTCCGTCTTTTCCTTCCACTTGAGGTTACCGGTATACCGCCATTTTCTCAACTCTCTCTCTACTTACTTATATTGTTGTACAAGGACTCCAGGTGCGTTCTTCTTTCCTTCACCAGTGATTCTGTGTGATTGTATCTCTGTGCTAGCATGTGTTACTTGAAGCTCTTGGTTATGGATGATCTGTGCTAGCTCCTTGTTCCTTGCTTATTGCCTCAGTGACTGCTTTCTTCCTATCTGTTACTTACTGTTTTTATATCTTATATGCGCTCAGTCGGCCTATGATACCTACTGAGTACCCGTGGTTTTGGTGCTCATACTACACTTCTGCACTTTTTGTGTAGATATTAGCTGAGCTTTCGTCGTTGATCACGTTGGAGACTCGTGCAGCTTTTGGATCTTTGAGACTAGGGTGAGCGCCTGACGGTCGGGGCTTGTCTACATCTCATCTGTTGTACTGTTGCTCCTTGTACTTTCGGAGGCAATTTATGTTGTATTTTTTTACTTCTAGCACTTGTATTCTATTAGAAGCTTTTGTACTGTCGATACCAAGTCTTGGGTTGGTGTAGTTTTCTTTATGTATTTATATTTGAGTTTTGCTTTCGCTTATTTCTGTTTGCTGGTGCGTTTTGGTTAGGCAGTAGCCCATTACTAACCATTCTGGGCTACGGGAATTGGTTCGCCTACTGGGGATTGTAGGTGCCATCATGACTTGAGAAATCGGGTCGTGACAATTATATGTTTTGTCAACCATTTCCTGTAAGCCACTTTTGGTCAAAGACCCTCTTGGTACAACTTATGTGGGGGTATGTGTCTGTGCCCCTGATATAGCCCGAGAAGGAGATGAATCAGTTGCTTCAGCATCTAACTCGATATCCTCAACATCCACAGTTTCCTCTACTTTACGCTTCTTGAATTTTAGGGCATCCCTGTCGGTCTTCTTATCCAGATCAATCACCCCAACTGCATAGGTGACTTTGTCACAACTGAATTATGGGATGTCGGCCTTTGCACACAACTTACTGATCAATACCGGGAAAAGGAATGCATCATTGCCCCTGCGTGCTTTCCTCTAGATTACCATGGCTGCTATTTCCCCAAAAGTTCACATGCTTCCTTGTCATAATGACAGCAACTAGAATGGCCCCCTCTTGAGTTATCTTCTGGTCATTTTGAGAGGGTAGGAATTAAATTCTGACGAGATCATACCACAGACGGGCTTAAAAGTGCAGAGTTCTTCTCAAGATGTCACCTCCCACAGTGGCCCACATAGGAGTGGAAGGAGCAAGGATAGCAGCAGTTTCATGGTATGGTTTTACTTCTACTTGCAACTTAGCCATGAGAGCAGGTGCAGGTTCGATTAGGTTTCCCCAATAGATGGCATTGATGGTAGCGTGGGTAATGCATACTTTCTTGCCCCTGACTGCAACTGAGTTCAGGTTGGGGAATTTTTCTGCCGGTCCTCTATAACCTTTTGAATCTTGTGTGGCTTGATAGGCTGCAAAGAACTCCTGCACGACTTCCTCATAGTATCCCTCAGGGACATCCTGAAAAGGGTACCACTCTCGTTCAGCAAATTAATGGTGCATGTTGGAAACCTCATCCCCAACTTCCCCTAAGTTAAAGCTTTGCTCTTCATTGAACATTCTATTCTTGTCCCGCTTATAATAGGCTTTCATGCCTTTCACCCCAAATCAAAGCCTAGCTTCTTCTGTGGCAGAAAGTTGCATTGGTTGTCCTCCCGTGTTTCTCCTGCTAGAAGACATGTTCTGCATATAGAGATTGTGAGCCAAAAACAAAAACAAAATCTACAAAGAAGTTGACAAATTAAAAAGGATGGAATGCAAGGGACTAGAAAAACAAAATAGGTGACTGATGGCTCGTGCGGACCACATGTGAAATGCACCAGAAGGAGTGTGTATCGCATGTGCTAACGCATGAGCTAACAGAATCCTACAGGGATTTTTCCAACAAGGCGCGATGCTAGTGCAGTCTGCACCAACCAAAGTGTGCGTCGCACCATGCTTCGCCCCTCAAAGTAGTGACTGGCTTTCTTTTTCAACATGGTGTGATGCCTTGTGATACCCGCACATCAAGATCTATGCATCACATGCGAAACGCACAAAGGCACTTGACACTATGCAACAAACCAATAATATTTAAACAAAGGGGACAAAGGATATCATGACCATAAACTTCCGGGTACTCAGACTTTCCCGGATTTCCATTGACAAAAACAACAAGCAAGAAAAGAACTTAACGACTTTCCTTAAGATGGACGTTACCCCATCTATCATCGAGAACATTAAGCCCTCACTTGCAACAATGGGCACCAATAAATTTAGCAACAATTAACCCCTCCCCGCACAAGATCATACACCCAAATATACTCTTCAACAAAGAACTATGGGCATACAAGTAAAACGATACAGTCCCACAAACTATTCTCAACAAAACCTCATGACTAACAACAATTTGCACTTAAGAACGATGTCACACAATCTATCATCGGGCCAAACTATTCATCAATCACAAGTGGGTTACTCAGACTTCACCCCAAACTCAGATTTCAAGGCTAAAAATTACTACCAATCAACATGCATTAACAAAATTCACGTTCTACCTAATTGACACTAAGCAAAAATATCAAAACATTTCAAGATTAGGGGCCCAAAATTTTCGGATTCCACCCAAAAATCAACATGGCAATTCTATCTATCATGCTTCACAATATGAGTTTCTAATCATGATAAAAACAAGTATTTAATGTTGGAGAACTTACCACAAGTGAAGATTTGGTAGGGAGAAGTAAAAATTGAAGCTTAAGGAGTGAAACAATGGGGACCCAATCAATTTGCCCGAAGAACACAATGGTGGAGATGGTGTTAAGGTGGTAGAGATCGGTGTGGAGGAAAGGGAGAAGAATCTTGGGGTAGCTTGATGGATTTGGAGGTGGCTAAAATTTCTAAAGGACTATGATGTTGACATTTTATATCATCCCGGCAAAGCTAATGTTGTTGCTGATGCACTTAGCCGAAAGTCCATGGGTAGTCTAAGACATGTTGAAGATGATAAGACTGAAATGACCAAAGATCTATGCCAGCTAGCTAGTTTATAGGTGAGGTTGTTAGACGCAGAGGATGGAGGTGTTATCATTCAGAATACAACAGAATCTTCCTTTGTTACTGAAGTGAAAGAGAGACAACACGAGGATCTTGAGTTTATGAAATTGAGGGAAGGGATTCCACAGCAGCAACAACCTTTATTTGAGCTAACTTGAGATGGAGTCCTTAGATACCAGGGCCACTTATGTGTACCAATAGCAAGAGAGCTTCGTGCAAAGATTCTTTTGGAGGCCTATTATTCTAGATATGCAGCTCACCCTGGAGAGATGAAGATGTACCAGAACCTTTGATAGATCTATTGGTGGAATGGCATGAAAAGAGATATCGTTAAGATGGTAACCCAATGTCTAAACAGCCAGCAAGTTAAAGCAAAACATCAGAGGCCTGGAGGCCTAACTCAGTATATCAAGTTTCCGTTATGGAAATGGGATATGATAAATATGGACTTTATCACTAGTTTTCCTTACACACCATGGAGGTATAATTCTATTAGGGTAATTATTGATAGGCTGCCAAAATTTGCTCATTTTCTGCAAATTAGGATGACATATTCAACCGAGGATTATTCTAGGCTTTACATTCGAGAAAATTATGGGCCTTCATGGAGTTCCATTATTTATTATCTCTGACCGAGGGGCTCAGTTTACAGCACATTTTTGGAGATCCTTTCAAAAGGGTTTAAGCATTCAGGTAAATCTTAGCACTACTTTTTATCCACAGACAGACGAACTGGTTGAGCGTACTATTCAAACCATCAAGGATATGCTATGTGCCTGCATGCTAGATTTTAAAGAAAGTTGGGATAATCATCTACCCCTTATTGAGTTTGCTTATAATAATAGCTTCCAAGCTAGTATTCAGATGGCTCCTTACGAAGAACTATACGGGCAGAAAAGGAGGTCGCTGATTAGTTGGTTCAAAGTTGGGGAAGCAATGTTGCTAGGTCTTAATCTAGTCCAGCAAGCGATAGAGAAGGTAAAGCTTATTAGAGATCAGATGCAGACAACACAGAGTTGGCAAAAGTCTTATGCAAATGTTCAACAACGAGACTTAGAGTTTGATGTAAAAGATTGAGTTTTCCTGAAAGTATCACCTATGAAGGGCGTCATGCGATTTGGAAAAAAAGGGAAGCTCAGTCCTAGGTATGTCGGGCCGTGTAAGATTATTTAGAGGATTGGCAGGGTGGCGTATGAGCTTGATTTGCCTTCAAAATTAAAAGTGGTCCATCCTGTATTTTATGTATCTATATTGCAAAAATGCATTGGAGATCCTTCGCGTATTACGCCCGTTGAGGATATTCACGTTGCTGAAGACTTGTCTTATGCTGAAGTACCAGTGGCTATTTTAGACCGGCAGGTAAGAAAGTTTTGGACTAAAGAAGTGGCTTCCATAAAAGTGTTATGGTGGAACAACAATGTTGAGAAAATGAATTGGGAAGCCGAGGAGGAAATGAGGAAGAAGTACCCCCAGCTATTTACGACTTAAGGTGAGTCGCATTTTAATAATTGATAATTATTTCTTTACAACAACTTGATTGGATTTTAAATAACTTGAAAGTGCAATTTATATGTCTTATCGCGAGATAGCTATACGAAGCCTTGTCAAAGGAAGCCCTTGAACAAAAGTTCGAGTTAAAGAAATGCCTCGTATAACACCCCGCCCGTTCAGAAGGTTTACATTAACCCATACCTTTGGGGTAAGACTAAGAGTGTCTAATATGCTAATAAAGATGTGTTATGAGGTATTTTAATTGCACAATAATTGTATGTAAAGTTATGAAGGCAAGCAAGTTGCAAAATAGAAGTCGGCAAAAGTTATCGTAAGTTTCTTTAATAAATTTTCTGAAATTAGGGTCAAATATCTCGGAGCTTTTCTCCCAATTTATAAAGAATTAGAGGGTTCTGACCTACCAAATTGAAGGTCTACGAGTCTAGCTTCAAATACACAAAACCTCACATCAAACCAATATCAAAATAAAAAGTTACGAGTGTCTTACCGCGAACTGTCTCGACTGAAACCGGGTCCCAAACTGGGTCAGGTCAAAATTAGAATAAATCTGCCTATTGACGTTTTAAGTCGTTAAAAACACTTCAAACAGTTTTGAAATAGAGAGAAACATAGGAGAGGGTTACAAGAGAGTTCTTGAGTGATCAAGGTCGTTTCTGGTGATTTCTATTGCAAAAGTTTGCCCTCGTGCCTAGAAACGCGATCTCTATGCATGGCAATTATTTTTTTACCAAAAATCGGGTTGGAAATCAACCCTCGAGGCTCGCTTATAAAATCAGTTGACAAATATCACAATTACACTCCCTATGGGTTTCTAAACCCATGCCCAAAATTTGGGCGCAAATGTGACTCATTTCGAAGCCCAAAACAGCCTCGAAAGTTCACTTGATCAAAGGAATTTAAGACAAGGAATTCAACGGAAATTATGAAGGATATACACGAAAGAACATCAAAAAATGAATGGAGGGACATGATGAACTTACCGAAAATAACTTGGATGATCAAAGGCTTTACAACCAGCTCCTACGCTCAATACAAAAGGAGGAATTCATATTTTTGGTGAAGAAAACAAAGTGAAAAGCTTATATAGCTGCCAGGGGTCCTTCATTGAGAATGCAAAAAAGCCCTCGTGAATGCTAAGAAAGAGCAGAGTCCTCTTCGTGAATGCAAAGAAGGAACTCGACCGAGTCCAGTTCCTTCATCGCGAACACAATGAACCTCTCACGAACGCGATGGTTAAGAAGTAAAACCATCGTGAACATAAAGGTCACGTCGCAAACGCGATGAATAACTGGTGACTGCACCAGCAGCAGTGCACCAATAACTTAACAAAGCTAGAATTTCACTGGATGGACTCTCGAGATTTATTTCGAACCTCGTGAACACAAACCAAATATGCTACTCAACTAGAAATGACATTGTGGACTCAACATAATTATATAAATGACCAACAGAGGTCGTATTGATAAAATATTGACCGAAGTCAATACTTTATCGGTTTTGCCTATAAGTTACTCAAGTGCCTAAAACGAGTCCAGAAGCCTCGGGACCTGAACTAAAGGTCCCACTACCTTAAAGTTAACGTTTCAGAAATAATAGCGCTGATAAAATTTTCATCTGAGCCTGTCTTCTTCAAATGTTGACCAAAGTCAAACTTATCAACTTAAAGAGTTCCAAAACAGGGAAACTTATCTAAAACTCGATTGAATGCCTTGAAAAGCATGCCACCCATCCCCGCAAACCAAACTAACTATGAAGGATCCACGAGAAAGGTCAAAATAGTAAAAAAGCACAAATATAAGAAAATGACCACGAGGATCATTACAATCAAGGTTATGGATTTTACCCTCAAGAACATTAACTAACCACAATCCATTCTTGGATTATAGAGACAAGTTCTATTCTTGGAGAATTCAAGTAAAGAAGTTGGTATTTTCATCAATTAAGGTGTGGTTGTTCTCCAACTCTTGCGTATGAGATTATATCGGTGTTCTAGATATATTTTCATGTATAAAACTCATTAGATAGTGATCGAAAGTCGTGAGTCCAAGTTTCACCCTTTTTTGTTAAATTATTTGATGAAGATTGAGTATATAGAGGGCTATTTTGGTGATTATGTTGATTGGAGAAAGGTTGGATGGCCTCGTAGGAGGCAGTTGTGCCAGTATTAGTAATAAGAAAGGTGAGGTATGGAGAACACCACTGATTTGAGGATCTTGCAAGCTCAACGCTTGTCAAGTGTTTGATAAATTATCTATGTGACCTAAGCTTGTTGTTGAGTTGATTATACTAGTGTTATTATTATCGCTCTTGTAGATTGAAGCGTAAAAGAATATCTTGATCATCGTAATACGCTAAATATTGGAATTGAGGTTGTAAGGCTAAATCCTCCTCTTCCTCACTATAGCATGGCCTCCCAATTATATTTCCTCTTGTATGAGTTGATGAGCTCCTTGATAATTAAATGACATGAGTCTCCATATTATAGATTCATGCTTATGCACTTCTTGCGGTTATCACCGCTCCTATCGAGTCGATCTCTCATAGTCACCTCATATAGTCCATAATTCATTTATTATGAGATATCTAAGTTCCTCTATTTGAGACATTCATGTTCCTCTATTTGAGATGTCTAAGTTCCTATTTGAGGCATTCATGTTCCTTTATTATGAGATATCTAAGTTCCTCTATTTGAGACGTTCATGTTCCTCTATGAGATGTCTAAGCTCCTCTATTTAAGACATTCATGTTCCTCAATTATGAGACGTATAAGTTCCTATATTTGAGACATTCATGTTCCTTTTCTATAAGATATCTAAGTTTCTTTATTTGAGACGTTCATATTATGAGATGTCTAAGTTCCTCTAATTGAGACGTTCATATTCCTCTATTATGAGATGTCTAAGTTTCTCTGTATGAGATGATATGTTCCTCTATTTTGAGATTTCTATGTCATGTGTGCTAAATCAATCACTTACAAAGTGTGACGATCATTACAAATCATGTGTAATGTATACCAACAACTATGATAAGGTATCCCAAAAATGTTAATGTTCAAGTGTTCCGTCCCACACAGTGTATTACTATCGGCTCTACCAGGCAATATCTACCGCCCTTGTGGCCTATCCACTCATGTGTTATATACCCCCGTGGCTTACATTTCTCCCAGAAACTAAAAGAATATGTTAATGCATAACGACCCAAGTATGTTAACATGTATTATCCCAAAATGTAAAGATACAACTCAAATTTTCATTTGTTATCATGTGTAGCCACGAGGCCTCCAGAGTGGCCACAATATATTCGATATCGTGTAAAGTCTCAAGGCCACCAGAGTGGCCACAATATATTGGATATCGTGTAAAGTCACGAGGCCCCTAAAGTGTCCAATTATATCGAATGTCGTGTAAAGTCACGAGGCCTCCAACAGTGGCCATAATATATTTGATATCAAGTAAAGACACGAGGTCCTTAGAGTGGCCATATTATATTTGATATCGTGTGAAGTCACGAGGCCCCGATGTTGCTATAATATGTTTGATGTTGTGTGGTGCACGAGTTCCTAAGTGTGGCTATAATACGTTTGAGTACTGCTCCCAGTGACTAAAGAAACAATTAAAGTGTAAAGATCCAGAATAAGCTAATGTATACATATCTAAAAGAACTAAGTATAACGACTCAAGAGACGTTACAATATAGAGATCTATAAGATGTTCCTAGCACCCATATGCTACAATATTCTATGTTTTATTCTCCGTAAGATGTTACAACATGATGATTCTTATTCTATTTGTAAACTTCCAGATGCCTTCAGTAGGCCATATATGTTTCATGCCTTCCTTATAAGAGCTTCAATACTTATCTTATATTGCTCTATCTACCTCACATACGATTTTTATTCCATATGTACTCACATCCCCTTTGTCGAGGGCGCTGCACTCACCTGCAAATACAAACACATAGAGCAACAAACCACCTTGCTAGAAATCTGCATGTATTTCAACTGCTGATGTTGAGATCCATTTATCTGTGGCCAAGTCTAGTATTCTTTTGATGTATATACAATTATTATAGGTAGGTCAGGGCCTTGTCCTGACAGTATTATAGTTCTCAGACTTTCATAGAGACTTCATAGACTTGTGTTATGTATGTCCTATATGTACAAATGTTATGTCAGGATTCATATCTCAGTTGAACTCATTATTAAGTCATATATTACAGGCCATGACCTTTCATGTGTAAACAACTTCTTGTTATATTAGATGAGTTCCAAGGCAAAATTTCTTATCATTTATATATATGCACACCAAGAGCCAATCCTCCTCATCCAAGTTTGGAGTGTGACATGCACAAGATACTAACAATCAAATTTTAGATTTTCAAAATATAAATAATAAATATTAATTTAGTAAAATAAACCCTTAGTAATTTCTTTTTCAAGAAGCGTGCCAAGTTAATAAAAGGGCGAGTATATGTGCAATCACACGAAAGGGTTAACAGTCTTAATAAAAGTTAAAAGAGTCTTTCGGTTAAAGTTTCTCAGTTGACGTACTTGTGCCGTATCGGAACGTTGAGTGCTCTTCAGAAGTCAGAGACCGATCCGTAGATATCTTGTTCGATTCCCGGAGATCCGATTTACCTCAGTGCACTTATTCTAGTCAGTACTCGATTTCTCCATCAGCACCGGGTACCAATTTTATTCGGTATTGGAGTTTAATCCATGAATTTCAATAATTTGGATTCCGTTTCTTGATATCTTGTCCGAATAAAGGAAATTGCTTCTCTACGTCATTTGGATCCGTATGTTTATGTTTGTTGAACATTACCTTTCTTGCTTAATTGGTACATTTTCTGCCGGCCCTTGCTAATTATTTATGCGGAATTATCTTTGTGATGCAATGCAAGTCCATAAGGTCTTAAAGAACACATTAATAGTTATAGTGTTGTGGTTGCACATAGTAATGAGTATAGAGTAATGTCAATTGTGTTCTGAATGACTGACCAATTAACTTGTGAAAACTAATGCAGTTTATCCATCATGTAGCTTATCACTTTAGATTCATTATTTTGATAAAGAGAAGAAAAACCTTTGAACAAGAAAAAAAGAGGACAAGTTATCATCTAGCTGAATAAGTGACGAGTAGTTTCCAAAAATGGCATCATACTTTGTATTCAGGTATAGATTAGTATTATTATAGAGGTTATGGGTGCGACAGAAAATTCTTCTTGAATATGTGGCGAGCTCTTTAGAGTTCTTCGATCTGAACTTTACCAAATGACTATTGCTAGGCTAATAGTGACCTAGAGGATCTCATCTGAATGTTTTCTTCAGCACACAGAATTAAATTTTGTATCTTTGCAGATCCTAGTTGTGAGATATGCATTGCTGTAAAATGTTCTCCCCAACTACTTAGTGAGAGGAAGGTTAGGAGATTGAAATGAGATGGAATGACATATAATGACTTGAAATTCTAAAAAGGAACTTATCTTTTGGTAATTAACTGACATTTTATTACCAAAGTAAGAAATTTACAGCTTACTCAAGTTCAAAATTAGTCTTCACTGTACTGGACATGCCCAGAATCAGTGAAGACTTGTTACTGACCAACCAAGCTGCTTTCCATAGGCTAAAAATATAAAGACTGCAGCCTCCTATCTTCATAGTTTGCCTTCTGATTTTCTGAAAAACTCTTCTATTCCTTTCTTGCCAAAAATAATAGACTGTTGCAACTAAGGCCATTCTGTAAATTGTGGCTGCAGCACTCTTGATCCTGTTTCTATCAACCATCCAAAGGATTTCTTCATGCCATCCTGCAATTTTTCTGTTGATGATGCCTTGCCAAGAAAAAATAGCTTTCCAGATGTGTGTTGTAACAATACTAGAGAAGAACAGTTGCTCAATTGTCTCATTAGCCTGCTGGCATATTGGGCAGCTCTGGTCTTCAATCATGCCCCATCTAGCTGATCTGTCCCCGGTATACAGTTTGCCCTGTGATACTAGTGTCACCAAGAAAATTTACTTAGGTGAGCCTGGGTTACTGCAAGTTAATCTCCTCTATGGGACCTTAGGATATTCTCTTAGAAGCTTCAAATACATCTTTTTGATTGAGAAAGTCCTTAAAGTCTCCAGGTCAGCTTTGGTCATCCCTGCTTCTTCAATATATGCTTTTGCCTTAAATATCTTCTGTACTACCAACTAGCCTGTTTAGGAATCATCTCCCATGGGGTTCTTCTGGTAACATAGTAAGTGTGAATCCACTTAACCCACAATATATCCTTCTTATTAGTTAGGTCCATCGGAGTTTATATAGTGCTGCCTTATTCCACATGTATATTCAACAGATTCATACCTCCTGCAACCTTTGGTAAACAAAGCTTTTCCCATGCTATCAAGACCTTCTTTAACATCTCCACCTTGCTTGTCTACAAAAAGGTTCTACCTATCTGTCATATCACTTGAATAATCTTTTTGGGAAGTAGGAACAATTGTGACCAATAAATCAGTATGGAAAACAAGATTGATTTGATTACTAGTAGCGTTTAGCATAAGATAACATTTTAGCAGTCCAAGACTTGATCCTTCCTAGCATTTTGTCCAACAAAGGCTGGCATTGAGCTATTGAGATTCTTTTGGAGCTCATAGGGACTCCCGGTATCTAATAGGCAATTTTCCTTTCACCATTCCTGCTGCATCCAAAATCTGTTGTTGGACAGTCATAGACACCCCTCCAAAATAGATGTTGCTCTTCTTTAAATTGGCATGTAGCCCAGATGCTACTGAGAAGGTAGTGAAGCACTGGAACATAGCTTGGATAGACCTGCTATCTCCTCTACTGAAGAGAAGTAAGTCATCAACAAAGCTTAACTGTTTAATCTTCATCCTACCACACTTTGGATGGTATTTAAACTTTGAGTCCTGCTCCAATGACTTTAGTAATCAACTCAAGTACTCCATTTCCAAAACAAAAAGGTAGGGTGACATGGGGTAACCCTGTCTTTGTAGGTACTCCATTAATCAAGTTAGAATCGGAACTGTTTTCAAACAACACATGATCCACTTCACAAACTGGTCAGGGAAATGTAAACTGATTAATATTTGCTCCATATAGGCCCACTATACTGAATCATAGGCTTTTTGGATATCTATTTTCAGTATGCACCGAGGTGACACATTCTTCCTATTGTAGCCCTTCACAAGTTCATGACTGAGTACTATGTTTATAGAGATTACCCTGCCTGGAACAAAAATCAACTATGTCTACTAGTAATGATCTTTGAAATAATTTTATAGACTGCAGGACAACTAAGTTGCTCGGACTCTCCAAGCCGCACCCGTGTCGGATCCTTAAAAAATGCACTACTTTTGAAGGATCCGACACACACCCGATGACATTTTTGAAGAGTCCGAGCAACTTAGCAGGACAACATGAGATAGTTTTGTATTCTTTAATAGTAGCAGGATGTTGTACCTTTGGAATCAATGTCACTGCTGTGCATTTTTAGAGGTCCAAAGAATTATGTATTATGGAAGAAGTGAAGGACAACCTTTGTAATATCATCACCTAAGATGGTCCAAGCTTTCTTACAGAATAAAACATTATTTAGGACTCGTTTGGTAGGCTGTACTAATTAAATAGTCCTTGTATTAAAATTTTGTCCAACTAATACATTGTTTGGTTACTCAATTCAACTTAATCCCACCTAATACATGGATAACTTATACACCATAGGGTGTCTTATCTTATACTGAGGAAACCCAATTGGTTTAACACGACCTGGATAAGACAATTAAATGACTAAACCACCCCTCAATCCCTTTTACTAAATTTCTATTTTACATTTCTTATTAGAATTGTTATTGTTGTTGGTTTAATACTTTTTTCTTCAACTACAATTTTTTTTTTAAAATAACAAACATTGTGAGAAGATTGTTCTTCTCCTAGTAACATGAAATAGAAGTCCCACAAGAAAATAATATTGTACAGTAGTTAACTAGCTTGACCCAATCAAATGAAATAGAAAATTTCACAAAATTTTATGGGTATAATTGTAAAGAAGATTTTTGTAGAGTTTTAAACCACACACAAGCTTAGGTTATATGTTGTATTCTAGTTTTTAATATAGTGAACCAAACACTTGATAAAACAATCCCAGTATTACAAACCTTGTATTAGTAATCCCTGCAATACTAATCCCTGCATAACTTGTCTTCGTACCAAACGACCCCTTAAGTCTTAGTTGTTGTTGCCTATCCAGTACTTTGCCCTTCTTCATGATCTCAGAATTAATGCAAGGGAGTTGTCTAGATGAAATGCCTAGTAGCTTCTGATAGAATCCCAATATGTCATTAGTCACCCCTCTGCTATCCTTCATTAGTACACCATCTGTTGTGATCAAATGCTAGATTTGATTTTGCACCACTCTATTTTTCATACAATCATGGAAAAAGGAGGTGTTAGCATCACCTAACTTTAACCACTAATTCCTTGACTTCTGTTTAAAAACACTTTCCTCTACCAAGCTCCGTTTTTCCCATTTTGCCTTCATAGTTTTCTCCTCTTCAAATATCCTATGGTGATCTGGAATTGTTCTCATGTGACTTTGTATTACTTCAAGCTTCTGCATGAGCTCCTTTACCTTGTGAGTGATGTTGGCAAACTCCTTGTTATTCAGTCTTTTGAGCTTTATTTTCACCTACCTCAACTTAGTCCACACTTTCTCTATTGGATCATCAATGCATTCCCTTAGCTATACTTCTTCATCTGTCCTTAGGAGATCTCGATGATCTGCTAAGTAGTTAAAGAATTTAAATAGCCTGGCAATCTTCACAGTAGGTTCTTCAATGTCAATGCATAGTGGTGAGTGGTCTGAAAATGCAGGATCAAGCACCATTGCCTCCAGATGTGTTCGCTTGTTCAAGTAGAATTCATTAAAGTCCTGTCGATCCTACTCCTACTGTATACATGGTTATCAGTTCATGTAAAAGTCCTCCCTCATCTCTAACGAACCTTTGTTTTGGAGGAAGTTATCAAAATCCCTAATCCCAGCTTCCTTGTATTTGAGTGGCATTACACCTATCCTCCACGTTTAATACTGCATTGAAATCACCCATGGTTCTATCATATTATTTGCAATCTGACTCAAGCCCTCCCATGATTGCATCCTATCCTGTAAAGTATGTAGTCCATAGATAGTCCATAGGTTGATGTGACCTGGACCTCCATGTTAACATTTGCTAGAGTCACCTACCCACACAAGAATTGCTCGAGTGTGTAATTGTTATGTCAACAAAATTTGGATTCCACAACAACCATATCCCCCCTTATTAGAACATTGGTAGTCATGTGCCCACTTCCAGGATGGGGCTATCTTTGTAGCTATATTTTGTGCTACATGTTGCTTGACTATATGCTCTACCACTGCTATAATTTCCACCTTACTCTCCTGTAGATATTTTTTGAAGTCTTTCTGTTATACACTTAATTGAAGCCTCTTACATTCCAAGCTATTAATCTCATTTGGATTGTAAGGGTGGTGAATTTCCTCTACCAACTCCTCTACTACTCTGAGCTACATCTATATGCTTTATTGGTTCCTTAGCAGTTGATCTACCAGTGAGTGGATTGAGTGTGTTTGTAACCAGTGTTATCAAATGACAAAAGTTCAAAAAAGCTCTAAGGTCTATTGGGGCTTAAATCGCAAATAAAAACGTGGGCTTTAATGAAAAAGGCGCAAAGGGAGAAAAAATGCAAATATTTATGTTTAGTCCAAGACTAATAATTATAAGCATGAATGAAAAAATATATGAACAAAGAAATTGAAATACGATAACGTGAAAATATCAATAGTTTAGTGTCCCCAGTGTTTTGGATGGTGAAAGGCGATAAGGCTCTGCCTCGCCATGCGCTCGCCGCTCGCCTTTTTGAAGTGCGACGCCAATTAATATCAAAAAATTAAAATATTTAATTGCATATATAAATAATCAAAATCTCAATAGCAATAATATATTAGCAAATATTTCAATTCAAAAACTAAAAATAGATAGTAGATACTAAAAGTCTAGAACTTGAATGACTCAACAATCCATAAAACAAGCAATACTAAAACTCTAAAAGTTTATTCTTCTTCAATATTTTCATAATATTCAACTCCAACATGCATTTCATTATATTGCCTCTCATCTTCTTCCTCCCGGGATTCTTCATCAACTAGGGTCCGAGTCTGACTTGAACTTGTAGCTTTTCCCTTGTCAAGTGACCTTGACCTTGAACTTGAAGACTTTCTCCTAAGACCATAGACATTATTATCAACTCCAGTTGCCTTAGCAACAGTACCCCAATTAAGATCACCTTCCTCATATACTAGAAGAAGGATGACCCCAATTAAGATCACCTTCCTCTACCTTTATCCTTTATAGCCCTAATTTTATTTTAAAAAACAAAGGCGTCGCCTTTCTCACCATAGTCGCCTCGTCACCTTTCGAAGGTGGCATCACCTTGAAGGCAGATGGCGACATAGGCTCGTCTCGCCTCGCCTCTCGCCATTGGTGACGTGGCGAGCGCCATTCACAACACCGAGTGTCCCCTCTTGAGAAGAGGCTCATTGGCAAGGAAAAGTATGCCTTAGAAACTTGATGACGACACTGAAGCACACATAAAGCGAGGCGAAGCGCTCAACACGTTTTGAGCCTCGCTTCAGGGCTTAAGCGTGCTTTAAGTGCGCCTTTGATAACACTGTTTGTATCTCTAACTGTGCTCTCATTGTTTGCTTTAGTCTAGCTGTTGTTGTGCCCTGAGATTTTTCCCATCCTTCATCCTGTGCATCATGTTGTCCCAACCCTGAAGGTGTTGTGGAATTGTATGTACCAGTAGAATGGACCTGTTCAACCCCTTTAGCTATTGATGCCACTTCATCCGTCTTGGTTTCCCTATGTTTAGGCTGCCATGGTGTTGTTACCTTGCCCTTAGCCTTCTGCTTTTCCCCCTTCTTTTCTTTGGATAGAGCTTGAGTTTCATTTGTATTCCTACATTTGTGGCCTATCATCAAACACTTGGAGCAGTATACAGGTTTCCAGTCATATTCAATAGTTTGATAGAAGATTCTTCTTCTAGGATCCTGCACTTCGACATGCGTTGGCAAATCCCTTGTAACATCCATTTCCATAAGCATCACAGGAGACCCTTCCAATTTCAGTAGTACAAGCATTCAAGGGCAAGAGAGGCAGTTTAACCCATAATGGAATTGTTCTCAGCACTTCATCATTGAAGCAGAAATAAGGGAATCAGGAGACCAGACTTTGGTTATTATGGATCTGTTATTGAGAGTGTATGGCCAAAATAGAGAACATCATCCCTATCCTCCATGCTTGTAAATAGAATCAGGAAGTCACCCTCGTTATGGTAGTAATCTTTGGCTTAGTTGCAAAGTTCCAGGTTGAGGCTATGAATTTGTCTATTGCACCTGTGGACGGTGAATTGCCAACCACATACAACACAATTGGGCGTTGACATCAACTTCCTCCTGTTGGGTTTGTGCCACTCTTTCACCATCCACTATCACAGGGTCCACATATTGAAGGCACTTCCCTTTTGCAGCCATTTTTGACCAGTGAAGACTGAAGAGTGAAGCCCATGGTTGTCCTTTGTCTGGATCTCTTTCCACATTCGTAGGTCCTTCCTTTGTCAATTGGGGGTTTGAGAGCTCAATCCAGTAGTTTGAGGTCTTATTGCACTTGTAGTTGGGAAAACTATCTTCTCTGGTTCAACCATCTTTTCTTTCCCAGATCTACTAGCCTCCGTTGCCCCTTGTACTCCCCCAAAACTGGAAAGTCCTCCATTTAAACCATCACAACTCCATCCTCAAGCAGGGGTGCTGACACTGTTCCATTGCCATTTGTCGGTACTGTTTTATTGCATGAGAGGAAGTTGATTCCCTTTCTGGACAACACCAATTGGCTTCCCACCTTGACTTCCCGAGCTTCCCATGTCCTTTACCTTTGTATTGATGGTCTTTTTAGTCTGTCTTCTCGCTATTTTCCGGCAAGTGAGCAGGATAGTAGTACCCTATCTTGCGTCGGGAAAGAGAGAACAACCTAATACGTGATTCTCTTTTAATAACCATGGTGTCCGAGCCATCTGGAGCACACCTCGACTAATTTTGTGCACCAAGGCTTGAAAACATTGAGAAGAAATTACCTAGTGTTTTTGCCTCTACTAGGATTTGAACCTGTGATCTCATAATTCTCAACCCACTTCATTGACCACTAGGCCACATCCTTTTGTGCTACACGGTTTTTTCTTAATATGGTCATTTAAAGGTACTTCCTCTGTTTCATTTGTTTGTTTTACTTTCCTTTTTAGTTCATTTCAAGTGAACGTCTCTTTCCTTTTTTTTTTGGCAACTCTTTAATTTCAACTTTCCACATGGCATGCTTAAACCAAAAGATTAAAGGGCATTTTGGTACATTCTACATATCTTTAGTTTAAGACCACAACATTCAAAAGTCTTTACTTTTTTCAACTCCGTGCCAAGTCAAAACCAGACAAACAAATTGAAACGGAAGGAGTACTATTTTAGTTGAAAAGTTTTTTCATGGGTGGATTGATGGATATAAACTGGTATGGTTGTTGCCTTGCCATGTTTTGCCGGAAACGTTCCTGATTGCATGTACTTTTCATCCTTACTGTGAAAGATATATTTTGGTTTGCGTTACAAGACTATAAACAAGGCTCTGGCCATTCCAATTGCACCTTCTTTCCCAGTTTATAGCCACTTTCTTTGATTTAACTTGTTTCAAGATCCTTATCTGCCAGGAGAGGCTCTTTCAATTGTGATTTAGGCCTCATTTGTTCTCATTAAGATTAAAACGTCTGAATCTAAATGCACATCTGAATGATTAAGATGTTGTCTCTAGATCTGAACACTAAATGATTAAAACTGTTTGTTTATCTACATCTGAATGGGCATAATTTTTTTATTTGTGAACATAATAAATATACAATTCAAATAAAAAAATAATTAGATATTAAAAAATATAAATTTAATAAAATTAAATCATTATTTGATAATAAATAAATAAAATATTTATATTCGCTAGTGATGGTGGATATGGTTTGTAGTGATAGTGGTGGTAATAGTTGGTGTTAGTGGCTAGTAATAGTGGTGGTAATAGTTGGTGTTAATGGCTAGTAATAGTGGTGGTGATAGTTGTGATGGTGGAGGGGTTGGTGTTGTAGTGACTGACGTGATGGTGAAGTTGGTTGATGTTAGTAGTTGGCAGTTTTGATAGTAGTTGCTGAAGAATGTGTGGTGGTTGACGATGTATTGGTGGTAGTAGGCGACGATGCTAGTTATGATGGTGGAAGTGGTTGGTAGTAGGGATCGACTGCAATGGTGGTACTGGCTGACAGTGGTGGTGGAGGTGATGGAGCCAGTGGTGACAGTGGATATAATTATAATGATGGAGGTGGTAGCGACTGGCAATAGTGGTTGACAATGGAGGTGGTTGGCAATTGGCGATAGTAATGGTGGTGGTGATTGTGATGACAGAAGTGGTTAGTGGTGGTAGCTGGTGATTGCGGATATAGTGGTGGTGAAAATAATCCACACAAAAATACTTCTTAATGATACTAAGATTTTGTTCAAGATTTTAATGATTAAGACCTATTAGACCAGATAAGTTCTTAAATTTTAATGTAAACAAATGCATTTAATGGTCTAAGATTTGAACCATTCAGATTCAGACCTCCATTAAGTGCAAACAAATGAGACCTTAGTACATTAGAAGCTCTTTACAATGCTTTTCTTAACATATTTAGTCTCTTGAAGATAATTATGAGATTTAGGATATTCGTCTATTTCTTCTTCAGTTATTTCCCGTTATTCCCACCTCTGACTGCGCTTAATTATCTAGGAATCAATTTTCTTGTTAATACCTTTAACGTGTAGATTCTTTGCTACCATGTTTTGGTAAATATTTATTCCCTCCCGCTATTGTCAAGATGGGGTTTTGCAATGAGATATTTTAATTGTCAAAGTCCCGTAGCCATGTTGAT
The DNA here is from genome assembly GCA_003996215.1 of Jaltomata sinuosa. Lineage (NCBI taxonomy): Eukaryota > Viridiplantae > Streptophyta > Magnoliopsida > Solanales > Solanaceae > Jaltomata > Jaltomata sinuosa. The sequence goes on along the minus strand of QJPP01002490.1, from coordinate 137,176 downwards.
ACTATCATTGGCTAGTTCTTTTTAATTGGCTGCTAGTGTTAGCGGAAACGTATAAGAAAGAACAAGGAAGAACACAAGATTTAACGTGGTTCGGATCAGAATGATCCTACATCCACCAGAGAACAACTGCCTTTATATTAACAAAGAAAGGGAGATATCTCAATTACACCTAAGATAATTGCTCTCTCAACTCTCTACTCTTGCAATGTATTTTTCTATGATTTTTGAAATGGTTTTACAATGAAGAATGGTCATTCTTTTATAGATGACCAAACTTGGGCTCCAAGCACAAAATAAGAAAAAGGAAAAATAAATACAAAATTTATCCTCCACAAATTTTTGCTTGCTCTCCAAGTTTACATCCTAGCCAAGTAAATTGGCACATGGGATTTTCTTCCAAACCAACTCTTTCAATCTCCACCTTGGTTTGCTTTCCGAGCATGCGTATGAACAACTCCGGCCAAAACTTCTAAGCTTATTGAGCAACCCCGTTGTAAGAAACAAGAAGAATCAAAACTTTGTTGAGCATACTAGCTCCACCTACAGCTGTTCTCTCATAGTTGCATCAGTTGATGCGTACTCCTGCCAAGTCCTTGCAGTGTGCAAACTTGGCGAGCGGGACTATCTTGGTCAACATGTCTGCAGCGTTATCGTCTGTGATAACCTTCACGACCTTGATAGTTCCCTCTTCAACAACATCTCGAATGAAATGAAATCTGACATCAATGTGTTTGGTGCGCTCATGAAATCTTTGATTTTTAATCAAATGAATAGCACTTAAGACTATCACATCTTAGAGTTGATTCCAGGTGAACCAAACTCAATTCTGCCACCAAACCTTTCAACCAGATAGCTTCTTTCACTGCCTCCGTTGCTGCCATGTATTCTGCCTCTGTTGTAGACAAAGCGATAAGTCGATTTCCAACTAATGGCACTGCCAACGAGAGTAAAGATGTATCCAGTTGTGGACCTCCTTCTATCAAGATCCCCCTGCATAGTCAGAATCTACTTAACCGAGAACTGGAATACCTTCACTTTTTCGAAAGGTTAAACCAACATCAGAAGCTCCTTTGAGATATCTCAATATCCACTTGATAGCTTCCCAATGCCTCTTTCCAGGGTTGGCCATGTACCTGTTACCACACTTACAGATTGAGCAATATCTGGACGTGTGCACACCATAGCATACATAATGCTACCAACTGCGCTAGCATAAGGAACCTTTGACATATGCTCCACCTCATCCACTGAGGCATTTGTAACTCTGAAAGCTTAAAATGAGGAGCTAACGAAGTACTTACAGGTTTGCACAAATGCATATTAAATCTCTCAAGAACCTTTTCGATGTACCTCTTCTGAGAAAGATTTACAACACCGTCTCCTCTAGAAATCTCCATACCAAGGATTTTCTTTGCAGCTCCAAAATCCTTCATGTCAAATTCCTTGCTCAACATTTTCTTCAAAACATTTATCTCTGTGATGTTGTTAGCAGCAATAAGCATATCATCAACATACAATAGTAAATAAATGTAAAAAATGCTCCCAGGCACATTCTCCAAGGCTTTTCTCTCTCCTAATTTTTAGGATGGTAGAATAGCTATTCTCCGGCAAGTCTCGCCAGCCAGTGTTTGGCTTGGTAGCTCAGTTCTCACCCAGTGTGATCGCTGATAAATTTCTTCCTTTTCTTTCTTCTCTTTCTTTCCTTTCCAGATTTTTCTCTCTTCATTCATGGAGGAAAATAAAATCTATTTCAATGCAGGTTTCAAATCCTTTGACATCACCAGATGGACTGCCAGCAATGGAACTTGGTACGAATGGGTAGAAAGAAATCGCAAGATGATGAGACGTTCAACCTTGAGCACAAATACCATGAGGTGGATTTGTAACATCCTTAAGGAAGCATCGAGAGATAGGCAAAATACGATTAGAAGGTGGAAAACGAAGGAGAAACTTGCAGAGCTTTTTTGTACCAGGAAATTTAATGCGTACGGAAGGTACATGAGCATCTTGTCACTCCAGGGGAACGAAAGATCGGTCTTAATAATTCCTGAGTTGGCATTGTATGCGGGTTGGAATGATATAGGAGTTAAGATAGAGAGGTTTATTAAATGCTCCAACATCCTGATTGATGCAGAGTGCTCCAGAGCCTTTAAAGAGGATTATGCTTATGCCAGAGCAGTGCGTGAAAGCAAATGGCAGGATGGGTTTCCACTGAAGAGGTAGGGAATCTTTGTGGAGGATGGGTTTCCACTGAAGAGGAAACAGAGCTTAAAAACCACCTTAAGTGGGCAAGAATTCAAATCGCAGGAGATGGCCGGAGCTGTCCAAGTGAGGTGATGATAGAGACTAGAGAGAGACGGATTTAAGTTTTATGTCCCTATTTGGGTCGAGAGAGGTACGATTTGAACCAACGTCGCCGGAATCATCGGAGTTGCTGGGTTTTGGCGAAGACACTGCTGGTCCAAAGCTATCAACAAACCGGAGGACAAAGATGTGCTATTTGTCAGGGGAAGGTACTGAAAACAGGGCTATACAATGTGCTGCTGATAAAGAGCATGTGGGGACAACTGTCAATATTTTAAAATCTGATTTAGGTGCACATGCAAGAGAGATGGTGGCCCCAAGGTTTTTAAGTCAAAGTGTGGGCCAGTCTAGCAGGCCATTTCAGTTTAAAAAAAGATTTGGTCCTGACAGAGCAGCCCAAGTCATTTTTAATGACTTGAAATCAAAACATCTGGAGGAAAATTTCGATCCACTGCTAGAAGAACAAGTACTGCAAACGAAAATCCCAACATTTTCTCCATCAGCGACAGAAACAGAGCGGTCGACACAAGCAGAAATCGCGAACCAGGGGAGGGTGAAACAGAGGCAAACATGCAAGTTTCAAAAGGTACAAATACCATGGCTATAACTATGATGGGTGATACTATAATTGAGGGGGAGCAAACAGTGAAAGAGCAACATATTTCAATGCCAATCCAAAAAGGGGAAGAAATTAACGAATGGGTACTGGAAGATGCCGAACCTATTCAACAACATCAAAATTTGTTGTTAGACAAGGAGATGGATGCAACAATTTGGGTGCACCAGAATTTGATTAAACTGGGGAAAATGTTTAGGGTAGATTTTCAAGGACATGAGGAAGAAACTTTGGAACTACTCAAGCAAATTGACAGTTCTAGGCAGGCTAGGAGAATGGAAGCTGAGGTTTCTATCAAGAGATCTAGATTCAAAGGAACACAAGAACTTAAGCGTTTAACTACTTTTGATGTCAAGTTCAAGAATGATGGGAAGAGGAACAGGGGAAAGGGTGGAAATTGTTTATAATGAAGATCAATTTGGTTTCATGGAATGTCAGGGGGCTTAACAATAGGGACAAAAGAAGAGTTGTAAAGAGCCTGATTCACAAATGGAATGCTGATATCATTTGTCTCCAGGAAACAAATTAGAAGGGGATATAAGGGAGAGCATTAAAGAGATTTGGGGAGGGAGTTGGGGAGATTTGAATGCTTAGAAGCTAGTGGCACTAGAGGGGGTATATTGATGTTATGGAATAGCAGAATTTGGAGAGGGACCTCTTTTCAAATTGGTTCATATACCTTAACTTGTAAGTTTGTGGCACTCTTTCAGATTTTGAGTGTCACATAACAGGGGTATATGCACCAAATTGTAGATATGAAAGGGAAAATGTTTGGGAAGAGATAGGAGCAGTTAGGGGCTTGATGGGTGGCCCTTGGTCTGTTTGTGGGGATTTTAACACCACAAGATTTCCTTCTGAAAAGATGAATTGTAGGAGGAGATCTCCAGCTATGGTGGACTTCTCAGATTTTATAGAGGATATGACATTGATAGATTCTCAACTGGAAGGGGGCGTTTTCACCTGGTTCAAGGGAGATAACCATATGATTGCTTCAAGAATTGACACAATACTTTTTTCAAAAGAGTGGGATGATACATTCAGTAATATCAGACAACTTCTACTGCAAAGAATTGAATCTGATCATATCCCTATATCACTGCAATGTGGCATCTGGGAACAGAACAAATTCTACTTTAAATTTGACAATTGGTGGTTGAATACCGAAGGTTTTGTGGATAGAATTAAAGAATGGTGGACTTCTTTTGAGTTTGCAGGCAAACCTGATTATATTCTAGCTTGCAAGCTTAAAGCACTTAAAGGCAAGTTAAAAGAATGGAGTAGAAGCAGTCAAGGGAACCTGGGTCTTCAAAAGACTCAGATTTTGAATCAACTTGCTACAATAGATGCTGTCCAACATAATATACCGCTCTCAAATGACGAATCAATTCAGAAGGCTGCCCTTCTGATGGAATATGATGAACACATCAAAAATGAAGTAATAGCACGGAGACAGAGATCTAGAGCTCTTTGGCTCAAAAAAGGTGACAAAAACACTAGTTTCTTCCCTAAAGTGGCCAACTCACATAAGAGAAGCAATCACATAAGTCAACTAATGATACAAGATGAGACAGTGGAGGAGCCTGAAGGAATTAAGAGGGAGATCATTGAATTCTATCAAAACCTCTATACTGAAACTGTTGAATGGAGACCTGTCAGCAAGCTTGTCAACTGCCCTACCATTATCGAAGAAGAGAAAGAATTCTTGCAGGGTGACTTTGAGGAACAAGAGGTGCTTACTTGCTTGAAGATGTGTGCCATGGATAAAGCTCCTGGACCAGATGGCTACACGATGGGTTTCTTTATCAAATGTTGGGAGATACTTAAGCATGACATCATGGAAACTTTCCATAACTTTCTCACTCATGGTTTTTTTGAGAAAAGCTATAATGCTACCTATATAGCTTTAATTCCTAAGAAAACGGGGGCAAAGGAACTGAGAGATTTCAGGCCTATAAGCTTGATAGGCAGTGTATATAAGCTGATCTCAAAAGTTCTAACAGAATGAATGAAGAAGGTGGTTGACAAGTTGGTGGACTCTCATCAAATGGCTTTTATCAAAGGTAGACAAATAATGGATGCTGTCTTGATTGCAAATGAAGCTGTGGATTCTAGAATCAAACAAGAGAAGCCAGGAATTTTGTGCAAATTAGATATTGAAAAGGCATATGATCATGTCAACTGGGAATTTTTGTTGAACGTGTTGACATGTATGGGATTTTGGAGGAAAATGGATCAAATGGATGAAGTTTTGTATATCAACTATCAAATTTTCAGTACTCATCAATGGATCCCCCGAGGGATTCTTTCCATCTCAGAGTGTTTTAAGACAAGGAGATCCTCTGTCTCCTCTCCTGTTCATCTTAGTTATGGAAGGGCTGAATAACATGATTAAGATCGCAAATTTCAATTTGTGGCTTAGAGGTTTTGAGATGGCCAGGAACACAAATATCAGTATGGAAGTCACACATCTTCAATATGCTGATGATACACTAATTTTTTGTGATGCCTAAGAGGACCAACTACGAGTCCTAAGAACCATATTGGTGTTATTTGAAGGGGTTTCAGGTTTGCATATAAATTGGAGAAAGAGTCACTTAAACCCTATTAATGAAGTTGCAAATATAAACCAGTTGTCCTCGATTTTGGGTGGAGAAGTTGGAGCCCTGCCAACTACTTATCTTGGAATGCCCTTAGGAGCCAAATCCAAGTCCAAAGAGGTTTGGAACTCAGTTGTGGAGAAATGTGAAAAGAAACTAGCCAGCTGAAAACCCAGTACCTATCTCTAGGTGGAAGGATCACTCTTATAAACTCAGTCCTTGATGCACTTCCTACTTATATGATGTCACTTTTTCCTATTCCAGTGGGGGTTATTGAGAGATTGGACAAGCTCAGAAGGGATTTCTTATGGGAAGGAAACAAGGAGAAGAAAGCTTACCATTTAGTCAAATGGAGGTCTGTTTTACTTGGCAGAAAGCAAGGTGGACTAGGTACTAGAAATCTAAAGTTGCACAGCAAAGCTCTCAAACTAAAATGGCTATGGAGATATGCACACGAGCCCTCATCCTACTGGAGTGATATTATCAGAGCAAAATATGGGGAAGACAACAGTTGGATGACTAATGAAGTACACTCTCCTTATGGAGTCAGTCTGTGGAGATCTATAAGAGTATTATGGGCTTATATGAGGAATCACACCTCCATAAAGGTGAACAATGGGTACAAAACATCATTTTGGGAAGATAACTGGCTGGGTGGGGGGTGTCTTAAAGATATATATCCTAGTATTCATGTACTGGCTGTGCAACATCAGATAGCAGTAGCAGATGCATGGTCCTAACAGGGGTGGAACATACAACTCAGAAGGAATTTAAATGAATGGGAAGTGGATACATTGACTGAGTCTTTCAAAGTGTTAGAAGATTTCAAAGGTTTACAGGAGGGAGCAAATTGTCTATGCTGGAAAGAAGACAGTAAAGGACTCTTTAAAGTAAGTTCAGCTTACAAGATGTTGAATCAAGACACTCAACAGATAGCTCATTGGCCTTGGAAACACATTTGGAAAGTAAAGATACCTTTTAAGGTTTCTTGTTTCACATGGTTATTAGCACATGAAGCTGTTTTGACCCAAGATAATCTTAGCAGGAGAGGGATTCCCTTTTGTTCAAGATGCTTTCTTTGTGGAGAAAAATTGGAGACAGTCAGTCATCTATTTATACATTGCAAGGTTACAGATCAGCTATGGAGGATTTTTACCAGCCTCAGAGGCATAGCATGGACAATGCCCCGAAAGATAACTGAGGTTCTCTTTAGCTGGGAGGAGGCAGGAGCAGGAGTTGCAGACAAGGATAGATGGAGGATTGTCCCAGCTTGTATATGGTGGACAATCTGGAAAGAAAGGAATTCCAGATGTTTTGAAAACGCTAGCAGTTCAGTACAGAAAATCAAATTGAATTGCATTAGACTTTCTTGCTTTTGGTGCAGACAAATCTACATAGAAGTTACTGAGTCGATCATAGATATCCTAGGATTTTGTTAGGTTTTGATCCGTTCTTCCTTTTGCTATGTAAATATGGTTTCAGCACAACCTATGTGCTGTTTTGGTCAATATACAAATGTTACTTTATCAAAAAAACAAAATAGTAAATAAATCATTGAGTTACCAGACAGCTTCTTGTGATACACACAACTATCAAATGCACTCCTTGAGAATCCATGTGTAGTCATAAATGCATCAAACCTCTTGTACCACTGTCTAGGGGATTGCTTCAAACCATACAAAGACTTCTTTAGTTGGCATACATGATCTTCTTTTCCCTCCGCTAGGAAACCTTCAGGCTGATCCATATAGATTGTCTCTTCTAGATCACCATGTAAGAAAGCGGTTTTGACATCAAGCTGTTGAAGCTCCAAGTCAAATTGTGCAACCAATGCTAGTAGCACGCGAATTGAGCTATGTTTCACGACTGGAGTGAAGATCTCATTGTAGTCAATTCCCTCCTTCTGACTGAAACCCTCTGCAACCAATCTCTCCTTGAACCTAGCATCTTCCACTTCTGGAATTCCCTCTTTCTTTCTGTAGACCCATTTGCATCCAACTGTCCTCTTCCCCTTCGACCTTTCAACTAAGACCCATCTCTGATTCTTGTGAAAAGACTCCATCTCTTCCATCATGGCTAACCGCCATTGTGCAACATCCTTGCATGTAGTTGCTTCAACATACGAGGAGGGCTCAAGATCCTTAATCTCTTCTTCTGCAGCTACGAACGCATATGCAATCAGATTTGCTTGCTCTATAAGGCGTTTCGGTCTCCGTGTCTGCCTCTTGTCCCTTCCCTTCGTAATTGTGTATGGTTCATTGACAACAAGTTCTTCAAGATTTGCATCTTTTGACTCATCAACTTGAGTCTCTTGATCCTTTTCCTTGGCAAGCTCCACTGGAAGCTCCACCTGCTCGTTGTTCTCGTTTCCTAATAACTCCACAGAAACTTTACGAGGATCAAGTATAGAGGATTCATCAAAGGTAACATCTCTACTAACTATAAATTTGAGTAGAGACAAACACCAAAGCTTGTACCCTTTTACTCCATCCACATACCTTACAAATATGGCCTTCTTAGCCCTTGGTTCAAGATTTTCTTCATTAACATGATAATAAGCTGGACATCCAAATGCTCGTAAATATGAATAGTTAGAGGGTTCACCCGACCATACCTCATTCGGAGTCTTAAAGTCAAATCGCTGATGCTGGAGATCGATTGACAATATGAGAAGCAGTGTGAACTGCCTCAGCCCAAAACACTTTGGACATTTTGGCTTGTAGGAGCATACAACGAGCCTTTTCAAGAAGAGTTCTGTTCATCCTCTCGGCAACACCATTCTGTTGTGGGGTGTGCCTAACCGTCTTATGTCTTGCGATCCCATGAACCTTGCAGAAATCATTAAACTCTTCACTGCAAAACTCCAAGCCATTATCTGTGCGAAGATACTTGATTTTCCGCTCCATTGGATTCTCATTCAATATCTTCCACTCTTTAAATGCTTCAAAAGCATCACTTTTTGCCTTCAAGAAACGCACCCAAACATTCCGTGAAAATCATCAATGAATGCGAGAAGATACCTCTTTCCACCCTTCGATGGAAGTTTAAAGGGACCCCATAAATCTGAATGGATGTAGTCTAGCACCGCTCCCTTCTTGTGCTTGTCAGTGCTGAAGCTGACCTTCTTCTGCGTCCCTAGAACGCAGTGTTCACAAAATTCAAGTGTGTTGATCTTCTCACCATTCAAAAGGTTACGGTTGCTCCGCATCTTCAGTCCTCATGCACTCATATGACCCAGTCTCATGTGCCACAATCTTGCCTTATCATCATTGGATAACTGCACTGTAGATGCATTAACAAAGCAACAATAGTGCTTCCTACCAGTGTGTAATGGCCATCCTCCAGCTTGGCCTTCAGCATGACTAAAGCACCTTTAGTCACTTTCATAGTTCCTCCTTCGCTCATGTACTTGTAGCCTTGTTTATCCAGAGTACCCAGGGAGATCAAATTCTTCTTCAGATCAGGAACATGACGAACTTCTGTAATAGTCCTCACAATTCCATCATGGCAGCGAACCCAAACTGAGCCAATGCCAACTATTTTACTAGTTGCATTATTGCCCATTACTACAGTTCCTCCACTTTTCTCATAGTTACTGAACCAATCTCTTCGGAATGACATATGCAGAGTACAACCAGAATCTAGCACCCATTTGTTGCCATAGACTCCACTATTGCATGATGTTGTAAGTACATATTCATTATCAAAATCATGCACCTGTTCAACAATGGATGCACTCGCCTTTTCTTTACTTTGACGTTGGGCAATCTCGTTCAAAGTGCCGCTTCTTGTGGCAGCCCCAACACTCCAGATTCTTCTTGTTCACACGAGACTTCGATCTGTGTTTTCATTTGCTCCTTCCCTGTTGGCTAGTACGACCTCTCACAAAGAGCCCACTAGCTTCATCATCCTTGTCTCCTTCAAAATGCCTCCGCACATCACAAGAGTTAAGTGCTTGCCGCACTTGCTCAAGGGTGATAGTCTCCTTGCTATACGTCATTGAATTCTCAATATCACAATATTTTGAAGTCAATGAAAATAGCAAAGCACATGCAAGCGTCTCCTCGTTCTTTTTAATTCCGGCAGTCTGTAAGTCCATGACAAGTTTATTGAACGCATCTAGATGGTCTTGGACAAATTACCTGACTCCATTTTAAATATGTGAAGACGCCGTTTTAACAACATCCTTGTTGTCACCGATCGGTCCTGGTAATGCCCTTGCAGCTTATCCCATAACTGTTTGGCCGTCTCTTCGGTACTTGTACTCACTTCACAGAGCACGTTAGGTGCAAAGGACAGTTGGATTACACTTAATGCATCCCCTTCAATCTTCTCCTTGTCAGAATTCGATGTGCCATCGGGGTACTTTCCGTCAATAGCATGGATTGAGCCTTCCCTGCGTAGTAACGCCATCATCTGGATCTTCCATATATTGAAGTTGTTGCGCCCACTAAATCTATCAATTTCAAACTTCATGGAACTCATCGTTACTTGTTCTTCCTCTTCTACTACAGATAGTATTTGGAAATACAGAAAGCCAAAGTAATTCTTTTCTGATGTGGAAGTTCAGACTGTGCTGCAACCACAGAGCATACTCAGACAGAACCTTGGCTCTGATACCAATTGTTAGCGGAAACGTAAAAGAAAGAACAAGGAAGAACACAAGATTTAACGTGGTTCGGATCAGAATGATCCTATATCCACCAGAGAACAACTGCCTTTATATTAACAAAGAAATGGAGATATCCCAATTACACCTAAGAGAATTGCTCTCTCAACTCTCTACTCTTACAATGTATTTTTCTATGATTTTTGGGATGGTTTTACAATGAAGAATGGTCATCCTTTTATAGATGACCAAACTTGGGTTTCAAGCACAAAATAAGAAAAAGGAAAAATAAATACAAAATTTATCCTCCACAAATTTTTTCTTGCTCTCCAAGTTTACATCCTAGCCAAGTAAATTGGCACATGGGATTTTCTTCCAAACCAACTCTTTCACTATGTTTTTCTTCTTCTTGGCAAAAATAATTGGCTGCTGCATATTTAAAGGAGTCGATATTCAGTGTACTGATTCTTTCCGAATGGTCAATGATTTGTTTTCTTATCTGGTGATTTATAAATAAAATATACTAGGCTACTCTGATATTTTGTGCAATTCACAAATATAATTGGTGTCCTTGAGCAGGAAAGATATCGGATCTGACCATCAAATGAAGAAAGATACGCAGGATCATGAAGGGGATGTGGCTGATGCAGAAAAAGAAACATTGACATCTGTTCAAACATCTGAAATTGATGACTGGAAAAAATTCAAGGATGATGATATTATGCAACAACACTCTGCCATACAGGCTGAACAAGCTGTAAAAATTCCATTTGTTGGTGATAAGGCAAGTGTGATCCTGTCTTGGAAGAGTAACTTATTTCATTCTGATTATTTATGTTGTCTATATTCAAGGTACCAATTTGATTTAAAACCATAACTCTTGGTATATCAGTTCCCTGCTCAACATGTTAGTGTTCTATAATCAAGTTGGCCTGATACATGCAGTTTTTATGTGGTGTATATAATTAGAAGGTTCGGGCATAGGCCCATAGGAATGAGTTAGTTTTGTTTTGACTGGATGCTAGGTCAGTTCTGTTAATTATCTATCTGAGGGTAAAGGCTTATCAACGGAAATATATTTTACATAATTTATGCTGATTATACTCTACCTGATTCTCTAAAGTGTTTTATTTCAATTAGTTTTCTTGTGTTCTGGAAACCAAAAAAAGGCATGGCTTATCAAGTAAATAAAGGTGTACAACATATTCCCGGACTGATATATTTTGCTTGATTTTCTCAAGATTCACCTCTGCTTTGCAATTTATGGATAGTTTGAGCAATAATAGAAGGTGAAGGATCTTGTAGGTTGGGTAGCTTTTGCTATTTTTTTTTATCCATGTGGAAGTTTTTATGCTCCTAATGTTTTGGTGCTTCCCGACAACTAAATACTTGTTAAACAGATGACCCCCCACATCATATTGTGCCAAAATGGTATTTCTTACCGATTCATGCCATCCTCGGTGGTATTCTTGTCAAATTAAGAGGTGTAGCTGCAATAGAACCAGCTTTTATATGTCGGTTGGCTTTATACTTTTTCAATAGTATGTATGTACGTAGTTCGAGGTTTTTCCTGATTCACCTCTCTCACTTGGCCTGACTGTGTTACGAGCAAGGGTCTATACACTCTGAACCCTCTTGCAAGCTAACTCGGGACATTTTTCATCTTTATGCCTTGCTGATATATCATTCCGTAGTTTCTCCTTTGTTACCATTTCTTTTGCATTTTATGTAGTGCTTGTGTGTATCTTTTAAAACTTGTGGTTTCTAGAACATTGGGGGATTGTTCAAGATGAATTTATATGACTGGTCGAGGATTAAATAGGGTGGCTTGATCCCTGCCTTCTCTCCGGATATGGGGGAGAATTTGATGGCATTGGGGGCCTGAAGAGTAGTAGGGATGCAGCTAGAGAGGTGCTAGGGGTGTCGAGAGGTAACATTGGTGGTCACCGAGGGGATTGGTAGTGGAATGGAGAAGTTCAAGGAAAAGTGGAAGCAAAGAAGGTGACTTATGCAAAGTTGGTGGAATGCAAGGATGAGGAGGAGAAGCAGACTCATAAGGAAATTTATAAGGCGGCGAAGACGGAGGCTAAGTTAGCGGTTACAACAACAAAGACAACAACTTTCAAACGTTGTATACTGAGCTAAGGGACAAAAGCGGAGATAAGAAAATGTACAGGCTTGCGAAGGCGAGAGAGAGGAAGGCCCAAGACCTGGATCAAGTGAAGTGCATCAAGGATGAGGAAGACAAGATGTTGGCGGAAGAGACCTTTATTAAGTAAAGATGGCAAGCTTACTTCCATAAACGTTTGAACGAAGAAGGGGATAGAGACATTGTGCTGGGTGATTCAGAGTACTCCGAGAGACCTCGATATTTTGGGTACTCTAGGTGTATTAAGGTTGAGGAGTTTAAGCGCGCTATTAGTAGGATGAGTAAGGGAGGAGCGACCTGACCGCATGAGATTCTGGTGGAGTTCTGGAAGAGCACAAACAAGGGAGGTATGGAGTGGTTGACTGGTTTAATGTCATTTTTCAGACGACAAAAATGCCTGATGAATGGAGGTGGAGTACAATGGTTCTGTTGTACAAGAACAAGAGTGATATCCAAAATTGTAACAATTATAGGGGTATCTAGTTGTTAAGTCACACTATGAAAGCTTGGGAGAGAGTGAAGATGAGGGTAAGAAGGGGTGTGTCCATTTCCGAGAACCAGTTTAGATTCATGCCGGGGTGATAGACTACATAAGCCATCCATCTTGTGAGGAGACTGGTGGAGAAATACTGGGAAAGGAAGATGAACTTACATATGGTGTTTATTGACCTTGAAAAGGCCTACGACTAAGTCCCCGGGAAGCCTCTAGAGATGCCCGGAAGCTAGAGGGGTACCGGTGGCTTACATTAGGGCGATAAAGGACATGTATGATGGAGCTAAAACGCGAGTTAGAATAGTGGGAGGAGACTCGGAGCACTTCCCAGTGGAGATGGGATTGCGCCAGGGATCAATTCTTACCCCGTTTCTATTTGCCTTGGTGATTGATGAATTGACGCAATCCATTCAAGATGAGGTACTTTGGTGTATGTTTTTTGCGGATGACATAGTACTGATTGATGAGAACGCAACAGAGTGAATGCTAGGTTGGAGGTATAGAGACAAACTCCGGAGTCTAAAGGGTTTAGGTTAAACAGGACTAAAACAGAGTATTTCGAGTGCAAATTCAGTGATGCAATGCATGAGTCAGGCGTGGAAGTAAGGCTTGACACACAAGCTATTCCCAAGAGAGATAGTTTCAAGTATCCGGGGTCTATAATACAGGGAAGTGGGGATAACGACGATGATATCACACGTCGTATTGATGCGGCGTGGATGAAGTGGAGGCTTTGTATCCGAGTCTTGTGTGATAAAAAGGTACCATCAAAACTTAAAGGTAACTTTTATAGAGTGGTGGTTAGACCGACTGTTGTATGGATCGGAGTGCTGGCCAGCCAAGAACTCCCATGTTCAGAAGATGCATGTTGCGAAAATGAGGATGTTGAGGGGGATGTGTGGGCATACTAGGAGTGATAGGATTAAGAATGAGGATATTTGAGATAAGGTGGGAGTGGCCTCCGTGGTGGACAAGATGAGGGAAGTAAGATTGAGATGGTTTGGACATGTGAAAAGGAGATGCGCAGACGCCCCAGTGAGGAGGTGCGAGAAGTTGGTTATAGTAGGTACAAGGAGAGGTATAGGTAGGCCAAAGAAGTATTGGGGAGAGATGATTATACAGGACATGACACTACTTCAGGTTATCGAGGACATGACCTTAGATAGGAGGGTGTGGAGGATGCGTATTAGGGTAGATGGTTAGTAGGTAGTGGAGCGTTCTCTTGCTTTTCGAGGGTTTAGGGTTGTTGGTGTTTGTCGTTGTAGTAGTCGTATTATTGCAGTTCTTGCTTTTGATATCTATCATCGTCAATTCTTTATTAGTTGTGATTTATCGCACTCTTTTGTTGTTCTTGTTCCTTTCTTGTAGGTTGTGCACTGCTTCCCTTGTTAGTTGTTGTGTTTACTCTACTGTTTTCTTCTTCTTTGTACTTGGATTTTTTCACTTGAGTTGAGGGTCTTTCGGAAACAACCTCTCTACCTCCACGAGGTAGTGGTAAGGTCTGCATACACTCTACCTCCCCTTCACTGGGTATGTTGTTGTTGGGGATTGTTCAAGATCCTTGTAGAAAATATTGTAAAGAATTAAAGATTCAAAAAATGTTGCAAGTTTTGCTCTAATTACTTGAACTTTAGTAAATACATTGATTAATCAGAGTATTTTGGCGAGGTGATAACTGCAGGAACCTTTATGTTCGTTAGAAGCTGAATACCATCTGGGAAATTCTATTTTGCTGAAGAAAATAAAGGTTTGAACATTATATTTATGGTTTTTGGTGATTGTTTTGCATTTCTCAGTAATTGATGTAACTACTTCTGCAGGTGCTAAGTGAACAATACGCTGCCATCAGAAGAACACGTGGAGATGGGAATTGCTTTTTCCGCAGTTTCATGTTTGGTTACCTTGTATACTTAATTTCTTATTCTGCCTGTTATTTTGTAATACATATGTGGCCCTCTAGCATGGACTTTGATTTTTGGCATCTTTAGTTACTAACGGATCATGTCTTTCAACTAAAGGAGCACATTCTGGTATCACAAGATCAAAATGAAGTTCATCGCATTAAAACTAAAATTGAGAAGTGCAAGAAGACACTTCAAAGTTTGGGCTATGCAGAATTCACCTTTGAAGATTTTTTTGCGGTAACTTGTCTTTCTATCTTGATATTTGCAATCACTTGCTTTCATGTTAGGTGCATTTTGCATAAAACTATTATTTCTTGATGCATTGAACATAAGAGTTTTCAATCTATTTTTGTAGTGTACCCGGTATGTTTAATTGTGTAACTTTTAAATGATGTACCATCATCTGAACATGAAATGGTAAACTTGTTGGTTAAAAGAATTCTTCACCGTTCCAAGCTTAACATATACTTCAATATTAGTTAAGATCTGCTCTCTAATCATTGAACTTTAATAATAATAAAATCGATTGTTGGTTGTGTTGATTAATTAAGATGATTTTAGGAGATTTTTTTTTTCCTTTTCTAGCCTATTGTTAGGAATAAATATTTTCTTTTATTGTTCATTCTCAAAAGAATATATATTTTCTTTTATTGTAGTTGATTGTCTTTCCTTAATCAGTTAGGATTCACTTGTATAAATACCCCTCGTCATGGGATGTAAAGACACACTGAAATACAAAGAAGCTGATGAGCCTCATGTTATAAAAACTTATTCCAGGAGGCAAAATAAACAATTGAAAACTTAGTAACTGTCATGAAATAGTTACACATGTATTGGGTGGTTTTTCGTGGGAGAAAAAGGTGCAGGCAAGTTTCAGAAAAGAAAAGGGAATCCTCTGGGAGAGTTCTAGCCTCTTGAATGTCTAGGAATGCTGAAATTTGTGTAAACTTAGTGTTATGTATTGTATAACTGAATTTCATTCATGTCTTAGGATGTAATTTCAAGTATTAGCAGTGTCCGAGTGGTTGTTTTCAGATTTCTTGTTGTAATATCAGTGTATCGAGTGTAAACCATTAGTATTTGTTCCTTTATTTACTATTTTCGCAAAGAAGTCTTTCAATTTGGTACCAGAGCAGTAACGTTCGGGAATGGTGAGTAAAATGGAGGGGCGAGTTGAACTAGTGGAGACTAATTTGACAGGGCTAAGAGAAGATGTCAGAAAACTGGAAGGATGGTTTCAAGAAATGAGAGAATCTCTTGCGAGAATTGAAGCACAAGGGAGAACGGTGATGGCAGAAGCATCGCCTTCTCAAACCAGATCCGTCGGAAACCAAGATGAGGGAAGCAATGTCAACTTGGCTGGAGAAAAAGATGGGAAGAAGTTTCGGAAACTACAACTACCAGTTTTTGAAGGAGAGGATTCTTTGGGATGGATTTTCAGAGTGGAACGATATTTTGCAGTGTTTGTTTGGAAGTAAAAGCCTTAAATTGGTATTATTGGATAGAGTCTAGGCAACAAATGTTAACCTGGGAAGACTTCAAAAGAGAGTTGCTGAACCGGTTTCATCATTCTCAAAAGATCAACCAATTTGTTGTCTTAATGGGGCTGAATCAGGTTACCACAGTTATTGCGTTTCGTGAAGAATTTGAAAAGGTGTCAGCATCTATGAAGGAGGCGTCCGAGGGAATGTTATCTGGAGTGTTTTTGAATGGGCTGAAAGAGGAAATTCGAGCAGAAGTGATGCTTTTACGGGCTCAAACATTGAGGGAGATAATGGAGATGGCTCAAAAGGTGGAGGATTGAAATTCTGTTTTGCAGCAAGTTCAGGGTTTTAAATTTGAACCAAGCAGAGGAAGTTCAAGCAATAAACCAGTTGGGTTTAGACCCAATTATCACCAAATCGCAAACATTCTTGAAACACGTGACTCAAGAGCCGGAGCAGCAGGTCGTAACACTGATTCACCATTGCATACTGCCACAAAGTCGACTAGCTTCAACATGACTTCAGTAGCAAAATCTGAGGGACAATTCAGAAGGTTGTCTGATTCAAAATTTGCTCGAAAAAGAGAGCTAGGGTTATGCTTCATATGTGATGAAAAATTTGGCCCAAATCATCGTTGTAAAAATAGGCAGCTTAAGCCTTAACCTATTGATTATTCCAGAGGCACCCAACACACCCAACACAGATGAAGATTATACAGGAGAATTCTTTGAGCCTACCGGAGAAGATATAGTTGAAGGGAAACCAAGGGTGCACTATGATGGTGTTGAATATGAATTCAGTTGTGGGCCTTACAGGAGGTAGAACAATGAAACTCGTGATAAAGATTCTTGCGCACGACGTGATAGTTTTGGTCGAGGGTGGAGCTACCCATAATCTTATATCTTTCACCCTTGCTCGTTATCTGCAACTACTTATTAAGAAGACCAAAAGATTTGAAGTAACAATTGGTAATGGTCAATGGGTTGGCTGGAAAGAAGTATGCAAAGGCGTAAGGTTGGACGTGCAAGGAGTCCAAATCAACCAACAATTTTCTATTTGAATTGACTAGAACTGATATGGTATTGGGATGGAATGGTTAGTCACATCAGATAAGATGAGGATAAATTGGAAACTTCTTACCGTGAAATTCAAAGATGTAGGAAGACCGGTGTTGCTTTGAGGGGATCCAGCTATGGTTCGAATAGTAGTGTCAATCAAAGTCATGACCAATTTGTTAAAGAAGGGGAACCAAAGATTTTTTGGTCGAGTTGAATCAAGTAACAATAACTGAAGGTGAAGCAGCTATAACATCAAAAGAGATTGAAAAGTTATTATTGATTACCCCGAAGTAGGTGAGCATGCCTTGAGCCTACCACCACGTCGTTCTTGGGATCATGCTATTACTCTTCAATCTAGAGCACAACCGCCGCACATTTTTCCATATCGATAGCCTCATTCTCAAAAAGCGAAGATCGACCGTTTGGTCAAAGAGATGCTGGCTGCTGGAATCATTAAGGATGGAGGTTGGCATTTTTGCATGGATTATCGGGCTCTTAATGATATCACAAAATCCCTGACAATTTTCCAATCCCATGCATTGGTGAGCTACTTGATGAGCTTGGGGGAGCCACCATATTTACCAAGTTGGATCTTAAGTCAGGTTATCATCAAATTTGCATTCAAGCTGGAGTTTGAAGCAACAACAGCCTTCCGCACTCATGAGGGACATTATGAGTTTATTGTCATGCCATTTGGCTTACCCATTGCACCCTCGACTTTTCAATCACCGATGAATGATATTTTCAGGGATCATTTGCGGAAATTTATTTTAGTATTTTTTGATGATATTTTGATTTATAGTAGGGACTATGCTTCACATCTTAGGCATTTGAAGGTTGTTTTGGATACTCAACAGAATCAAGTGGTAATCAACAAGAAAAAATGAATGTTTGGTTAGCTTAAACTTGAATATCTGGGCCATATCATCTCGTCTGAAGGAATGCAAGCTGACCCCTCCAAGATTGAGAGTATGGTATCTTGGCCAGTTCCTAGAGATATCAAGTCTTTGCGGGGATTTTCAGGACTCACTGGATATTACATAAAATTTGTCAAAGATTATGGTAAGATTGCTGCCCCTTTAACTAAAAAGGATGCCTTTTCATGGGGAGAACGAGCCCAACAATCATTTGAGGCATTGAAGTTGGCTATGACTAAAGTGCCCGTTTTAGCAATGCCGAACTTTTCTCAGCCCTTTGTAGTTGACGCTGATGCTTCGGAATTTGGTGTTGGTGCAGTTTTAATGCAAAATGGTAAACCTATTGCCTTTTTCAGTTGGATGCTTTCTTCTAGAGCAAGATAATGTGTGATATATGAATGGGAGCTAATAGTTATTGTGTTAGCTATCAAGAGATTGAATCACTACTTGATAGGTCATCATTTCATCATAAAAACTGACCAAAAAGCCCTTAAATTTTTGTTGGAACAGAGAGTTATGGATGAGAATCAGCAGAAATGGGTTTCCAAACTCATGGGTTATAAGTTTGAGATCAAGTATAAATCGGGTGCTGAAAATAGAGTAGCTGATGCGTTGTCAAGACGCGGGGAATCTGCAGAGTTATATGCGTTTTCAATTTGGAAATATGAAGACACGGAGGAATGGGACCAAGAAGCACAACGGGACACCAAAATGGCTTCTATTTTGCAAAAGTTAATTTCAGGACAGCAAGCAGATGACAAATACTGCTTGAAGAATGGATGTCTACTATTCAAAGAACGCTTGGTTTTGCCAAAAGGATCACCTCGAGTGCCTAGCTATTGAAAGAGTTCCATTCTTCTCCTATAGGAGGCCATTCGAGGTATCTTCGCACATATAAAAGGCTGTCCCAGAATATCTATTGGGAAGGTATGAAGATGGATGTGCAAGACTTCATTGCCAGGTGTGAAATTTGTCAAAAGAACAAGTCTCAAACTTTGAGTCCTGCGAGATAACTCCAACCTTTGCCTATACCTCATCATGTGTGGGAGGCTGTAAGTATGGACTTTATTACTGGCCTTCCTAAATCCCATAGATTTGATACTATATTAGTTGTGGTGGATCGTCTTACTAAGTATGCACATTTTATTCCTCTTTCACACCCCTTTAATGCTAAAGATGTGGCCTCTGTTTTCATTAAGGAAGTAGTTAAATTGCATGGATTTCCTAAATCTGTTGTGTCTGATCGTGACCGTGTGTTCATAAGCCAATTTTAGAGGGAACTGTTCAAAATAACAGGTACTACCTTACGCTATAGCTCTTCCTATCACTTGGAAACCGATGGGCAAACAAAAGTGGTGAATAGGAGTTTGGAGACATATCTCTGTTGTATGGAAGGAGAAAATCCTAAGCAATGGTCCCACTGGTTATCTTGGGCTGAGTATTGGTTTAATACATCCTTTAACAGATCTGCAGGTATGACACCCTTTAAAGCATTATACGGAAGGGTTCCATCATCAATTTTTCACATGGATGACACTACTTCAGTAGTGGAAAAAGTAAATCTGAGAAATATAGGAGAAAAATATTATTGAATTGTGTCTACGTTATTACACAAAGATTCTATATATATAGACACTAGATAACAATCCTTTACCAAGTAGGATTCTATATACTATTCCTATTCCTACTCTAACTAGGATTATATATACTATTCCTATTCCTATTCTAACACTACCCTTCAAGCTGGTGCGTACAAGTCATATATACCTAGCTTGTTACAGATGTAATCAATACGAGGACCGGTGAGGGACTTGGTGAAGATATCTGCAAGTTGATCACTCGACTTTCACAAATTTTGTAACAATATCACCTGAGAGTACCTTTTCTCTGATAAAGTGACAATCAATCTCAATGTGCTTAGTCCTCTTATGAAATACTGGATTTGATATGAAGAGCCGCTTGATTATCACACACAAGTTCCATCTGATCGATTTCTCCAAATTTTAGTTCTCTCAGCAACTGTTTGATCCAAACTAGTTCACAAGTTGCTACAACCATTGCTCGATATTCTGCTTCTGCACTAGATCGAGCAACCTCTGTTTCTTACTCTTCCATGACACCAAGTTACCTCCTTCTAAAACACAATATCCTGATGTAGAACGTCTATCACTAGGTGATCCTGCCCAATCCGCGTCTGTATATCCAATGATCTGCTCATGACCTCGATCCTCGAAGAGTAGTCCTTTACCTGGAGCTGACTTTATATATCGCAGAAAGCGAACAACTGCATCCCATTGACTATCACAGGGAGAATCCATAAACTGACTTACAACACTCACAGGATAGGAAATGTCAGGTCTGGTCACTTTGAGATAATTCAACTTACCAACCAGACGCCTATATCTTCCAGGATCACTAAGTGGCTCCCTCTATCCTGGTAGTAGTTTAGCATTCGGATCCATAGGAGTGTCAATGGGTCTACAACCCACCATTCCCGTCTCCTCAAGAATGTCTAAGGCATACTTGCGTTGCGAAATAACAATACCTTATCTGGACTGAGCAACCTCTATACCTAGAAAATACTTTAGTCTACCAAGGTCTTTAGTCTGGAAATGTTGAAAGAGATGTTGCTTTAAACTAATGATACCATTTTGATCATTGCCGGTAATAATGATATCATCAACATAAACCACCAAATAAATACATAGATTTGGAGCAGAATGTCCATAAAACACAGAGTGATCAGCTTCACTACGATTCATGCCAAACTCCTGAATTACTGTGCTGAACTTTCCAAACCAGGCTCGAGGAGATTGTTTCAGACCATAAAGTGACCGGCGCAATCGACACACCAAGCTAGACTCCCCCTGAGCAACAAAACCAGGTGGTTGCTCCATATAAACTTCCTCCTCAAGGTCACCATGGAGAAAAGCATTCTTAATGTCCAACTGATAAAGAGGCCAATGTCGGACATCAGCCATGGATAGAAAAAGAAGTACACATGCTATTTTGGCCACGGGAGAGAAAGTGTCACCATAATCAAGCCCAAATATTTGAGTATACCCTTTGGCAACAAGGCGAGCCTTAAGCCGATCAATTTGGCCGTCCGAACCAACTTTGATTGCATAAACCCAGCGACAACCAACAGTAGATTTACGTGAAGGACGAGGAACAAACTCCCAAGTACCACTTGTATGTAAAGCAGACATCTCGTCAATCATAGCTTGTCGCCACCCTGGATGAGAAAGTGCTTCTCCTGTAGACTTAGGACAAAGATGATACAAAGGCATAATGGGGTGATGACAGACGATGATAACTTAAGAGGGTATAATGAGGGTTAGTGTTACAAGTGGACCATATCCCTTTTCGAAGTGCAATCGGTTGATTAAGAGGAAAAGTCTGTAGTAGGTGCAAGGTTGGGTGCATGACGGGAATCATCTGAACCTGATGATGGACGTGGACGACGATGATAAGTCAGGAGTGGTGGCACTGTGGACGGAGATGTAGAAAGTATTATAGGTTCCCCAAAAGTCGGTATGGGTAAGACTGGTGGCACAAAGGAGGGAGATGTAGAAGTAACGGTAGAGTCCTCAAAAGTCGGTGTAGGTAAGACCTCAGATATGCTAAGATGATCATGATCAGAAGAAGCTGTAAAGTAAGGCTGAGACTCAAAGAATGTGACATCAGCTGACATAAGGTACCGACGAAGATCAGGTGAGTAGCAACGATATCCCTTTTGTACCCGAGAATAACCAAGAAAGGCACATTTGATAGCATGGGGGGCTAATTTATCTTTCCCAGGGGTTAAGTTATGAACAAAACATGTACTCCCAAAGACACGAGGGGGAATAGAGTATAGAGATGACTGAGGAAACAATATTGAATAAGGAATTTGATTCTGAATGGAAGATGACGGCATTCGATTAATTAAATAGCAAGATGAGAGAACTGCATCTCCCCAAAACGCAGCGGAACATGAGATTGAATGAGAAGAGTGCGAGCAGTCTCGATGAGGTGCCTATTCTTTCTCTCTGCTACTCCATTCTGTTGAGGGGTGTATGGACAAAAAGTCTGATGAATAATTCCTTGGTGAGCCATAAACTGCTGAAATTGGGAGGACATATATTCTAGGGCATTATCACTACGAAAGGTACGAATAGAGACACCGAATTGATTTTGTATTTCAGCACAATAACTCTTGAATATAGAAAACAACTCAGAACGATCTTTCATTAAGAAAATCCAAGTACATCTTGAATAATCATCAATGAAGCTAACAAAATAACGAAACCCTAAGGTTGAGCTGACTCTACTAGGACCCCAAATATCAGAGTGAACTAAGGAAAAGATAGACTCTGCACGACTCTCAGCACTACGTTGAAAGGTAGTGCGAGTGTGTTTTCCAAGTTGGCATGACTCACAATCTAATGTAGACATATTAGACAAACTAGGCACCATCTTTTGTAGCTTGAACAAACTGGGATGTCCCAAACGTTTGTGAGTTAATTCTGGAGAATCTGTAACTGGACATGCTACGGAGGAGTTAAGAGAGTTAAGGTAGTAGAGGCCTTGTGATTCATATCCTACACCAATTTTTTGTCCCGTACTGCAATCATGCATGATAAAAGAGTCCTCAAGAAATAGTATACCACAATTTAGGGCATGAGTCAAACGACTGACAGACGCAAGATTAAAAAGACAACCAGGGACATAAAGAACAGAACTTAAAGTGACAGATGATAGGGGATTAGCTTGTCCAACTCCTTTTGCTTTGGTTTGGTTCCCATTGGCTAAAGTAATAGTTGGAAGAGACTGTGAATAAACAATAGTTGACAAAAGTGATTTATCACCAGACATATGGTCAGAAGCGCCAAAATCCACAACCCATGATCCAAAGGTAGAAGACTGTGCGGCTGAGGCTACTGGTAGAGATGTCTGCTTACTTGCTCGATATCGAAGATACTCATTATATTCCTCTTCAGATAAATAAACCCATTTATTACTTGTGGTGTTAGGCTGAGCAACATGAACATATTTAGGTGACCGACCATGCAAAGAATAGCATACTTCACGAGTGTGTCCAAGCTTATTACAATAACTACACTTAGGTCGAGAATAACATACTTCACGAGTGTGTCCAAGCCTATTACAATAGCTACACCTAGGTCGAGATCTTCCAAAACGACCTCCCCCTCATAGATTCTTCATGGATTGTGATGTTTGATAATCTGATCTCCTCATTAAGGGTTCAGACTTAATCATAGGACTATAATAAAAAGTGACCGGATTTTGAAGAAAATGGTATGGGTCAGCTCGGAATCTTTGCGCGACGCTGACAATAAAATATTTCTTCAATAAATGGCCGAAAAAAAGTAGATCTGATCGCCCGAATATGGTCGGAATCAGGAAACAAGTCGCCGGAAACAAAGAGAAAACGCAGCAGCAACTCACAGCTGCGAAAACAGTCAGCACAAACTCAGATCTGCCGGAGAAAGTGCAGCAAAAACTAAGATCTGCCGAAAAAAGGAGCAGTCGCCGAAAAAATAACGTTTCTCGCCGAAACTTGAAAACTATTAGTTTGTTGTCGGAACAGTCAGGCGACCTGAGTGGAAAAAGAAATTCTTGAAAAAGGTGGTCGGAAAAAGGCTCACGCGCCTGACACGTGGTCTAGATCTTGCCAGAGATTTCTGCTCCGGTCGACACGTGGAGAGGCTTCTGTCGGTGAAAATTTAAGGTTATGGTTGCTAGAAGGTGTGGGACCTTGTGGTGGTGTTGGTTTTTTTCGCACAACACTGACAGACATAGGGTGACGCAACACAGCCCTAGCAAGTTGCCGGAATTTGACGCACGACGACTGTTTTGACCTAATTTTCTTTAACCGATGTTTCTCACCAACGCTTTGATACCATGTGAGAAATTTAGGAGAAAAATATTATTGAATTGTGTCTACATTATTACACAAAGATTCTATATATATAGACACTAGACAACAATCCTTTACCAAGTAGGATTCTATATACTATTCCTATTCCTACTCTAACTAGGATTATGTATACTATTCCTATTCCTATTCTAACAGTAAACGAGCAGATGCGCACTAGAAATTTGATCTTGAGCGAACTCAATGAACATCTGTTACAAGCACAACAAAGAATGAAAAATCAAGCTAATCGACATCGTAGAGAGTGATTTTTGAGATTGGAGAAATGGTATATCTCAAACTTCGACCCTATAAACTACATTCTTTGGCTAAGAATATTAATGAAAAACTCGGTTCCCCCTTTTATGGCCCTCTCAAGATTATAGAAAAGCTTGGTCTCATAGCTTATCGGTTGGAGCACACATTCATTCAGTGTTTCATGTTTCACAGTAGAGAAAATGCTTGCTCCTACTACTCCTGCTCAAGACCTACCTCCATTTTTTACCCAAGAATTGGAGCATCAAGTTGAGCCTGGCAAACCAGGAAGCTAATCAATGGTAAATGGGAAGTGTTAATCAAGTGGAAGAACCTGCCAGAATTTGAGAATACTTGGGAGGAATATGCAGTCATCAATCTACAATTTCCTGACTTTCACCTTGAGGACAAGGTGACTCTTATAGGGAGGGTAATGATGAGCCTCAAGTTATAAAACTTATTCCAGGAGGCAAAATAAACAATTGAAAACTTAGTAACTGTCATGAGACTGTTACACATGTATTGGGTGGGTTTTTTTGGGAGAAAAAAGGGCAGGGTAGTATCGGAGAGACATTCAGAAAGAAAACGGAATCCTCTATGAGAGTTCTAGACTCTCGAATGTCTAGGAATGCTGAAATCTGTGTGAACTTAGTGTTATATATTGTATAACTGAATTTCATTCATGTTTTACGATGTATAAAGTGTTAGCAGTGTCCGAGTGGTTGTTTTTAGATTTCTTGTTGTAATATCAGTGTATCTAGTGTAAAACATTGGTATTTGTTCCTTTATTTACTATTTTCGCAGAAAAGTCTATCAGAAGCCTTTTCTTCTTTCTCAAGTTCTACATGGTATTAGAGTCACTGTTTCCTTTTGAGGTGAGTTTTTCTCCCTGTATTATTAGGGTTCCTTTTTTTTTTCAAAAAGAGGCCGAGTATGCTCCCTCCTTGAAGCTGTCCGTAGAGGCTACTTACAATCGGATTTTTTCGAGATTCTTTCTTGCTTGGGCTTGTCTGTCAATTTCGAGCCTACCCATCAAGTTTTAGATTTTTCCGATCCTAAAGCTAGGGTTTTGGCGAGGTAGAGCTAGTTTTCCGGGGAGACAGAGCTGTCCAATGATACTTTTCAGTTTTTCGCTTGGCATAATACATAAACACACTCAAACTTGGCCTCAGTAAACACTCAAACTATGAGAGTGCACATCTAGACACTTCAGCTCGTCTCCATTGTGTCAGTTAACACCCCAGCTTACAAAATGATCATCTATACACCTTCAAAATTTATATGCCACGTCACCAACGGGTGTCCACGAGACATAGTGGGGATGAGTTGGATTGTTTAGTTGTTAGTTGAGACCAAGTTGAGGCGTCTAGATGTGCACTCTCAAAGTTGGAGTGCTTGGTTGTCAGTTGAGACCAAGTTTGTATTATGCCTTTTTTCTTCTCTAAGGGACTGATTTGAAGATATTTTCCTTCTCTAGTTCTAGGAAATTCTATATTTTTGATTTGAAGTTCTATTAAAACTATAGGAGAAACGGCTTGTGTAGAAATTGTCTTCGGATGAAATTCAACATCTTCGTGACAACTGACCGAACTTGACTCACCTTTTGTTGCCACATCTAATTATGTGCAATCAAGCACTGGCCTTACTGCTTACCTTAATTCTTGGATTGTTGATTCTGGTGCAAAATAGACACATGGCAGGCTCCTCTAAAGCTCTTACAAAACTCCTCTCCTAGTCCCAAACGGAATTTTGTCAGAATAGCCAATGCCTTTCTATTCCCAGTCTCTGGAACAAGTTCTGTTATTTGTACACTTGATATTACATTATCGTTCATTCTTCATTTACCTGAGTTTTATGTTAACCTGTTATCTATTAGCCCCATCACCAAAGAACTAAGCTGTAGTGTTGAGTTGTTTCCTGATCATTGTGTTTTTAAGGATCTTCAAACAAATAGACAATGGTAAATTGCAAAATGACTTGTACATGTTTGATGGGTTTTGAGACTTAGTCAAGCATTTTTTTGGAGGAAATAAGAATGTCAACCAAAAAAATAATCCAGTGGGATAGGTGGTTCGGGCACCCATCCTTTTTTGTTTTCCAGAACTGAGTTCGACTTTTTTTTTTTGGACTAGTTTTATGTACGCGCTTTGCGCGTGATCAAACCGCGTACTTCATTTTACAACAAACATTATAAGAAAAAAAGTTGGACTTAGATACGGTCTTCTTCACTAATCTGTCCCTAAATTCCTCGTTATTTTCTACTATTTCATCCTTGTTACTTTAAATTTGTATTTTACCAAATTGACATTTAACATCATACTATAATTGATTTTGCTTTATTTTTAATTTCTTTCACCACTAATATTTTTCTTATTTAACAAATTTATATATATAATTCAATTTAACTTTTGTCAATTTAAAAGATAAATTTACTAATTTGAGAAATTTGAAAAAAATATATATTCTTTTGCTAATTACTTAAGTCAAAATTTTAATTATTTGTTTGAATTATCAAATAAAATAATTTATTTTTAATTAATTCAAATTCTTGATATTAATTCATTCTAAATTCTAAATCTTTAACTGTAATTATAATTATATTCCATAATAATTTTATACGAACTTTCCTAGTTTGACTCTTTTGATTTTATCCCTTTATAAATTTTTTACTTTTTTTTTCTTATGCAAAAGGATTACTCCCTTTATCCCAATTTATATGACTCACTTTTCTTTTTAGTCAGTCCCAAAAAGAATTACACATTTCTATATTTAGTACTTAACAATTTAACATTAAAATGCCCATTTTACCCTTATTAAAATGATTTATAACCACAGATACATCTATGACTTATTTTAGACCACACATTTTAAATGTCTTTCTTTCTTAAATTCCGTGCCAAGTCAAACTACCTCACATAAATTGGGATGGAGGGAGTATTTAATTTTAAAATTTTAAATATTATAATTTTCTTTATAGTTCAAATAAAGAAAAAATTATTATTTGATTACTTAAATTTAGTTGATTTAAAAATCTTAAATATTATGAAAAATTATAATTTTGTCCAATATACAACAACATACCAGTATATTCCCACAAGGTGGGGTCTGGGGAGGGCAGAGTGTACGTGGTCCGTATCACTACCTCAGAAGTGAGGTAGAGACGCTGTTTTCGATAGACCCCCACCTCAAGACAAAAACAATCTAGAAAAGGACATAATATAAGAACAAGAAACAATAGATAGTAACAAACAACAGATAGTAACAAAAATAAGACTGCCACCAAATAATACTATAATCAATCTACCCGAAACAACAAACATCACCATAACTCCAAGAACAAGACACTACAAGCGTAGCACCACGATTACTAGCACGGACCCCAAAACCAAGCACACCTACCTACTAGCATGAACGCATCCCTTCCTACTAACCTTCTACCCTAATTCGCGTCCTTCATACCTTCCTATCTTGGGTCATGTCTTCGTTAAGTTGTAACTGCTCCATGTCATGTCTAATTACCTCCCTCCAATACTTCTTTGGTTTACCTCTACCTCGCCTGAATCTATCCATAGCCAACCAACGTCATCAAAGGCGCGCTTAAACCCTGAAGCAAGGCTCAAAACGTGTTGAGCGCTTCACCTCGCTTTATGTGCACTTCAGTGTTGTCATCAAGTTTTTAACGCATACTTTTCCTTGTCAATGAGGCAACAATAAACAATTGATGTTTCACTTTATCAATTTCTTTGTTCATATATTTGCCATTCATACTTATAATTATTAGTCTTGGACTAAGCATAAATATTTGTATTTTTTTCTCCCTTTGCGCCTTTTTTTCGTTGAAGCCCACACTTTTATTGCATTTTGCGCTTAAAGCTCCAATAGACCTTAGAGCTTTTTTGTGCTTTTCGCTTTTGATAACATTGTGGCCAACCTCTCACACCTCCGCACTGGGGCATCGTACACCTCCTCGTCACATGCCCGGACCATCTCTACCTCGCTTCGCGCATCTTGACATCCACCGAAGTCACTCCCACCTTGTCTCGGATGGACATGATTTTGTCCAATATAAATATTTTGAATACTGAAATAAATAAATTATGTAAAATAGCAAAGAATACTAAAATAGATGCAACATCATTTGAATGAAAATAATAATGTTATTACATTGTGTTTGCAATAAATTTTAAAGTAATTAAAATAAACTGCAATCACAAATAAAATATGATGAAACAAATATTTTATTGACGAATATTTGTGAGTGTTACATACCTCTCTTTCTTCTTCTCACTGAATTTTCTATGTGATCCGAGAGTTGTTAGTAGCATATTTCTCGAATGTAGAATGATAGATAGAAACGTCAAACAACAAAAATAGTATTTGATGCCTTGACAAAACTTATTTAACATCCATCACAAAAACCCAACAATAAATTCATGGATCTTGACGTATGTATCGTGAGCATATAAAGTTTGTCAATATACATTAATTGTTACTCAAATAAGCGAGGAGAAACTAAGTCTACCACAAGAAACACTAAAAGATTTGACCAAAACAAGAATAAAAGAATGACCAAATTAGTTACTTCTGAAGACGTACAAGACATAACCTTTGCATTTAATGAACCTAGACCGCGTCCAATTGAGAGAATGACGGGCAATCGAATACTAATTCTTTGCCTTATGTCTGTATTCGGGTTATAATATTAGGGTTATTTAAATAAGGAAAGATTTAATAATTAAAATCTTAGTTGATTGCAAAGTCCTAAATAGTTAAATTCTGTTTTATTTAAATTCCTAAATATTAGGAGTTTTTATATAGTTCAAATAGAGAAAGATTTAATAACAAAAAATTTAGGAAAATAGTAAATGATTTTTTTTTTAATTGTAGAGTCTTTTAATGAAGGGCAAAAAGTTCGATC
Source organism: Jaltomata sinuosa (assembly GCA_003996215.1). Taxonomy (NCBI): domain Eukaryota; kingdom Viridiplantae; phylum Streptophyta; class Magnoliopsida; order Solanales; family Solanaceae; genus Jaltomata; species Jaltomata sinuosa. The sequence continues at coordinate 107,952 of QJPP01002490.1, read as the reverse complement.
AATATTTCTAAGGACCTTCGTGCTTTTAATATAATATAGATAATTGTGGTGTTCGGGCTAATTTGTGCGCACCTCGATTAATTTCACGGGATACCTGCCACCTCCCACCAACAATAGATACCAGATAACTTTACAGATGGGAAGAAATCACCCAGTGTTTTGGTCTTTACTGGGATTTGAACCTGAAACCTCATGGTGCTCAATCCACTTCATTGGCCACTAGGCCATACCCTTGGGTGCAACTGAGTTTGGGGTTTTGTTTTGTGATGCTTGTGAATATGCCAAGCGTACTAGAAACTCTTACCTTTTGAGTGATAATAAAAGTACTACTCCTTTTACGATTATTCATTCTGATGTATGGGGTCCACTCAAACTATTTCTTGTTTGGAAATCGATGGTTTGTTACTTCAATTGATTGTTACACTAGAATGACTTGGGTGTATCTGTTAATGGTCAAAAGGAAGGTTTTCTCTTGCTTTCAATCATTTAAAAAGATGATTTGTGCTTAATCTAAGACTAAGATAAATATTTTAGAACTGATAATGGCAAAAAATACATGGATAAAAGATTTGATTCTTATCTAGAGTTCAATGAGATAATCCTTCAAACTAGTTGACCTTACACTAGTGCACAAAATCGGTTGTTGAAAGGAAAAATAAGCATATGTTAGAAGTGGCAAGATCTCTTATGTTTACAATGTATCTACCAAAAACTTACCGGAAGGATGCCATTCTAGTTGCTGCCTATTTTATCAATAGAATGCCACTTAAAACCCTCAATTTTTGAGTCCCCTGGAGGCTTTAAAAGGGTTAGAATAAATATACTGTTCCTCTAAAGGTGTTTGGGTTGTAAGCTTTATTTACACTAGGAATTTTGGTAAACTTAAACCTAGAGCCTTTAAGGGGTTGTTTGGTTTGAAGACAAGTTAAGATGAGATTAGTTATGCTGGGATAAGTTATCATGGTATTATTTCTTATTGAGTGTTTGGCTTATCGTATTAAAAATAATATGCGTTGCTTGTTTACAAAAATACCCTTCATCTTATTTAAAGGATGTGAAAAGTGATGTATAAAAAAGATTTGAGGGGATATTTTTGTCATTTTAACTATTTTATCCTGGGATAAGTTATCCCAGAATTGTTATTCCACCCAAAGGTAGGGATAACTTATCCCATTATTAATCCTGGATAAGTTATCCCAAGCTTTGTGACCAAAGAAGAAAAAGAGGCACTAAAAATTTATCCCGGGATTATTTTATCTTATCCCTCACACCAAACATGCTCTAAGTGTCTAGTGGGTATTATCCTACACAAAAAGGGAACAAATATCATCCTCCCTCCACGAGATCCTTTGTCATCATGGATGTTACCTTTCGAGAGTCTAAGCCCTATTTTGATATCACACCATCACCTCACCTCACCTCACTTCTTTGATGGATTCAATAAATATATCAATTCATCTCTCCATTTTTTGTGAAAGGGGGACAGAGAGCATAATTTCATTCCCAACGGGGGGGTTCTTTTTTTTCTTTTTTGTTAGAGACCAATAAGGAAAAAAAAATGATTCTCCCAAGTTTCACTATTGAGAACACTACCATTGGGGCAATGAAGTTGGAGAAAGAAGTCATGAGAAGACTGTTGAGCATTTAGATAGACACCTGAAGAAACCATTATGCAATCTTTCGAAACTGAATCCTCTTCTACTGGTGAGTTATATACATTTCCTAATGAGTTACATTTGCCTATTTCTTATAGAAAAAGAGTCAGATCTTGTACCAAACATCCTTTTTATCTAACTTTTTCTCCTGTAATTCCCTATCTCCCTCTTATAGAGTCTTTGTTTGTCTGTTTCTTTTGGGTCTACTCCCCAGAATTGTAGGGAAACCAAGTTATGGTTGAAGAAATGAAGCTCCTGTCAAAAAAATGAGACTTAGGAACTTGTCACTTCACCACCAAACAAAAGTTGGTTGGCTGCGCATGGGTCTTCACTGTGAAACATAAAGCTGATGGCTCGATTGAAAAATTCAAAGCAAGATTGATAGCTAAAGGATTCACTCAAAACTTGTGGAGTTAATTATCAGAAGACTTTTGCCCCGATTACAAAGATGAACATTATCAAAATTCTTTTCTACTATGCGTTTAATCTTGATTGGGATTTAAGATTAGTTACATGTGAAGAATCCTTTTCTTCATCGAGACTACAAAGAAGAGGTGTATTTGGAGATCCCTCCTGGATTTGATTCTAAACGAAGTTAGAAAAAGGTGTGCAGACTGAAGAAAGCCTTGTATAGAGTTAAGCAGTCCCCTAGAGCTTGGTTTGACAGATTTTTCAAAGCGATTATCTCTTTTGGTTACCAACAAAGCAATGTCGATCACACCCTCTTCATAAGACATCAAAAGGGTAAACTCACCCTTCTTATTGTTTATGTTGATGACATAGTAATGATAGTGTTAAGATTTTTAGAGAAGGATCGAGTCACAGGACGATGAACAGAAAAGTCTAAATCAATTGACTTCGACTTTCCCTTATCTTTGTTCAAATTCCTAGATTGACCTATTTTGTATATAACTTCAGCTCGTTAAAGGGAGGCTGAAACCTTAGAGTTCAATGGAAGAGAGAACTCTAATCTCTTGATTTTTTTGTTGAAATATGACTTACTGATTTATTTTTCAAAACCCCCTTTAAATAGGAGTCTTATTACATCAATAGGAAGTCTAATTCTTATGAAAGTAGGAACATAAATCCTATTCTAAAGTAATAACTATAACTAAACCTAATCCTTATGAAACTATGAGACATAGATCCTATTCTAGAATAATAAAGAAAGCTAATAAAAATATAATTAGATACTTAATTTAATTGCTTCAACGCATCCACAACATTACTCCCCTCACGTTGAAAGAACTTGTCCTCAAGCTCGAATTTCAGTGCAGTCATCCAGAACTTCTGGAATAGTGTAAACTGAATCATCCAATTCCAACCCTAGCTAACTTTTCTTGAAACTGACGTTGATAAATTTCAACGTTACTAGTTTGCCGAAGTGTGACTAATTTGCCCACCGGGTTGCTACTTTCAGGAGGTCCAAATCGCTGGAAACAACATTTCTGAAATTCTTCCCAACTCATTGGGCCCTTTGCTCGTTTAAGTGCTTCTCCCAACATGTGAAACCCAGCCAGCCCAACCTTTTCCGCTTTCGTTGTATGTTGATTTTCAAAAAATTGTTCACAACGATGTGCCCAAATTAATGGGTCGTTGGTGTCATCAAGTAGGAAAATCCATCTTTGTATACCTTGGTACTGTCGAATGGGAATTGCCACTTGTTGGATGATTCTGGTCAGCCAGTTGAATAGGTGGTGTAATGCCTTTAGTAGCATGAGTTGTTGATCTGCCAGTCATCGGGGCGCTACTCGACTCAGTTCCGTGGGTTGCTGGTTTTGTGGATCCAATTACCAACTTAGACAATTGTTCTCGGATGACTTGGACAATTCTTTCGCCGAGGCATTGTTCCATCACTGCAAGTTTAGAGTCCATTAGTGTTTTCGTAATCGCACGTTCTTCTTGGAATCTGGAATTGATCTCATCGCCCATTGTGTTAGGCTCTGGTACCAAATTGTTTGGATCTTTAGAAAAGGATCGATGAACAAAAAAGTTTAAATCAATTGATTCGACTTTCCCTTGCCTTTGTTCGAATTCCTAGATCGACCTATTTTGTATATAACATCAGCTCGTTAAAGGGAGGCTGAAATTTAGAGTTCAATGGAAGAGAGAACTCCGATCTCTTTTTTTTTTTGTTGAAATATGACTTACTGATTTATTCTTTAGAAACTCCTTTAAATAGGAGTCTTATTACAACAATAGGAAGTCTAATCCTTATGAAAGTAGAAAACATAAATCCTATTCTAAACTAATAAATGTAACTAAACCTAATCCTGATGAAACTATGAGAAATAAATCCTATTGTAGACTAATAAAGAAAGCTAATAAAAATATAATTAAACCCTTAATTTAATTGCTTCAACGCATCCACAACATATAGGAGATGACCCGATTGAAGAAGTTGTTTGCACAAGAATTTGAGATCGAAGATCTAGGTAGGTTGCAGTATTTTTTGCTTTAGGTTGCTAGATAAAAAAGATGAATCCTTATTTGTCAAAAGAAGTATATTCTATATTTCTTGAAAGGAATTGGTATGATAGGTTGCAAGCCAATATAATTGCCTATTGAAAACAATTACAAGTTACAAACATGAGTTGGAGTGTCAGTTGATAAGGAGAGATATCAGAGGTTGGTTGAAAGACTCATTTATCTCTCTCACACTAGACAAGACATAGTCAATTTAGTCAGCTTGGTGAGGTGGTTCATGCATGATCCCCGAGATCCTCATATGCAAGTTGTCTTTTACATTTTTCGGTATCTGAAGTCGGCTCCAAGGAAAAGTTTTCTTTTCTCTAAACACGGCCACCTCAAGATACAAGCTTTCACGGATGCAGATTTGTCTGGATCTTTAGATGACAGAAGATCTACATCCGATTATCCTACACTAATAGGAGGCGACCTAGTTACTTGGAGAAGTAAGAAACAAAGTGTAGTTGCAAGATCAGTGCAAAATGCAGAATATAGAGGCTAGAGCTATGGCCAGGGTGTTTGTGAGCTTCTTTGGCTACAAAAGTTACCGGAAGAATTGAGATTAGGGGTGGCCATAAATTCCGAAAAACCGACTGAACCGTAAATTTCAGAATTTTGGTTTTTCGGTTGGTATTCAGTTTTTGTTATTTGAAATTTCGATTTACGGTTTTCTAATTTGAAATTTCAGTTAAACCGGAAAACCGATTATACATATTAACTTTCTTTAACTTAATTACCGTTGCACAGCCCAATGAATATTCTATCCACCACTGGCCCAACACTTTAATATTCCTTCGAAACCCATCCGTCTTTCTCGCTGGTCATCCCACAATAGCCCAATTCTTCTTTTTATCCCTTTCATATTTCTTTAGTTAGATAAAAGTAAAATACAAAATATTTAAATAAAAGATACGATTTGGGCACTGGGGTTTTCCAGAAGAATGAATCTTTGGGTTGTGAATCTTTGATGCCGTCGCCGTCCAACACAGTCGTGAATCGTTTTTGTCGTTGCACTGTTCTGCTTGACTGATATTTGGCTGTTGCTGATGTTGGGTTGCTTGTTGAATAACCATATCTAGGTTGAAATTTTTATAATATGAAGAGAAGAATAAAATTTTTCAATTGGGTCATCTTTGGTTTGCCCACGTTATGGTTGTTTCTTTAAACAGTTATAATAAAAAATTGACTTGCTTGTGGAAGATATTTTCAGTTGTAAATTTTGGGTTAGAATTTGATTCAGGTTAGTTTATTCTTTCAATTATTGATTCAATGTAAAATTGTCAATATCTTGGTAATTTTGGGTTTTTCTTTAGATCATCTATTCTTCTCCCACCATCAATGTAAATTGCCTCCAAACGCCTTTCATTTTTTTGGGCAGAAAAAGCTTGGATGATGAGTTCTAAACCGAATAACCGAACTGTTTTAACTGAACTGAAATTTCAGAAAACCAAACCGAACCGAAGTTAGTTTGGTTCGGTTTCGGTTGTTATTTTCCAAAACCTAAAACCGATAAAACCGAATTTCTAGAAACTAACCAAACTGACCGACGCCCACCCCTAATTGAGATTGTTTGAAAAGGGAAACTTTCCTTGTACTGCAACAAAGCTGCGATCAGTATAGTTTAGATCTTGTTCAACATGACCGAACAAAACATAGTGAAATTGATCGACACTTCATCATAGAGAAAGTAACTAGTGGCACCTTGAGTCTACTTCATGTACCATCAGAAAAATAGCTAGCGTATGTGCTTACCAAAGGCCTCAGTAGGACTTTTCGTACTTTGGTTTGCAAGTTGGACATGTGCAATCTATGTTGCTCGGACTCTTCAAAAATGGCACCGGGTGCACATTAGATCCTCCAAAATTATTGTACTTTTGGAGGATCCGACACGGTGCAACTACATTTTTGAAGAGTCCGAGCAACTTAGTGTGCGACATCTTTGCTCCAACTTGACTACCGTGTCGGATCCTCCAAAAGTACAATAATTTTGGAGGATCTAATGTGCACCCGGTGCCATTTTTGTAAAGTCCGAGCAACATAGTGTGCGACATCTTTGCTCCAACTTGAGGAGGAGTGTTGAGTGTGTTAATTAATTAGCATGATTTTAGGAGACTTTATTTTTCCTCTTCCCAGCATAATTATATATTTCCTTTTATTGTAATCAATTAGGATTCACTTGTATAAATGCCCCTCTTCATGGGATATAAAGACATTGAAATACAAAGAAGTTTTTCTTCTTTCACAAATTCTACATGAATAAAATCGGGATATCCTTTCTTGTTTACATTCCAGAGGTTGGAATAACCAGATGATCTTATTATCGTGACCAGAAAATGTTACAAAAGTTCAAGAGCTCCATGAGTGTTTTCACTCCCAACCAGATATGCAACATTGTGCTATTATTTTCTTTGACAAGTGTGAGATTGTTGGCGTTTACCAACTTTTAGTTCATACGGGTGGATTCGGTTGAACTCCCAGTTTCACTCCATCTCGTGAAGAATGAACTGATGATTCTCTTGCATTTGTGAATTTGAACTCTATTTCCCTTTTTCTTTTGGTTCATATCAAGTTGTTTCGGAGCCAATACCTTCTATTGCTTAATTTTCATCTTGATCTTTCTTGAGTCGTGTTCCTACATCTTTTTTGTTTCAAGACCCTGAATCTTGAATAGTCCATTCCACAGATATTACCAGGAAAATTTTGCTTGTTTCAGTTCTTTGCATCATAATTTTGGCAAGGGCTTTTAGTTAATCTTCTCACACATTCCTGCTCAAGACTTCCACACCTTTAATTTATTTTCTAACATCTCTAAACCTTTTTGCTTCAAAATTTATGGCAGGGATTTGGCCAATAATCACTAGCCTGTATTTTCCATAAACGTATATACACAGTAAGGGCCTTGGTAATTATGATAATAAAAGGGATAATTGTATTACTAATTAGTAGTATTAAGTATCTAATTTAAAACAAAAACCTGGGAAACTGGATGCCTAGGAGTTGCAATCTCTCTTGATTAAATTACATTTTTGTTTAGTGGGAAGTGAATTTAGAAGGAAAGATCTGATATTGATGATATGTTGGACGAATACTTTTTTGTTGTTAGAGCTTATATTATGTCACTCTTTTGATAACTATCAATCTTATCATCACTCAGATATGTTGTATTCCCTATATCTTGAGTAATCTTTGCTCGTTACCTTCATTCCTGCATTGCCTACATCGGTATCTTGCTCATTTCCTTCATTTGGTTGTGAAATTTTGTCACCCTGAGGCTGTTTCATCTTTTTGGACTAATAGTTATTCCTCGAGCAGCTCGATAGTGTTCTTCAAGGTAGCGAAGATTCCATAAGGTTTGGATTTTACATTTTTGACTTTGAATTTCCATTTAACTGGGCAATATCTTAATGCTTCCATTGGTGAACTGGAATCAGTACTCAAGGAGTAAACTTGGTTTGTTTATTGCAGTCATGATGAACTCCTGTGCAGAATTCGTGATCCGTCAATTTCAGACTATGGTGCGAGCGATTGGCGACCTTTGTAAATGTGAGATTATAAAGTGCTTTATTCTTCTCTTTGTGACCTGATGATGTGTGCTGTTTAGTTGTTATGTTCTTCAGATTTGTAACATCAGGTGAAATAAGGAAGCGCTCTGAGTTTTTCGAACCATTTATACTAGGACTAACAAATGCCTCAGTGGAGCAGGTTTGTTTTTAAAACTTTTTCGAATTTTCAGACTTATTCTTGTACCAATGAACGTATGCTTATTACTGTCGAACTTTAACCATAATGTCCACTTAACACACTAACTTGTACAAGTACTTCCTTGCAACCTGTAATGTTAAACTGGTAGCTTTTTGGTGTCCAGCTGCTGTTAGAATCCAGGTGCTAACCCACCTTATTTGAAAACACAGTTTTGCAAGTCAGCAGTGGAACCCATGGGTGAAGAGAGTGATCATGTGCAAATTATAGCCCTATCAGATGCATTGGGTGTACCAATCCGTGTTGTATATCTTGACCGAAGCTCATGTGAGAACAACAGCATCAATGTAAATCACCACGACTTTATTCCTACTAGCAGCGAGATTGGGAATAATAGTGGTGTTTCCAAGACTACAAATCCGTCTATCACCTTGCTGTATCGCCCAGGACATTACGACATTCTGTACCCTAAGTGATGTTCTTCGGCCAGCACTTCTTAGCTTGTTTTCATTTAGTTTGTGAAAACAATCTGACAGTGGAAACTTTGCTTATAGACATTAACATGTATGATCGAGGAGTGTAGAAACTTGTGTAACTAAATCCTCTAACCTATCAATAATGTGAGTTCGTTGAGCAGGGCTGAATTGTGGATAACCGGATATTTCTTAATCCTCTCGTTATAGATAACCAGAGCTTTCTCAATTGTGGATAGCCAGAGCAATCTTGAAGTTTACTATTAAAACATTTTTATTTTTTGGTCTTCGAGGAAATGATAGAAAATGTCAAACTTTTTTCAGAACAAAATCTTGCCTCGATTGTACCACAAATATTTATCTATATTCTTAAAATCTCCTATGCATGTACCACCTATAATGGGTATACTCAAAATTTCCAAGCTCTGTTAGTCGTTTTCCTGCAAGAAAATGGGTAATACAAAATGTTCAATATTCAATTAGTTGCAGAACAAGAAGATTTGGTCAGTTTGATTTCTTCACAGAACCTGAAGAAGATGTAGAATTCAAGGATTCCTTGCCAATTGCAGAACATGGCTGGCTTTCATTGTAGATTTCTTCACTGGATCAACTCACGTTTGCTGGTCCTCTATTAAGACCCATGAGAAGTAGAACCTGCAACTTAAGCATGTTAATTGGCAACATCAGAAAAAACTAGAGGTGGCAAATGGATGGGTTGGATCAAATATGGGCGGGTAAAACGGGTCACAATCTCACCCACCCAAAATTTACTTGGGCCAAAATGTGTAAAATAACGGGTAATAACTCAATCTGACCAATATAACCCAAATATTACTCCTTTCTTTCTAGAAACTTGTAATGACTCTTTCGGTCATTTTCGCGTTTACGCTTTTCTTGTATTGCTAGAGCTTGCCTGTAGTGGCCCCAAGTCATTTATGGCTTGCTGGGACTGGTGGTTTGGTGCCCTGGCTGTTCATTTGGTCTTTATGGCTGTTTCCCTGTTTTAGAGTTGAGTTTTAAAAGTTGAGTCCTCGAAATTGTGCGACAGTGATTTGTGATCGTATGATCTCAACAGACCTTGTGGGAAGGTCAATCCTGATTCGAGGTGTCGTAGTATTTTTGAGGATAGGGTGTCCTCATTTGATGTAAGTTTTATTTTTATTGCCTTCCTAAAGTGTTTTAAATATTGATGAAAAAATACTTTTGTTATGATATATCTGTATACGTATTTATTTTATAAGAGTTTTATAAATTATTAATATTTTAACAGAGATAGTAAACTTAGTTATGTTGAAAATTATTATTATAATATAGTAGGTTTTATTTGAAATAATTTTCTATCAATTATGATATATTCAAAATGCTATATAGATTTTATCACGAACCTACATAGTACCCGGTATATACATATCAGGAAAGAAATACGTTTATATATTGCCACCTCCACTACACATGGAGGTGGAGGAGGTGGGCACCAATTTTTGCATATTGAGATGATGCCACTTAAGCATCACACTAATTACTTGTAACCTTTGTTTTTATTAATTTTTCTTTCATTCATTAATAATAACATTCAGGTGCTTTCATTATGATTCATGGATTGAGTGAAATATCTTTTAAGCTCTCCACAGTTCTTGTCCTCCATTTTTTTCCTTACAAGATGCATATAGATTCTATAATATATACATTCATATTCACGTTGGGAGAGCATACCTTGTAGGAAAGTATTTTCTTTTGACGTTATGATCCATTAACGATTAGAAAATTGATTATCTATGTCAAGTTATTCAAGCCCAAATTCGAGTTTGATTTCGTTTTGGAGCTTCTCGGAGCGGTTCGAGCTTGGATATCGTCGTTCTAGAAGCTTGTCGTCGGATGACATGTAGATTAAGGTTTAACTCTTTTAGACTTCGCATATCTAAGATATAATTCTACTAATTAGCATCCTTGGGTTGAGTTTATTAGCTTGGTATTCTAGACCTTGTCTGCTTCTTCATGTCCGTCTTATTTTCGCTCCGTTGACTGTAGTATTCGTGGTAGTTGATAGTATCACCCTTGTGGACCTATGGGGCCTTATTTTTGACTCTGGACCATATATGGTGGATTATTTGGGAATGTCCGAGAGTCCGGACATCGATACTGTTATTATAGAGCTGGTTATGTTTGTTGTAGAGCGATTGGAGCATATGCAGAGCCAATAAGTTGATTGTGAGCCGTTGGGCTATTACTTGTATTTGTGCATGCAATTATCATGCATATAAAAAGATTTTCACATGTTTTACTATGATTTTAGCTTCGGTCCTACTATTGATAGTTTTCTAAACCTTGCATTGCCCCAAGGGCCAATTTTCGGTAAAAATAGTTAATAAAGATTGGGATTGTTTTCGTGGATCTTCTTGGGGTAAGAAAGAATTAAAAGAATAATTTTTATCACTGTTTTCTCACTTATACTAGACTCGACTAGGCCGTAGTGCTAGATTTGATTTCCTATTGGTTGAGATGGTACTAGACTCAGATGGGCCGAGCATCAGACTTGTTTTACTACTGTTTTAGATCGGGTTATGCCCGGGCACCCTTGGTGGAGTTTTTGAGATTTATTTCACTGATTTAGACATAGATAGACTCCAGGCATGCATTCTCGAGATGTGGTTACTAGTTTGGATCTGGTTGAACTCCAGACTGTTATATTGAGGCTTGAGTCTTAGTATGTGGTCTACGAGTAGACCTCCATGGACCTTGTCAATCCGGACCAAGGGCCACGTGCTTCGAGTGCCGGAGGAGAGGTGTACGGTGGATGTGAGGTACTCGGGGGAATCCCTTCCATGGATCCCGCCTCTATTGGGTCTTTTAGGTACCGGAGGGGGTAACATATGACACTACTATCACTTGGTTTGGCATATCTTATAACGTCATGCATATTGTGTTCGGATCCACCCTTGTTTGTTGTTTGCTCAGTGTACGCTTCGGTAGTATGGGATGCCGGAGGGTTTGGTTTCACTTGTATGTGTTCCTCGGGTGTATGGGCTCCCGTGGGACTGTAGGTAGACTTTAATTTATCGTTATTCTATCGCAATACTGATCCTGATTATGGTATTACTAGTATGACTTAGTTGTTAGTCTTGTTTTCGAGCATGTTATCGTTATTGTTCCTTTCCTCCTTCCCTTTTTGTTTGAGGTTACCAGTATACTGCCTTCTTCTTTTTTAACCCTCTTTGTATATATTGTTATTACATGGACCTCAGTTGTGTTTCCTTCCTTCCTTCACATCTGTCTGTGAAACTTATATTCCTATTAGCTAGCCTAGCATGATTGTTTTCTCCTTGTATCCTTTCTGTGCTAGCTTCCATGTCCTTATTCGTTGTTTTTGTGACTACTTTTTTTTCCTGCTATATTATTGCTTTTATATATTATATGCGTCCAGTCGATTTATGATACCTACTGGGTACCCGTTGCTTTGCAATTGGTGCTCATACTATACTTCTGCATCTTTTGGTGCAGATCCGAGTGTGAGTTCTCGCCGCTGACCGCCCTACCTCGTGTAGGGTGTTTTTGGACTATTCGACACTGAGGGTGAGCTCTTGGCGACCGGGTCTCAACTTTTAGTTCATTTACTATAATATGTACTGCATTATCATTTAGAGACATATGTATATCTCTTTTTGGATCCTTTGTACTCTGTTGATATAGTTTTGACTCTTATACAATGATACCAGTTTTGGGATTTTGTTTAGCTTTCATGTATGTATATATATATATATATTCTCGTTGTCCCATTTTTTACTTATTTTCTCTTGCTTCCACATATTTATTCTACTCTTCTGATTGGTTGTATGATAGTAGCCCATTACCAACCGTTCTGGTCTACGGGGATTGGTTTGTCTACTGGGGGGTTGTAAGGTGCCATCATGACCGAGAAATCAGGTCGTGACAACTTGGTGTCAGAGCCTAGGTTCACCGGTGTCATCGGTATAGGAGACAATGTCTAGTAGAGTCCTGCGGATCGGGGTGGTGACGTCTGTACTCAATCTTCGGGAGGCTAGAGTGGCATCTTAGGAAACATGATTCTCTTATTGCTTCTCTATCGTGCGTCTTATCCTTGATGGTTTCCTCAAATCTCACTTATTCGAGTTCATTCTCCCGCATATGGTTCGTATGAGAGCATCGACATCAGGCGGGGGTGAGCGTTCGACTCCTGCACCTCCGACTCCAGCTAGGGGCCGGGGAAGTCGCAGAGGTAGGGGTCGAGGACGTGCCCGAGCAGCGGCACCCGTTAGAGCTCCTAGGGTCGAGGTTAAGCCCGAGATTATTCCAGAGCAGCAACATGTGGACCAGGGGACAGCACCGGCATCAAGCCTAGCTCAGTCTTCAGGTATTCGGGGTTTACTTCTACAGTTATTGGGTATGATCGGGGATCAGCCTACTGAGGTAGCACATACATCCGCTCAGGGGGCAGCCTTGGGTGCGCAGAGTTCAGGAGCGCAGCCTGCTGCTGTGGCTCCTTGTGCTGAGGTTTTCCGGTTTCATCTGTCGCTGGACCTCTTTCTTCTTACCCAACTATGATAAAGATGGAGCAGAAGGTATTGGGCAAATTTTTGAGATTGGCTCCACCTAGATTTGATGGTACACATGGTCACGATCCACATGATTTTATTACTACATGTGAAGAGACGCTATATCATTTGGGTCTACTGGAGACTTACGGTGTTGGATATACTACTTATCAACTGGAGGGCCCAACTAAGTTGTGGTGGAGGGCCCAGGTTTCTTGCAGACCATCTTCGTCTCCCCCGTTGTCTTGGTTAGAGTTCTATGAGGCCTTTATGGCCAAGTTTCTACCCCAGAGTGATAGTGATCATCACAGAGAGCAGTTTACTAGACTTATGCAGGGTTCTATGACTGTATCTGAGTATGAGACTCGCTTCCACCAGCTTTCTCCATTTGGGGCTATGATCATGCCTACAGATCCCGATAGAGTCCATAGGTTTGTTTGGGGGTTGCGGACAGAGCTTAGACAGCCAGCCGATATTTTAGTTGCCGGTGGTCGATCATTTCAGGCTATCACAGATTATGCCTGTACCGTAGAGGATTTGCACTGTCATGATCCCGGGGATAGGGATAAGAGGCCTTGTCACCAGGGCAGCTACAGTGGTTCCCATCACAGTGGTAGAGGTTCAGGACTTTGGGACCGAGGTTATCAGCCACAACAACACCAGGGTCAGTCTAGTCGACCGGTTCATGCTTCACTTCAGGCTTCTGGTAGTTCTCAGTTTGAGTAGGGACAAAGTAGCCAGCAGGGTTATATTGGTCAGACTCCGAGGGGTTCAGTTTCTGGGGCATCAGGCCGTGGTGGCCACACGAGTTCAGCTGGTTCGTCTCGACAGTATAGGCCATCAGAGGCTTGCTATGAGTGCGGAGTTATTGGGCACTTTGCTCGAGATTGCTTCCAGCAGGGTACAGTTCAGCCATCAGCTAGAGGGGGTGGTGGTCAGGCTAGAGGTAGTGCCCAACATGGCAGGTCAGGCGGTAGGGATGGCGGTCGGTCAGGAGGTGGTCGTCGTCAGTTTTATGCTGTCCCTGGGAGCCCGGAGGCAGAGGCCGCGGATGCTGTGATTACATATACAATTTATGTATGCCGTTGGTCAGCTTTGAACTATATTTGATCCTTGATCTACTTGCTCGTATGTTTTTGCCTACTATTTGCCTTGTTTGGGGTTGGCTAGTGAGGCGCTATCTGTACCTGTATCTGTTTTGACCCCTGTAGGAGATTGTTTAGTAGTGGATTGGATTGTGAGATCCTGTATGATTTCTGTTTGAGATATTGAGACTTGAGGTTATTTGATGATTCTTGATATGTTAGACTTTGATAAGCATGGACTGGTTATCCCCTCATCGTGCGGTTTTGGATTGTTATGCCAAGACCATTACCATAGTCGTGCCCGGCGCATCCCCGATTATGTGGCAGGGTTCTTTCAGCCGCGCACCGTCTGGGATCATCTCTTATCTTCGAACTAGAAAGTTGATTTTCCGTGGGTGTTTAGCTTATCTAGCATATGTCTGAGATGCTAGTGCCAACCCTTCTTCCCCTGAGTCAGTTTCTGTGGTTAGAGATTTCTTAGATGTGTTCCCTACCTACATGTCAGGCCTTCCACTTGAGAGAGATATTGACTTTGCTATTGAGTTAGAGCCAGGCACCAGGCCCATTTCCATCTCTCCTTACCGTATGGCTCCAGCTGAGTTGAGGGAGCTTAGGGAGTAGCTCCAGAACTTATTAGCTAAGGGTTTCATTAGGCCTAGTGTATCACCATGGGGTGCTCCTATTCTGTTTGTGAAGAAGAAAGATGGGTCGATGCGGATGTGTATTGATTATCGACAGCTGAATAGGGTGACTGTAAGGAATGGGTATCTGATGCCGCACATAGATGATTTGTTTGATCAACTTCAGGGTTTGGCCGTGTTTTCGAAGATAGATTTGTGGTCAGGTTACCACCAGTTGAGGATTAGGGCAGATGACATCCCTAAGACAACATTCAGGACACGTTATGGCTACTATGAGTTCATGCTGATGTCTTTTGGGTTGAATAATGTCCCCGCAGCTTTTATGAACTTGATGCACAGGGTGCTTGGCCCGTATTTGGACTCATTTGTGATAGTTTTCATAGACGACATCTTGGTATACTCGCGGAGTAGAGATGAGCATGAGCAGCACTTAAGGATTATACTCCAAACTTTGAGAGATCACCGACTTTATGCCAAGTTCTCAAAGTGCAAGTTTTGGCTTGAGTCATTTGCATTCCTAGGACACGTGGTATCTAAGGATGGGCTTAGAGTGAACCCGGGTAAGATATCAGCGGTTCGTGATTAGTCAAGACCTACTACTCCTAGTGAGGTTCGCAACTTTGTCGGGTTAGCAGGGTACTATAGGAGGTTCGTCGAAGGGTTGTCTTCCATAGATGCACCTTTGACTAGGCTGACTAGGAAGGGTGTCCCATCTCAGTGGTCAGATCAGTACGAGGATAGCTTTCAGAGGCTTAAGGCCTCGTTGACTTCAGCACCAGTGTTGACTTTGCCAGTTGAGGGTCATAGTTTCTCGGTATATTGTGTTGCTTCAGGGGTTGGCCTGGGTTGTGTATTGATGCAGCAGGGTGGTGTGATAGCATATGCGTCACGATAGTTGAAGGTTCACAAGTGCAAGTACCCTACTCATGACTTAGAGTTGGCGGCGATAGTCTTCGTGCTCAAGATTTTGAGGCACTACCTATATGGAGTTCATTGTAAGATATTTACCGATCACCGTATCCTTTAGTACATTACGAGTCAGCGAGAGCTCAACTCGAGGCAGAGGAGATGGATCGAGCTACTGAAGGACTATGACTTCACTATTCTATATCATTCGGGCAAGGTAAACATGGTAGCGGATGCCTTGAGCTGGAAGGCAGTGAGTATGGGTAGCGTAGCTTAATTTTTTGTTCCAGAGCGACCGTTGGCCTTGGACATCCAGTCCTTGGCTAACCATTTGGTTAGGCTTGACTTGTCAGATCCTAGTAGAGTTCTTGCCAGTGTTGAGGCTCATCCTACCTTGGTTGATCAGATTCGGAGCTGTCAGTTTGAGGATCAACAATTGTGTGACCTTCATGATCAGGTTATTCGGGGTGAGGCCAGCCAAGTTATTCTAGATTCAGATGGTGTTCTGAGGTTTGATAGTCGTCTGTGTGTTTCGAGAGTTGGCGATTTAATTCAGTTGATTCTCCGTGAGGCACATTGTTCTAGATATTCCATCCATCCTGGCGCAACCAAGATGTACAAATATTTGAGACAGCTTTACTAGTGGAGTGGTATGAAGCAGGACGTAGCAGAGTTTGTATCTCGGTGCTTGAACTGTCAGCAGGTGAAGTTCGAGCACATGCGACCTGGTGGTTTGATGCAGCGACTTCCCATTCCTGAGTGGAAGTGGGAAGAGATCACTATGGACTTCATAGTTGGATTGCCATGTAGTTCTATGATTTTCGATTCTATTTGGGTTATTGTTGATCGGGTGACTAAGTCAGCGCACTTCTTGTCGGTTCAGACTACTTACAGTGTAGAGAGGTTAGCTCAGATCTACCTTCGTGAGATTGTTCGGTTGCACGGGGTCCCAACTTCTATCATTTTAGAGCATGACACTCAGTTCACATCTCAGTTTTGGAGGGCTATTCAGCAAGATTTGGGTACAGAGGTTCAACTTAGCACCGCATTCGACCCTCAGACAGATGTCCAGTCCGAGAGGACCATTCAGGTTCTGGAGGACATGCTTCAGGCATGTGTTCTTGACTTTGGAGGTTCTTGGGATCACTTTGTGCCTTTGGCCAAGTTTGCTTATAATAATAGTTTTCATTCGAGTATTGGCATGACACTTTTCGAGGCTTTGTATGGTAGGCGTTGAGACTGCCGGTTGGTTGGCTTGATGGGTTGGATTCTAGGCCACAGAGTAAAGATTTGCTTCGTGATTCCTTAGATCGAGTACGAGTGATTCAGGACAGAGTTTGGGCAACTCAGAGCAGGAAAAAAAGCTATGCTGATCGTAGACTTTGTGCCTTGGAGTTTAGTGTTGGTGACTTGGTGTTCCTCCATGTATCGCCCATGAAGGGCGTGATGAGATTTGATAGGTGGGCCAAACTTAGCCTCAGGTATGTTGGACCGTTTGAGATTCTTCAGAGGGTTGGTAGTGTTGCCTACATGTTAGATTTGCCTCCGATGTTTTCAACTATGCACCCAGTTTTCCATGTATCGATGTTGCGATGGTATATTTCAGATGAGTCTCATGTGTTGTAGTAGGACTCGGTTCAGTTGGATAAGAGCTTAGCCTTTGTTGAGGAGCAGGTAGCTATTTTGTCCAGAGATGTCAAGAGATTGAGGTCCATGGAGATTTCGATTGTTAAGGTTCAGTGAAGGCACCGTCCAGTTGAGGAGGCTACTTGGGAGACTGAGAGAGATATGCGGGCTCAGTATCCACAATTGTTTAAGCCTTCAGGTACTTCCTTGTCCTTGTCTTTTGAAGATGAAAGTCCTTTTTAGTAGTGGATGATGTATTGACCCTTCCAGTCATTCCCGTGTTTACGCATTTTTTGTACTGTTAGAGTTTTTCTGTAGTGGCCCCAAGTCATTTATGGCTTGCTGGGACTGGTGGTTCGGTGCCCTGGCCATTCGTTTGGTCTTTATGGTCGTTTCTTTATTTTAGAGCTGAGTCATCGAAATCGTGCGATAGTGATTTACAATCGTATGACCTCAACTAACCTTGTGGGAAGGTCGATCCTGATTCGAGGTGTCGTAGTATTTTTGAGGATAGGGTGTCCCCGTTTGATGTAAGTTTTATTTTTATTGCCTTCCTAAAGTATTTTAAATATTTATGAAAAAATACTTTTTTTATGATATATCTGTGTATGTATTTATTTTATAAGAGTTTTATAAATTATTAATCTTTTAACGGAGATAGTAAACTTAGTTATGTTAAAAATTATTATTATAAATATAGTAGATTTTATTCGAAATAATTTTCTATCAGTTATGACATATTGAAAATGCCATATTGATTTTACCATGAACCTACACAGTACCCGGTATATATATATTAGGAAAGAAATACTTTTTATATATTGGCACCTCGACTACACGTGGAGGTGGAGGAGGTGGGCACCAATTTTTGCATATTGAGATGCTGCCACTTAAGCATCACACTAATTACTTGTAACCTTTGTTTTTGTTAATTTTTCTTTCATTAATTAATGATAACATTCAGGTGCTTTCATTATGATTCACGAATTGAGTGAAATATCTTTTAAGCTCTCCACAGTTCTTGTCCTCCATTTGTTTTCCTTACAAGATGCATATAGTTTCTATAATATATACATGCATATTCACGTTGGGAGAGCATACCTTGTAGTATTTTCTTTTGACGTTATGATCCATTAATGATAAGAAAATCGATTATATACGTCAAGTTATTCAAGTCCGAATTCGAGTTTGATTTTATTTTGGAGCTTCTCGGAGCGGTTCGAGCTTGGACATTATTGTTCTAGCGCTTGTCATCGGACGACAGGTAGGTTACAGTTCAACTCTTTTAGATTTCATATATATAAGATATAATTGTACTAATTAGCATCCTTGGGTTGGGTTTATTAGCTTGGTACCCCAGACCTTGTCCGCTTCTTTATGTCCATCTTATTTTTTCTCTATTGACTGTAACATTCATGGTAGTTGATAGTATCGCCCTTGTGGTCCTTTGTGGCTTTTTTTTTGAATCTGGACCATAGATGAAAGGTTATTTGGGAATCTCCATGATTTCTGGACATCGATACTGTTATTATAGAGCTGGTTATGTTTGCTGTAGAGCGATTGGAGCCTGTGCAGGGCCAATAGGTTGATTGTGAACCATTGGGCTACTGCTTGTGTTTGTGCATGCAATTATCATGCATATACAAAAAAATTTCACATCTTTTACTATGGTTTTAGCTTCGGGCCTACTATTGATGGTTTTCTAATCTTGCATGGCCTCAAGGGCCTATTTTTGGTAAAAATAGTTAATAAAGGTTGGGATTATTTTCATGGATCTTCTTGGGGTAAGAAAGAATTAAAAGGATGATTTTTATCACTTTTTTCACACTTATACTAGATTCGGCTAGGCCGTAATGCTATATTTGATTTCCTATTGGTTGAGATGGTACTAGACTTGGACGGGCCGAGCATCAGATTTGTTTTACTACTGTTTTAGACCCTGTTATGTCCGGGCACCCTTGATGGGGGTTTTGAGACTTATTTCACTGATTTAGACCTGGATAGACTCCAAGCATACATTCTCGAGGTTGGGTTACTAGCTTGGATCCAATTTCACTCCGAACTGTTATATTGAGGCTTGAGTCTTAGTATGTGGTCTACGAGTAGACCTCCATAGACCTTGTCGATCCAGACCAGGGGCTACGTGCTGTCAGTGCCGGAGGAGGGGTGTACGGTGGAGGTGAGGTACTCGGGAGAATCCCTTCTATTGATCCCTCCTCTATTGGGCCTTTTAGGTACCGGAAGGGGTAACATACGACACTACTATCACTTGGTTTGGCATATCATATCACGTCATGCATATTGTGTTCGGATCCACTCTTTTTTTCTGTTTGCTCAGTGTACGCTCCAGTCGTACTGGATGCCAGAGGGTTTGTTTTCCCGTATATGCGTTCCTCGGGTTTATGGGAGTCCGTGGGATTGTAGGTAGACTTTTATTTATTGTTATTCTATCGCAATACTGATCCTGATTATGGTATTACTAGTATGACTTAGTTGTTAGTCTTGTTTTCGAGCATGTTATCGTTATTGTTCCTTTCCTCCTTCCTTTTTTATTTGAGGTTACCGGTATACCGCCTTCTTCTTCTTAAACTCTCTTTGTATATGTTGTTATTGCATGGAACTCAGGTGCGTTTCCTTCCTTCCTTCACCTGTGTCTGTGAAACTTATATTCCTATTAGCTAGCCTCAAATGATTTTTTTCTCCTTGTATCCTTTCTGTGCTAGCTTCCATGTCCTTGTTCGTTGTTTTTGTGACTACTTGTTTCTTTTCTGCTATATTATTTCTTTTATATCTTATATGCACCCAGTCAGCCTGTGATACCTAGTGGGTACCCGTTGCTTTGCAATTGGTGCTCATACTACACTTCTGCATCTTTTGGTGCGAATTCGAGTGTGAGTTCTCGTCGTTGACCGCGCTGCCTTGTGCGAGGTGTTTTTGGATTATCCGAGACTGAGGGTGAGCTTTTGGCGACCAGGGCTTAGCTTTTTGTCATCTACTGTATTATGTACTCCGTTATCATTCAGAGACATATGTATATCTCCTTTTTGATTCTTTGTACTCTGTTGATGTAGTTTCGACTCTTATACTATGATACCAGGTTTTAAAATTTGGTTTAGCTTCCATGTATGTGTATATATATATATATATATTCCTGTTGTCCCTTTTCTTTACTTATTTTTCCTTGCTTCCGCATATTTATTTTACTCTTTCAATTGGTTGTATGATAGTATCCCATTACCAACCGTTCTGGGCTAAGGGGATTGGTTCGCCTACTAGGGGTTGTAGGTACCATCATGACCGAGAAATCGGGCCGTGACACTATTTTTCTCAAAAATTTTTTTCTTCAAGATTCAATTTAAACATACAATAGTTTTCAAAAATAATTCTCAAAATTTTTGTATAGACATCATATAATATTTTTTAATTAAATATTTAGTACACTGCACAACAGAAAAAGAAACTCCAAATTTACTGACAAGAAATTCTCCAGTTACATAAGCTATGAGAAAAAAATAACGATTCATAATAATTTAGGTAATAACATGATACATAATCAAGAAAACGAAGAATATTTTAACAATTTTGAATCGATTTCCATTCACCTAAAAAATATTTTCCATCTAATTATCCTATACTGGTGCAAGTAATTACCTTTATGTTGAATAAATAAACCAAAACAAAAAAACTAATATCCAGCTGCCAAAGATTGGAAAACGAACAGGAGAAAGGGTTTAAAAAAAGAATAGATTTCGATTAACAAACCAACACCACCTTTCTCGTTGATGGAGTGCAGCTAAAGATTTTATGGCACTTCACGGGTTAGATACAATGACCCAAATTGACAAAAGATGGATCAGCTTGTGTTACAAGTTACAACCAAATTAAGTAAGAGCATGTTTGATCTAACGGCTAAAAACAATTTATTTTGAGAAGCACTTTTATAAAATAACTTTTCAGAAAAGTGCTTTTGAAAAAAAGCAATTTATGTTTGGCTAATTCATTTGAAAGGTGCTTTTGATAAATAGATTGTGTATAACTAATTTTTAAAAAAAAAATGCTTTTGAGAGACAAATTACGAAAAATGACAGGTATCAATGAATTTTTACTATTAATATTCTTTTATTGAGAGAAATTATTTTAAATATCTATTATATATTTTTAATTAAGTTTTTGTTTTTATTTAATTAAAAAGTACATTTTACAAATTTCAATCAAATTACATAGATACATAAAAAATAATTAAATATTGATATAATATTAATATGATGATTTAATATACTAATCATCAAGCATAATAAATTTAAAAATTATTCCATAAATTAAATCACTACTTATGAAAAAATTCACCACAGAAATAAGTAGTCTTCATATATCACAAAAGTTTCAATGATTTCATCCCTAATTTTATCACGCAATATCTTCATAGTAGTAGAAGATCTACCTTGTCTTTTTGAAGGTACACTAACATCTAATTGATGATATTAAATAATATTGATGTTTGTTATTTTTTATTTTGTCATTATCCTTACCTACAAAAGTAAAACTTTCACAATAACAAAAAATTATACGTAAAGTAATATATAAAATGAGAAATTTATTTTTTTGTTACCTTTTTTTGGGTACACTAGGATTTTCAATGCTTACCTGATAGAAACGTAAAATAATATATATAAATATAAAACATAAAAATAATAATATTATATAAAGTATAATAAAATAAAAAAATTATGTTGTAAAATAAAGAATAAAATTTTTAAATAAAACTTATCAGATATGCTAATTAATTAACAAGGGATATATTAGTAAATATGTATAAATGATAGGGGTATTTTTGTTTTGAAAAATTAATTTTTTATTTTTGAATTTTTTTTGTTTCTTCTCAACAACAGAAAAACTGCTTCTGCTTCTATCTAAAAGCAATTTTACTAGTTGGCCAAACACCCCACTTTACCAAAAAATACTTTTTTCTCAAAAAGTGCTTTTAGCCTCCCAACCGCTAGGCTAAACAGGCTCTAAATATTTCACTAGGAACGCTATTTGGTTGACCTTATTAACTTTCACAATGAACTCCTCTTCCTCTTATTTTTCTTCTTCCTCGTCCTCTTCTTCCTCCTCCACCTCCTCCTCTTCTTCTTCTTCCTCATCCTGTTCCTTATCCTCTTCCTCCTCCTCTGTAAGACCCATCATCTTCCTCGTATTCCTTATCGTCCCCCTCCTCCTCCTCTATAAAACCTTGTGAATTTAAAGCTTGAAAATCGTGCCAAAAACAGAGCATGGGGATCACTCGAGGATTATAAGGTCAAAAGTAATTAAACGGATTAGAATGGGTGCAAAAGTACTTTGGGCATAAGAATGAAGATTCAAAATGGTCTAAGAATTTTAAGTGCAACATCGCCAATTAAAAATAATGTTCTTACATGCCAAAAGATGCAACAGACTGGTATCATGTCAATTGAGAACTACAATAAGTATATGATGTGCATTGGAAGTGATTTAAGGTCTAAGAAAAGCTGTAGCATAAAGTCGAGATAGGAAGTTACGCCACATACTATGTTTTGGAATGAGCTAGCAAATTCTCTTGGACGATCCTAGGGCAATTTCTCTTGGATGATCCTCATTTCACTTGGACGATCCTAGGGAAAATTCTATCTTCTTTCTCCACCCCTAAGGCATCGTACATCCAAGGTAATCCTCCATCAATTCCCAGTAAGTTCTTCACCTAAAACATGAGTTATAATCTTGATTATCTGTTGATTTCTAAAATCTACAAGGGGTTTTCTCCTAAGGATCAAGTGGAAGATTGGGAGATTTAGTTCATCATTTGAGGTAAGATCCTTATCCTAACAACATACATGGGTTATTAACGATATTTGGAGTATGTTTTCAGATAGAACTCATGGGATAGTGATCGCAAGTTATGAGTGCTTATTGTGGGTGATTTATGAAAATAGTACAATGATTTTGTTTGAATAATGGTTTCTTTGAAATATGTGGTTGACCTCATAGGCGATAGTGGTGCCATTGTTGGCATAAATAAAGGCGGGGAAGAGAAAAAAACCATTAGTGTCACACCCCGAGGCTACCCCTTAGACGTAACACGGGACTCGGGACCACAAGGATCCCAAGCTAACCCTTGGTCATAGTATTCTCAAGCATAACAAAGATAAGCGGAAGCATAATATGGAAATCCAATAAGGTAAACATCAATAAGGGTCTAAGAACCCCATAACATACAATATCCAAAAAGGGAACTCGAGTACAAACTATGTCTGAAAGCCTCTAGCATAACATAAAGAGTTTCTAGGACAAGACCCTAGCTAACTCAGAGTATAGAAGTAAAACTAACATAAGGAAAAGATAACTAGTCCTAGAACCGTGATGACTCACCACAGCTGACTAAGGAAGTGGCCTGAGGCTCTAGCCATGAAGCTGAGAAAGGGTACTTGAGTCTGCATCATAAAAGGATGCAGCGCAATATGCGTTAGTACTATGGAATGTACTAAGTATGTGAGCGATGCATAAATAAGGAAACATGCTTTAAAAATGTACTTGAACATATGTCATGCATAATAAAGTATCATGAAAGATATCAACATGAAAAGCTAATCATAAGGCAAAAGCCAACTTCAAGATGATAGTTCATAAAAGTTCATAAAGCTTAGAAAACTTGAAAACATGACATACGAGAGTTTCTCATAACTGACATGAGACCACGTGAGCTACGTGGAATCTAACTATATAACCCTAGTTAGAAAAGCTGACTTTGAACCCTGCCAAGGAATAAGCCACCATACCCAACTATATAACCCTAGTTGGCAAAGCTGTCCTATGCCCCGCTAAGGCAAGGACACCATACATAAAAATGTGGATCCACTCTTATAAGCCTTTAAGGCACGTATCATATCATATCATGACCTACGCTGGCAACGTAGTTTATGGGACTAAGGGTACTCTCACCCCGTCCTCTCGGTGCTAAATACTACTCCCAAAACATGCATACATATAGCTCATAATCATGAAGGCATACTCTCATGCCAAATCTTGTTCATAATAAGGGCATACTATCATGCCAAATCTTATTCATAAAGCATGAAAACACATCGGGTGTCATGCAACTTTCATATCATAGTTCATAAAGCTTAGCATAACCATAATTCAAAACATGCTTTTCTTTCTAAATCCGTACTTGAAGAATTAGGCATGCAATTTCATAAATACATAAAGGCCATGATATCTAATCATGCCAACTTTCTCTTGAAAACATGCAAATTCATGGTTTCATGCTAGAAATCAACTTTCATGCTTGGGTTTTCAAAACCAATAAGGAAATCATAATCAAATCATGAGAATTCAATAAGAAACCATGAATTTAAACATAGAAACTGATTTCATAAACTTTCCCCAATTTAGATCAAAACCCTAATTTCATAAGTTCATATTTCAACATAAGAATTGGGGATTTTGGGCACAAGGGTGAAAGGAACCCATTGTTAAAAACCCACATACCTTGGTGGAAGATTACCCACTTGATTGGAAATGAATTAGGAGACTTGACTTGGAACTTGGAGACTTGAGCTTGAGAGGAACTTTCCCTTTTGAGTGAAGAATGATGAACTTAAGAGGGACTTAGGGTAATATGGGTGAAAACCCTTCTAGAAATAGTCAAAACGACTTCACTTAATACATAATAGGATAGAAAATAACTAAAATGCCCCTAGGACTTAAATGAAAAAGTTCAGGAACTGGGCCGCCTTACGGGTTACCCGACGGGGGTCGTACCCACGATGACCCGTCGGCCAAGGCGTCAGGCATGGGTGCTTGGGTTGGGGTCTGCAGGTCCCTTTCGATGGAGAGCTCCTACGGCCCGTCACACTTGCGATGCCCGTGGCCTAGCCTGTCGGGAGGACTGGGTGATAGGAAGGGATGGATGGACCATTCCGACGGTAGGTCCTATGGGTCGTTGCACCTGCGATGCCCATCGTGGCCGTCCGTCGAACAGAGGCAGCTGGCACAGTCCAACTGTGCGGTCTTCATGGGGCACCCCAAGGGCCGTCTGAGCTGCAACGCCCGTGGCACTGCCCGTGGTGACCACACAGTTTGCAAAAAATGCAGCAACCTTGATGGATTTAGGATTTGATAGCTGGATACGTGTACGGGGTGTTACAATATCCCCCATTGAGATCAGTCGTCCTCGAATGAAGGCTAGACAAGGGAGACTGAGGGGAAAATAGCCCAACCAAACATCAAAACGTAGAAATCAAGGGGTAATCATAAAACTTGAGCTTTTCAACTTGAAAACATGATAAACTAACTTCGTAAAATATGGATGCATGCTAGAATCATGAGAGGAACTGATGGAGTAGAATCGGAGGGACTTAGTAAGGAGGAAACTAGTAGCTCAAGCTGAAACTGAGTCGGAAGGAAAGAGATGAGGATACTTGGCCTTCATGGCCTCCTCCGCTTCCCAAGTAGCCCCTTCTACAAGCTGACTCCTCCACAGGACTTTCACCGAAGCAACTTCTGTGTTTCTCAACCTCCGAATCTGACGATCAAGGATGTCCATGGGAACCTCCTCATAAGTGAGACTATCCTTCACACCCACATCTTCCAAAGGAACAATCAAGCTCGGATCGCCAACACACTTCTTCAACAAGGACACATGGAAAACTGGATGAACCGTTTCCAACTCCGTTGGCAACTCCAACTCATAAGCGACACTACCAACTCTCCTCGAAATCCAATAAGGACCTACAAAACGGGGACTGAGCTTTACTTTTTTGCCAAATCTCATTACACCCTTCATGGGTGAAACCTTAAGGAAAACCCAATCATCAACTTCAAACTCCAACTCCCTTCTCCTCACATCCGCATAAGATTTTTGTCGACTCTGAGCGGTCTTCAACCTTTCCCGAATAAGCTGAACTTTCTCCATAGTCTCATGAACCGAATCTGGACCAATCAAGGCTGCCTCACCAACCTCGAACCAACCAATAGGAAATCTACACCTCCGGCCATAAAGTGCCTCATATGGAGCCATCTAGATGCTAGAGTGGAAACTGTTGTTGTATGCAAACTCGATAAGAGATAAGTGATCATCCTAATTTCCTTTGAAGTCAATCACACACGTTCTCAACATATCCTCAAAAGTCTGAATAGTACGCTCTGCCTGGCCGTCTGTCTGAGGATGAAAAGTTGTGCTAATCTTTACCTTGGAGCCAAGACCTTTCTGAAATGACCTTCAAAACTGAGATGTAAACTGAGGACCTCTATCCAAAATGATAGACAAGGGAACACCATGCAATCGGACTATCTCCCGAATATAGAGTCTGGCATAATCATCCACTGTATCTGTAGTCTTAACAACCAAAAAATGGGATGACTTGGTCATCCGATCGACAATCACCTAAATGGAATCATGTTGCCTTCGAGTACGAGGTAAACCCGTAATAAAGTCCATATTGATTGCTTCCCATTTTCAAGTGGGAAGGTCACTTGAAGCATACCACCTTGACTTTGATGTTCTACCTTTTCCTGCTGACAGTTAGGACACTTAGCCACAAACCCGACTATGTCCTTCTTCATACCATTCCACCAAAAGACTTCCCGTAGATCATGGTACATCTTAGTGGCACCCGGATGAATGGAGTATCTAGAACTGTGAGCCTCGAACAAAATCTGCTGTCTCAACCCATCAACATCTGGCACACATAAGCGACCCTGATAACGAACCACACCATCTCCCCCTTGGGAGAAAACCTCAACCCTCTGCTGATGAACTGCACCCTTAAGCTGAAGTAGAAAGGGATCTTGGTCTTGCTTGGCTTTCACCTCAGCCACCAAGGATGATTCGGCACCATTAGTCACAATCACTATACCTTCGGTCGAGTCCATAAGGCGAACTCCCTATCGAGAAAACCTATGAACTTCTTTAACCAATTCCTTCTTTCCACCTTCAATGGAAGCTACACTTCCCATGGACAATCTACTCAAAGCATCCACCACAACATTAGCCTTACCCGGATGGTAAAGCACACTCATATCATAATCCTTAAGGAGCTCAAGCCATCTCCTTTGTTGCAGATTAATTCCTTTTGAGTGAACACATATTGAAGACTCTTATGATCGGTTAAAACATCCACATGCACGCCATACAAGTAGTGTCTCCAAATATTTAAAGCAAAAACCACGGCCGCTAGCTCAAGATCATGAGTAGGGTTGTTCTTATCATGCACCTTAAGCTGTCTCGAGGCATAATCAATCACCTTGTCCCGTTGCATCAAAACACAACCCAAACCAATTCTGGAGGTATCACAATACACAAAAAAATCATCAAGGCCCTCGGGTAGAGCCAATACTGGAGCTGTAGTCAATTGAGTCTTCAATTCCTGAAAACTTTTCTCACAAGAGTCGGACAACTGAAACTTAACCTTTTTCTGAGTCAATCGAGTCAATGGGGAAGCAAGGGAGGAATACCTCTCTACAAATCTCCTATAGTAACCAGCCAAACCCAAGAAGCTTCTTATGTCAGATGGGGAAGTGGGTCTAGGCCAGTTCTTTACCGCCTCAATCTTTTGAGAATCAACCCGAATATCATCTTTTGTCACAATATGACCTAGAAAGGCAACAAACTGCATCCAAAACTCGCACTTGCTAAACTTAGCAAACAACTGCCTATCTTTGAGAGTTTGCAACACAACCCTGAAGTGATCCGCATGCTCCTCCTCACTCCGAGAGTAGATGAGGATACCATCAATGAAAACAATCACGAACATATCCAAATACTGTTTGAACACATGGTTTATCAAATCCATAAAAGCTGCAGGAGCATTCATTAGACCAAAAGACATAACAACCAACTCATAATGACTATACCGAGTCCTGAAGGCTGTCTTCGGGATATCACATTCTCAAACCCAAAGCTGATGATATCCGGATCTAAGGTCGATTTTTGAGAAGAAATTAGCACCGTGAAGCTGATCAAACAAGTCAGCAATCCTAGGAATGGGATACTTATTCTTGATTGTGACCTTGTTCAACTGACGGTAATCAATACACATTCTGAAATATCCATCCTTCTTCCGAACAAACAAAACTAGGGCACCCCAAGGAGAAATACTAGGCCTGATGAAACCCTTATCAAGCAAGTCTTTCATCTGATCCTTCAACTCCTTGAGTTCCGCGGGGGCCATTCTATAGGGAGGAATAGAGATAGAATTTGTATCCGGAAGAAGGTCTATCCCAAAGTCAATTTCCCGCTCGGGAGGGTGTCACGACCCAACCTACCGGGCAGTGCAGACGCCTACTCTAACCACCTAGATCGACGAACCCTTACCACCCAACCAATAGGAACATGCAGAATTTAAGTAAGCCATTAATTAAGTCATCCTTATACATAACAAAAGATCCCTTCTTTACAAAGATTCTGTTCAGTAATAGACTACATAATAAGTTGCGGAAAATATTTACAACATTCTTAAAAACACCCTCCCCTAGGATCTAGTCTAAAGAGCTATTACAAGATGACACAAAGAGATAAAAGACCCAACTTCCGCCATGGAAAACGAGGATAAAAGTTGCTGGAGATCTCATCGACGCAAACCTATGAAATATCACCAACCTGCAACCAGACTATACCAAAAGGTATAGCAATAGTATACCAAAAGGTATAGCAATAGTAGAGTCAGTACAAACACACGTACTGGTAGGCATCATCGGTCAACCCGAATCCACTCCTACCATCATATAAGAAAAACAGGAAATACATGACCAAAATAAAAAAGACTTGGTTTCCACCCCATGTTCTTCCCTTACCTACTCCCTCATTCTCAAGGATTTCAAGTCACACTAACCTTAGACTTCCTAAGCCTTACCTTATCCCCGACTTCCCAAGTCACCTTACCCTTCGTAGATGTCCATGTCCATACCTGGTATGACAAAATCGGTGTTTTGGAATGACAAAATCAGAGTTTTGGACCAAGGGGCGCCATTGATGCACCCCTTGAAGATCTGGAATGATGAATATCGCTATAGCGGTAGGGCTCCGCTATGGCGGTCCTGCTACATCGGACATTTCACCTCTATAGAGGTTCTGCTATCGCGGATGCACCACCCGCTATAGCAGAAGGCCACAAACTAGTAGCCTTCCCAAGTTACACTTAGAAAAATTTCCCTCCTCTTTTTCATGTCCCATTACTCTTCTAATCCCATTTCTTTCTTACCCTTGCAGGATAACACAATGGCTGAACAACAAGTGCCTGAATACAACTATGAGCGATTCCCCAATGAAACTAGTCAGGAAAGGCTCCGAGATTACCAAAAAATTAGCTTCTGCTATGAGAGAGGTTGCCGCATGACTGGGATATATGGAAAAGCGGCTCATTTACACCACCGGGTCCGAGAGTTTGGGTTTGAACCTTTACTAGTGGCTCCTCCTCTCGCGCTAACTGGCTAGGTGCGGGAGTTCTATGCCATCCTTCCTACGATCCTCTGGAGCAAGCCGAATCCTACTATCAGACTATGGGGGTGGATGTTCTCGTGGATACCCGAACCATTAATGTGGTGCTAGGGGTGCCCCATATTTCCAATGCGGCATACATGGATAAGTCCTGGCTGTGGGACATGACCTGGTTGAGAGATACTCTTGTGGACCCTGCATCCAAGGACAAGGTGTACTGGGTCCGCCTCGAGGGTATTACTAGCACTTATTTCTCCTCCGAAGCTAGGATGTGGCTGAATTTGGTATCCTGGAGGATCCGTCCATCGGGAAATCAGACCGACGTGACCTATGCCCGAGCCTTGGTTATCGCTTGCACCATGTAGGGGATTATTATGAATATGGGGGAGCAGATCATCTCGTAATGGAAGAGCTTCTATACTGGCCCCAGGAAGGGCCCTTATCTACCCGGGCTGGTTTCAGAGCTGTGCAGGTGAGCTGGTGCGTCTCAGGACCACACTGATGCAGAAGTGGACATGGATGAGCCCTTTGACCCGGTTCGGGTGAAGGATATTTCCAAGAAAAAGAGGAAGGTAGGTGAGGCAGGGAGAAGTTAGCCAGTGGAGGAAGCCGGCGATGATAATGAGGAGGATGATACCCCTGCCCCTTCCCAGTCCCAGCCCCAGCCCCCGATCTCTAGAGCCCAGCTGGAGGAGAACCTAGCCGATTTCCAGAGGTTCATGAAGGATCCTAACGCTGGCGGTGCAGCCCCTCACCCAACCACTCAGGAACTTGCAGCACTCCGAAGGGAGTTAGAAGAGGAGAAAAGAAAGAGGCACTCCTGGGACCGTCTGTTTACCCGGATATGGAAGACCATAAAGGTCATGTTCTCCTGTGTTGCCCCTGGTCAGGAGCTCCCCATCCTCGAGCCCGAGGACGTGCAGGAGTTCCCCTTCCTGAGTGAGGATGAGGCCTAAGACTCCCCCCTTTATTACTGATGTTACTGTTAGTTTGCCCCCGTTTGGGGCTTGTTTCGGACAATCTTTCCCCTTCCCCTTTTTATTTTGGGCACGTGGATGCTAGTGTTAGACGCTATTTCCTTTCCCGCATATATATATATATATATATAGCTCCCTTTCCTTGGTTTATACAGGGGTTTTGGTGATTTATGCTTGTTTTTTTTTATCTTGTCCCCTGAAGGGACCAAAAATAATGAAAAATAGAGCAACTCGCTGCTTCGCTAGCCTCCGCTACAGCAGATGGTTATGATGTGATAGCGGTCCTGCTATAGCGGTCTCGACGGTAACTGTACAGAAAATTTGATTTTTCAGCTAAATGCACTCATCCCCCTTCGTGGTTACCACTGCCCTAACCTGTAAGTCCCGCCATGGTCTTAAACCACCCTCAAGACCATTCCTGGCACTAAACGCATTAAAATCAAACATAACACGTTATAAACATATCAAATTTTATAAGGGCTTCACAACAATCAATTGTTTTTCGGCATTACCTTCTTACCATTACACACTAATGACTCTCTTGTTCCCATGGTTCCCAACCAAAATTTTGACTACCCTGAAGCCGAAGCTTCCTTATAGTCCCAGTCACTAATCCCTTACCATCTTAACCGATGATAAGCCCTTTAACACGTAGTACCCCTTTTTCAAATAAGGACAATTAACAGACTACCACAGTCTAAGGCACACAAACCTTTTCACTCAATGACCTTCCATAGACTATGCATGCACACCAATTGGAAATCCACACGCATTTCAACCAAGTCACACAAGTTTGTACACACAACAATTTAAATTTTCAAGGCTCAATAAAAGCAATTTTTTGCCAAATCAGATCACAAGTTTCACCTTTGTTGTACCATGGATGACAATTAGCCAGTTACCCATGCTTGTCACAGCCTCTTAGGCCGGATACCAATTGGAACCTTCCCGGTTCCAATCTCTCTTGCTTGTTTGTCATACCCTGAGTCCAATGACTTCCTTCACTTTATTGAGATACCAATTGGAATCGAGAGATACCAATTGTACTCAATCCATACGAGCAAGTAAATGAACCGAACGGAAAGGAATGAAAGAAGAGAGATGTTTCCTAGAATGTTTCATAGCTTCCCAAAGATTAGATGTGGATGTCAACACACCAATCTGTAGGACTCTATTCGACATTTTGCTCTTGTATTGGGAGACCGGTAACCTAGGCTCTGATACCATCTGTCATGACCCAACCTATCGGGTCATGCGGGCACCTACTCTAACCACCTAGATAGACGAACCCTTACCACTCAACCAATAGGAACATGCGGAATTTAAGTAAACAATTAATTAAGTCATCCTTATACATAACGGAAGATACCTTCTTTACAAAGATTCTATCTAGGAATAGACTACATAATAAGTTGCGGAAATCTTTACAACATTCTTAAAAACACCCTCCCCTAGGATCTAGTCTAAACAGGTACAAGAGATATTACAAGATGACACAAAGAGATAAAAGACCCAACTTTCGCCATGGAAAATGAGGATATAAGTTACTGGAGATCTCATCGCCGTAAACATATGAAACATCACCATCTGCAACCAGACTATACTAAAAGGTAGAGTCAGTACAAACACACGTACTGGTAGGCATCATCGGTTGACCCGAATCCACTCCTACCATCATATAATAAAAATAGGAAATACATGACCGAAATTAAAAGACTTGGTTTCCACTCTCATGTTCTTCCCTTACCTACTCCCTCATTCTTAAGGCTTCCAAGTCACACTAACCTTAGACTTCCTAAGACTTACCTTATCCCCGACTTCCCAATTCACCTTACCCTTCGTAGATGTCCATGTCCATACCTGGAATACCCTTACCTTACCTAAGTCCACTGTTCTAACAAGCATTCTGACTTATCCTGGCAAACTACCCAACTCAACCACTTATACTTGTAACATTACTCATCAGAGAGGTCCAACCCTCCACGGATCTCGAGTAAACCTTCTAATAAATATGTAGTAGTCAGGACCGCAATCCCAGAGTTACCTCTAGTCCCCTTGTTGTACATAACCCAGACCCTCCAAGGATCCCCTTTAACCCCACCCTAGTGTTAAAAAGTGTAGTGCCCCGAACTTAAGATACGCGTGCAACTCGTAAACGTGAAGGAATAATTATGAACCAAGAGGATAAGGTTGTGAATGGATAATTATACAAAGGTAAGCTTATAATAAGCCATTTGAAGTGTTATACCAAGGTTATAGACCAAATGGAGATTTGGAACAAAAGTTCAAATTGAAGGATTCACTACGGTGGACTATTTCAAGCAAGCTAGTACATGGTCTTACTTGTAATGGGTATATCTCCCAATATAAAATGATTTAGAGGTCGTATGAAGTATCAAATTAAAGGTATTTGAGTCTAGTTTTCAACTTAACAAACCGCTCGTCCATACAAGTTTGGAGTAAAAAGTTATGCGCATTTTACTACAGACACGTGCACTGCCCAATCACTGCGGGACATGTGGCAGCCTTGGGTAAGTCGGTCAAAAGTGGTGTATTTATATTGAAACTTTGGGATTTAGTCTCCCATACATATCAGAACATAAGGGACCTGCCTAACACTTGTTTTCTTCAATTATTCTTCATCTCAAGCCCTCCCTAGCCTAAGGTAAATGAATTCCTTCAAGAATCAAGTGTATTTTTCATCGTAGGTCACGGAAACATACTTAGTCAAGTGTTTTCTTGAAGGAAAAGGTGTTGTTCTTGAAGATAAAAAGGGTGAAGGGGTTGTATTCTTATTGATAAAGGTATGGCTGCTGTTCTATCCCTATAAATATGACTAAGAGTTGTTTTAAGTATAGTTTACGGGTAGGACTCACGGGATGGCAAAATGAAGCCGTGAGTCCATGTTTTTCCCATTGTAACTAATATATTCGGTGAAGAGGGAGTATATAGAGGGCTGTTATAGTTGTACTATTGAATAACGAGGTGTGTATTGTGGTGTATTGAGGCAGCAAGCTTGCTGTGATAAGGAGGGACGCTAGGTATAGCAAACACGATTTCTACGGCTCTTGCAAGCTTGTCCCTCGTCAAGTGTTTGATAAAATGCCTAAATAGATTGAGGATGTTGTTTATATGTTATTTGTCTTCCTATCACTGTATTAAATGTTATAATTCTCTCCCAACTTAATCTATGAGATTAAAGTGTCATTTTAATGCTACTAAATAAAGAACTCCCGATGCGGTATTTAAAAGTCGAGGGGTCAAGCTTATGACCTTGTTTGGTATATGGAATGGGCTGCATATTGTAAGGAATTGATGGAGGGATTAATATTGACTTCAGAGGTGATCGTAGTTCAGTTGATAAGGGGAAAAGAGAGAGGTGGGATGATACACCATTTAATTATGTTATTTTCTAAGCTTGTCGCTCGTAAGCTATTATCAACTTCCCGACCTTTCCATATTTCTTGGTTAGTCGCTTATACTATTGAATATGTTGTTATGTCATAGATAAGGAGTGTTTGACGGGAACCAATGACGCTACATAAGGGAGAGAGAGTCTCGAAGTAAGGTATGTAAAGCTAAAACCTCTTTTTGCCATCAAGGCACGACCTAGAGTCACATGTTCCTCCTATAAAGGTCGTCATATATTATATGCTTCTTGAAAGAAAAGCTTAATTCTATTATAGGTCTCTCTCGAGTGGATTTCTAAACCTATAGAGTTATAGTACTCATTTCTAGTCAAAGAAGTCACATGTTTCACAAGATCATACATGTCTTCAGTTGAAACTCTTAAAAGTTACCGAGCATATATGTTACGAACTTAGAGAAATTAATTGGCCACAAAATAGACCTGAGTATATAAGATCACATAGATATATGATTCTTTAGCTAAAAGAAAGTAATCAATATTCAGATAACGAGTTATATGATTTATAAGTTGCCTACTAGGAGCCTTTACAAGCAAGATGAGATTATAGCCTACTCTGCAGCGTGGGGTGGGTATCATTAGGGCCACTACGTGCGACGCTATTCTGTGCACATAATTCAAACAGAGTCAGATGGAACTTCCCATCGTGGATTCCCTGAATACACAGGCCTGCGGGCAGACCTTACAGGAGCCCTGGAGGGCGTACCTTGACAGACCATGTTATCCAGACTATGAGATTTCACACATGGTTGTGATAGTTGGATACAGATGCCAAACATGTGTCACTGATCGCCGACAACAGGCCATCTTGTGACTTCCTTAGAGTTAGTATTACATAAAGAGTAATAAATTATGTAAAAGGGTAAATATGTCACCTAGGCAAATTCTAGGGATTTTAAACATATATAATTAAGTAGTGTATAAGACGTTATATAAGGACCCCTGATATTGGTCATTGTATTAGTTTCACTTTCAGTTTCAAATTACATTCCCTATATGTGTATGCTCAGATTTTCCTATCTTTGTTATTCAATTCAGTGAGCATTCTTACATATCTACTTGTTATTCAGTCTGCTTTACATACCAGTACATGTTTCATATGTACTGAAGTCCCTTTATTTTTGGGTGTTGCATTTTATGAATGCAGGCTCAGGTACTCAGGCTAGCAGACATCCACAGTAGACCAGTGCCTTCCCGTTGATTAGTTGGTAAGCTCCACCTCTCTATGGAGCTATCAGATGACTAGGTCACATGTTTTGGATTTATGTACATATCGTATATTGGGTATGTCGGGGCCCTGTCTCGACTAGTTATCAGATTTTTAGTTGCAGACTCTTTAGAGGCTTCTTAGACATAGTTTTGTTTCAGCTGTACAGTTTGTCTAGTGGGCCCTTCAGTTATTTATGTTTCAGAATATGTAAACACATGTTGATGTCCATATTGTTTCTTATCAGTTTATAACTTTATCATGAGTTTAGTATATATGTTTAGCAAGTTCTCGTATAACTCACTTGACGTCCAGCCCTCCTAGCTAGGGGCGTGACAAACTTGGTATCAGAGCCTAAGGTTCAAGTGTCCCAGGGAGTCTAAGAAGCCGTGTCTAGTAGGACCTTCCTTATGAATGTGTTGCGCACCACATTTATAATTAAGGGACTATGCGGGCATTTAGGAATCTGACCTTCTATTAAAATCTAGATCGTGCACTAGAGCTAAGTCATAGAAAGTTACTTTTGACTCACATTCTGCTTATTTGTGATACAGATCATGTCTACCAAAGATACAGATAATGTAGGCCATAGGGCCACTACCAACACTAATCAGGAGGCAACCACTATAGAGCATTCTCCAGTATTAGCGGATCAGACAAGGGATCAAGAGGTCTTGCCAAGTACTCAGGTGCCTAGAACAAAAGGGCGTACAGGAGTTTCTATAGCTCCAATAGCATCAACAACAGTTTCTACACTGCCTGTACCACCACCAGGTGCCTCAGAGCAGGATCTTAGAGGAGCAATACAATTGTTTATTAAAATGCAAAGTCTTTGGATAGGAGTTTTTGAAATAAGTACTTGCATTGAAATTATGGTTATACCAATTAAGATGAGCATCGTCGTTGAGTTTTTTTGTTTTTAAGTCTTTTGTTTGTTATTTTCTTAAGTTTTTGAGTCTATATAATCTTGTGTACAACCCTTGTGTTTTGAGAATCTGTTTCAATCCTTACCTTGTGAGTGTCTTGCTTGAGGACAAATAATAGTTCAAGTTTGGGGGTTTGCTAAGTTAGTAATCTACCAACTTATTGAGCTTATTCCTGAATTATTGCCATGTTCAGATGAGAATTAGAGGTACTTATTTCCTTTATTATCGTAAATGCAGGTATTCTCAGTCAAATGAAGAAAGAAAAGGATTTGAACCCAAAAGAGCTTAAAATGGAGTTTAAGTATGAAGGTGATCAAAAGGGAGAGAATTTGTTAAGAGGGGCAAAGTGACTTGCTAGCAGCAAAAGGACACCTATCTTTCACAGGTGTCAACGCACATGAGAGATCAGATACTGCTTGAGAAGTAAGCTACATGAGAGTTGCACAACGCTAGGAACAACTGCCCTCTCCTTCATACCTGACATCGCACATCACTTGGACATCACTGCCTAGGAAATTGGGCATCTGTGAGCCGCAAGTCCCAAGGGGTGACCACAGGTGTCCTCGCCCCTCATTTTGCACATGCTCCAAAGGGCAATTTTTCCAATTGTGTATGATGCATTTGGGAAGGTCTCAAACCATTTTTGTGATCTGTACCAACATTATTGAGCAGTTTTTACTTTCCCAAGGGAGATAGTGTAGACAGTACAATTTTTCTCTTCTTCTTCTCGTGTGAAAAACACTATTGTAGACAATTTGGAGCTTAGAATTTGAATTTTAGCTTAAAGAATGAATGAAATTTTGGGAAACCCATTTGGTATTTTCTCTTATTCCTTTACTATGAGTAGCTAAACTCATCTCTAGGGGTGTGTGCATGATAAGTGTTTGAAATTGGGAATGAGTGTTGATTATTTGTGCTTATAATTGATTATTGAGTATGAGTCTATTGAATTCTTCATGTTTTAATTATAAAATTAATGATTGCAAATATAGATTTAATTTACTAATTGTGTTCTTGCTTGGAAGATGAGTTTTTCAATTGGGTAATAATTCAATAGTGGTGTCACGACCCGAAACTGGACCATGATGACGCCTATATAATCCCCTGGTAGGCAAGCCAAACCCAACGATGCAGAAGATAATAAAGCAGTTAAAGTAAGGAAAAGCAGAAGACATAAATGAAAAGTCAGGGCCAATAGCATATATACATACCATCGTACAAAATATACATAAGAAGACCCTAAAGTGACAAATGAGACAAAATAGACTCGAGAACCAACCCGGACCTGGTGTCACAAGTACAAGAGCGACTAAAGTAAGGAGTAGCTATACACAGACTTTGTCTATCAAAAATATAAAATATAGACAGAATATACAAGATGGAAAGCATGTAAAGTCTCCAAAAGCGTCGGGAGCTCACCGCAATCCGAACTGCAATAGGCCTCGAAAGACAGGAAGGTCAGTGAGGGTGGCTCGTACTAGGTGCTGCATCAGAAAAATATGCAGAGTGTAGTACCAAGACAACGGGTACTCAGTAGGCATCATAGGTCGACCGAGCACAAAAAGATAATATATAAAATAAATTATAGAAAACTACACCAAATATAGGGATCCACCTAAATCTAGTTATAAAACCAAAAATAGAAATATCCTAACCAACAAGAGGGCAATAATAATAACATCAATACAAGCAATAGATAATCCAAGTACACTCAAGTCAATACAATGCTATGAGATATGATGTGATGTATGAATGCATAATAGTATACACCCGGAATACCTCATCGGGCACGCGGAATACCGTATCGGACTATGCATATATATGTATGTGTGCATATAGGAAGTAAAATCCATGAATAATGCATCGGGGGTCCGAAATACTGCATCGAACTATAAGTGTATATATGTATAAAAATAAGACCCGGAATAACGCATCGGGTGTCCAAAATATCGCATCGGACTATGAGTGTATATATTTGAAAATAGCGAAGAAAAGGTCTGGGTGTATCCCTTGGACCGGCATAAAAATAGAACTTTTCCTTTCCTTTCCAAAATCAGTAGTAAACCCAATATAACTCTTCAAATATCGAAGAACCACAGTATCTATAGTAAATCTCCAGTCTTTGAACCAAAAGCCTCGAAAATCTTCTTTTCCATATCAATAGTATGCATTACAGTATGAGCATGAAATATATAAAATCAGAGAAAGTAGCACACCACAAGGCACAATAGGGCAAAATACCCTCCAAACCAAGAGAACTGACCTGGAAACACCGTCCAAATCCAAGCTATGGACTCGGGCCAACAGTTACACGCAATCAACAATTAAAGCAAAAATAGCAGAAAATATTAACGGAGACCACTACGAGCATCTACTCTACTTCTAAAATATCCTAAAATCATACTAAGAATTCTATGCTAGGCATAACCATACTACGGTCTCCTAGACTAAGGATAACATGAATAAATTCTAATTTATGATCCGAAATGGCTATAATAATATAAATCACAAGATTTAAGCCTAATACTACCTAAAGTCCAACCTAACACTCCAGTAACATATGATATATAAAATCTGACTAAACTCAGTCTAGAAAGTAAACCATAACCTACCTCGAGGCCGAACTGCAAGCACGAACCATTAATCGTGTTCCATCACCTTCCAAATAGCCTCAGAAATCTGTCATGCTATCAAGAACATAATCTAGGTGTCAAGACGAGAAGAATGATACCCATATTGTTATACGGAAAATCGAGCCAAAAATTGGATCGAAAAATGACCCTCGGAGCCCACGCAGCAAAACAGAAAATAAAATTCACAATTATGTCCGCGGTGGATTTAGGAACCCATGCTCAAAATTTTAGCGCGAAAGGAGTTCGTTTCGGGGCTCAAAACTACCCCGAAGTACTATTAATTCATGAGACAAAACTAGAGAATTGTGATTTTCAAGGGCGGAAACGTACCAATTTGGAAGAAGGAATCGACCACGGACTGGAACTACAGCTACCACGGACAAACAAGCTCACCAACACAGCTTTAACCCAAGAAAAACTAAGCTTGTAAGAAATTCAACAATGGAAGTTTTTAAGCTTGAAGAGAAGGACAAGGCTTGAAGAAGAAGAGGCTTGCCAACGATAAAGGAGCGAGATTAACGATAATTTGGAGAATTCCCACGAGCCCACACTGTTCTTGAGTAATTAGAGTTGAGAAAAATGAAGTTGGAGTTGAAAGAAGTTAAAGAAATGAGCTAAAAATCGTGAAAAACAAGATTTTAAAGGGGCTGGATGCAGGCTGGCACCATTGGCGCTGGCCAGCTCCGTTGGCGCTAAAGGCCTAGGCGCGCGCGCGCGATCGCGCTGGCTGGCGTTGATGGCATGGCCTGCAACAAAAACCAGCAGTTTTTCCAAACTTCTCAGAGGCATTCCGGGCACGATCGGAACCTGATTCTTGCAAACCAATTGAGCTATTTGAGTGAAAATGACATTCCGGACTCAATGGAATCAACGAATTTACCAACGGAGGTCCTTTTAAGGAAAAGTGGGCCCCATGCCCAAAACTAACTCGAAACTCAATATCCCAAAAGAAGTGCGGAAGCCCCGGGACCCGAACCAAAGGTTCCCCTAACCCAAAGTCGACATTCCAGAGCTAGTAGCACTGACGAAATTTTCATCCGAGGCCGTTTTCTCTGAATGTTTACCAAAGTCAACCCTACAAGCCAAACTGGCTTGAAAGCACAGAAAGCACAGAAAGAAACACAAAACCAAACCGAAAGCATTCATACCAAGACCAATGGTCCTACTAGACCCAAATCCCTATTTCGGAGCCAACAGAACTGTCGGAATTCGATTCTGAGCACGTTTACCAAGAAAGTTGACCAAAGTTAAAGATTTTCTAAGTTCAAGTTCTAAAATAGAAAAATGGTCATAACGACCTAACGAACAGCTCGGGCATCGAACCATCAGTCCCGGCAAGTCGTAAATGACCTGTAGCCGCTAAGGGAAAGCTCGAAACATGAAAAAAGCATGAAAAATAGGAAAATGAATGGAAGGGTCGTTACAACATCCACTACTAAAAGAATTTTCGTCTGCGAAAGTGAAAGAATGAAAAACACCAGAAGACTCAAACAAAGATGGATACTAAGCCCGCACTACTCACTCGGAAACCCGGGTAGCCTTCCCGACTGGGAGGCACTCCACAGAGCTAAACCAAAGGAAAACTACCTACCCCAAACACCTCATCAGCCAAACTAGACTCTAACCTTTAACTCTAAATGCTCCAAAGATCTCCCAACCAAACTGGCCCTCAAAAATCTTGATCGGAAGCACCGATACAACACTGAAACCAGAGAACCAAGGTGATCAACACACATGATCAAAATCCTTATCATCATAACCAAGTTTACCCAGAAAAGACACCAGCCAAAAACTCCAACTCATGAACCCGCTGATCCGCAAAACCCCTTATTCTGATCTGAATCCTTTTGCACCATAACTATGAAGTTGCACACAAGCGGCACACTCGATCCACTCTCAAAGTATCAATGGACACGCCAGAGATCCCTAGTTTCCCCTTGCATTCCACCACGAATGAAGTCACTCTTTTTACTCTGATTTAATCCAAACTAAGTTGTGGCTTACTATCTTTTGACCTCCAACATACTAACCCGGTGCGCATCCCCAAAAATTGTAGTAGTTTTACCCCGACTGATGACCAACCAAAGGATGACCACTTTTACTAATGCTAGCCTAGCCACCTGAAATCATCTGGACCAATCGACTGAACTAACCATCTGAACTCGATTGAAGCTTGCACACTAGGGTTGAGAAAGACATGTATGAACACCCGGTGCCGACGGCGAACCTTCTGACCATAGAATGAATCCAACCTCACTGAACCGCGCCAAGTCTGAAACAACAAAACTGAATAAACCAGGGCAACCTTCCCAAATGACCCAAACCAAAACCAAGACCCTATAAGGAGTGTGGTAAGCCTACCACGATGTCTATAACCACCAACTAAGCTCCAAACACTCGAACACTACATGAGTTCTAAAATCACCTTACCAGTCTCAACTTAGGAAGAAGTCAACCATGCTGCAAATATCAAGTCAGAACACCCCATTGGCAAGGAAAGGGAGTCTGAAGTCCAAGACCGCCATCTAGATATAGAAATTTGCATAACCCATCAATTCACTTCTTTGGCTCAAATCAACCGTTCTACTGCATCATCACACCATACCACCGACTCTGAAGCCTGCAACATACCAAACTGCTAGTCCATACTGGCCAAGTCTAACCATCACTAGAACCCCACATAACAGACAACCCTTGAAGAACCAACAAACCAAGCTTTTAAACCCTCGGGATACAAAGGTGACTACCATCCTCAAAGTATCATTAGAAACCATAATAGCCTCACTAGTCTCAACCCCACAATCTGATCACACATAATACACTACTGCTGAATATCGAACTTACGCCACTGAATTTATCCAACCATAATAGAAGGAACCTCGTAGTATCTAGAACACCGCTGAAAGCTGGAATGTCCATCCTAACTCAAAGGTTAGCCAAGGACTAGGTGTCCAAGGCCAAGTGTCACTCCATAATCTAAAATAGGAGAGCCAAGTTATCCAAACTCATTTCCTTCCAATTCAAGAAGCTGCAACTGAAGAGAATTATCCACGAACCACTCGAAGTAGTCTGCTAGCCCACAACTCCGAAACCCAATTCCAGTTTACCAACCAATGCCTCTGTTGAACCCATGAGTAGACTCATACACTGTCGAGGAATACTTAGGAACCGGAGCCCACTAGGCTCTGAATATAAAGTTTTCCCAATCCGTAGATGCTACTGAAACTTGGGTCCTCCAAAAAATGTATCAAGGTAATCACAACTGATGCAATAAGCCCCCAAAGGTAGTACTGAAAAGCCTACCACCTCGACTTCTACTAGAAGGAATCCTGCCCCAAAATTTACCCAAGTACAATGCCACTGTACTCTGTAGTCGGTTGAATCAACTCATCAACCCGTAAGCCAAAGCATACCCTCAGTCATCACCTCGGTCAACTACTAGCAACCTATATATACCGATAAGGAGTCATCTCCCTCCTTTCTCAAACCCAACAACAACCTTTCCAAAGAAACACCAAACCTAACAAGCGCTCTCTCTCAAATGCAACCTGGAGCTATTCTCTAAGCTCCCACAACTCCTACCGGCAACACTTGATACGACAGAATGAGGGTCGGCCGAATACCTAACTCAACCAAAGAAAAAAATGCTATAATAAAAAATCCAACCGCAAAGCCATAATTCCAGAGTGAAACCTCAGTCACGATGCTACAACCAACACTTAGCCAAACAGATAAAGCCAGAACCCAACAACAATGCCATACTCAAACTTGATTATATCATCCAGAACTGGAGAGGGAAGAAAGAGACTCATCTAGATTTAGAAGAGAAGGAGCCATGAAAACAAACCATACCTGCTAACTCACCAAACCCAACACTAA
This sequence comes from Jaltomata sinuosa, assembly GCA_003996215.1. NCBI lineage: Eukaryota > Viridiplantae > Streptophyta > Magnoliopsida > Solanales > Solanaceae > Jaltomata > Jaltomata sinuosa. Next base: position 65,345 of record QJPP01002490.1, on the reverse strand, counting down.
GGAAGGTCGATTTAGATCACTCGAGAAAACAAAACCAACCAATTCTCATCAGCATAACCAACACCACCCGACTTAAGACAGGAGTTCAAACTCCGGCACTACCACCGGTACCACACCATACTAACAGAACAACTTTTAGCATACGATAGATAACGACCTAGGCAAAGACTACCTAAGGCCGCTAGACAAAAGAAAACACTCAGCCCAATCCTAGAACCACGACTAAAACCAGAAATAAAGCTAACAAGACCTGCCCCAGAGTCAAACCCCAGGTAGCCACCTCACAAGGTCAACATGCCCCATCCACTACTAAGGAATTCAACTACCAAGAACTATGATACATACACCCCAAAATCACAAGTACAACCATAAGAGGGAATAAGTAAATCTATAACTGAGCGGAAGGCCGCTACCCAACACTATAAGAAGATAGCCTACCCTAAAGCACCTACAGTCCCGACAGGCGTCCGTACACCCAAAGAACTCACACAAGAGAACACAATCCCTCCGGTATCCTATAATATCAGAGCGAACAGTGAACAACCAGCAAATAAGAATCCAAACACAATATGGATGATGTGATGGAACTAGGCGTGACCGTAGTGCTGTATGCACCTCCCCGGGCACTCATAGCTCGTGGACCCTAGTCCGGATTGGCAAGATCCATGCAGGTCTAAGTGACCATATACAAAAATCAAGAGATCTCAAAGCATAATTTCCCAAAGTCTATCCGGGTCTAAAATAATAAACCGCAAATCTCAGACCCTTATATAGGGTGCCCGAAGTGTATCCAGGACTAAATCTATAATAAAAACATATCTAGCTCTATGGCACAGTCGAGCCTAGTATCAGTATGAAAATTGATGATAAAATCATCATAATACTCCTTTTTACTCCAAGAAGATCCATAAAGTCAGTTCCAAATCCCTTTTATAATCATTTTACCAAAAATGGGCCTTTTGGCCATGCAAGTTTTATAAACCATTTATAGTAGGCTCGTAGACAATAAAGTAGTAAAATATGCATGAAACCCTTTGGATGAATGATATGATCGTAAACAGACAATAGCCTAACAACTCACAATCAACCTATTGGCCCTGCACAGGCACAATCAGCTCTACAACATACATAACCAACCTAAAATCATAACTCGATGCCCGGGACTCTCGGACATTCCTAAATATCCCACCATCTATGGTCCAAAGGCATATTCAAAGGCCACGCGGGGCCATAAGTGTAATACTACAACCAAAGCAAGAAATAAGACGATGGAAGAAACGGGCAAGGTCTGGGGTGCCAACCTAGAATACCCAACCCAAGGATGCCAATTAATACAATTATAACTGATAAACGCGAAGTCTAAGGTAGGGGAAATCGTAACCTTAAACCTAGCCAAAGCACCTCTAAAAAAATTGGGTGTTGCCCATACCCGTGGTACAGATACACCCTCTGGAAGGCTCGGAGTCCAAGCCATGGTGCCCTGAAGAACTGGGGTAGCCATATATCACACCGAAAGTTGGGCTAGCCCCAAACCTCCTCTTAGCCAAAGCAGTAAGCCCACACTCTGAAATCTTGGGGCTGAAGGAAGCACTGAAGTAACAGGCATAGAAGCCTCATCGTCGCCTGTTGTCGTACTTGTCATGGGTTTGTGAGGAGGAAGGAAACAACTGGAGTTTTAGAAGTCGATAGAGTAAGGACACACGATCAGGAATCAAACAAAATGGAATCTTTCCTAGGAATGTCCTATAGCCTCTCACAGATAGGATACGAACGTTATCGTACCGATCTACGAGACTTTACTAGACACTTGCTCTTGTACTAGCGAGACCGATGAACCTAGAGCTTTGATACCACTCTATCACGACCCGAAACTGGGCCGTGATGGCACCTACATAACCCTCCAGTAGGCAAGTCAAACCCAACGATGCGGAAGACGATAAAGTAGTTAAAGTAAGGAAAAATGGAAGATATAAATGAAAAGACAGGGCCAATAGCATATATACATACCATCGTACAAAATATAAATAAGAAGGCCCTAAAGTGACCAACGAGACAAAACAGACTCGAGAACCAACCCAGACCTGCTGTCACTAGTACAAGAGCGACTAAAGTAAGGAGTAGCTATACACAGATTCTGTCTATCCAAAATACAAAATATAGACATAATATACAAGATGGAAAGCATGTAAAGTCTCCAAAAGTATCGAGAGCTCACCGCAATCCAAACTGCAATAGGCCTCGAACGACAGGAAGGTTAGTGAGGGTGGCTCATACTAGGTGCTGCATCAAAAAAAGATGCAGACTGTAGTATGAGTACCAAGATAATGGGTACTCAGTAGGCATCATAGGTCGATCGAGCACAGAAATATAATATATAAAATGAATTACAGGAAAGTACACCAAATACAGGGATCCACCTAAATCTAGTTATAAAACCGAAAACAGAAATATCCTAACTAACAAGAGGGCAATAATAATAATATCAATATAAGCTACCGACAATCCAAGTACACTCAAGTCAATGCAATGCTATGAGATATGATGTGATGTATGAATGCATAATACTGTAAACCCGAAATACCGCATCGGGCGCCCAAAATATCGCATCGAGCATCCAGAATACCGCATCGGACTATACATATATATATGTATGTGTGCATATAGGAAGTAAAATCCCAGAATAACGCATCGGGGGTCCAGAATATCGCATCGGACTATAAGTGTATATATGTATGAAAATAAGACCCAGAATAATGCATCGGGTGTCCGAAATACCGCATCGGACTATTATTGTATATATTTGAAAATAGTGGAGAAAAGGTCTGGGTATATCCTTTTGACCGGCATAAAAGTAGAACTTTTTCTTTCCTTTCCAAAATCAGTAGTAAACCCAATATAACTCTTCAAATATCCAAGAACCACAATATCCATAGTAAATCTCCAGTCTTTGAACCAAAAGCCTCGAAAACCATTCTTTTCCATATCAATAGTATACAATGCAGTATAAGCATGAAATATACAAAATTAGAGAAAGTAGCACACCACAAGGCACAATAGGGCAAAATACCCTCCAAAGCAAGAGAACTAACCTGGAAACACTACTAAAAATAGCTCAAAAAGGGACGGATAGAAAAGCGACGGACAACGTCGCTCCTGAAAAGCAAAGGATAAAGCGATGCTGTCCGTCGCTTTTCTATTCTTTTAATTTATAATTATTTTTTTACATAAGCGATGGACATCGTCTCTATTTCCATCGCTTTTTTTGGCAGATTTTTGCGTCAAAAATATTTACAAATAATTATTTTTTATTTTTTATTATAAGCGACGGACAGCGTCGCAAATATTAAAAAAAATAAAAAATAATTTTAAAGAAAGCGACGCTGTCCGTCGCTTTCTTTAAAATTAAATTTATATTTTAAAAAAATAAGAAAGCGATGGACAGCGTCGCTTTTGTCCATCGCTTTTTGGTCAAGATGCGGTCAACTCATTTTAAAAAGCGACGGACAGAAGCGAAGCTGTCCGTCGCTTCATTAATTTTACAGAGACCCAGTCGGGTCTCTTTCTCTCATTTCTCTCTTTCTCTCCTCCTCTCCTCTTCTCCTCCTCTCGTCCACCACTTGCTCTGCCGCTCCCTCCACCGCCGCTCCCTCAACCGTCAACCTCTTTCCTCCAACCTCATCTGATTTTTAGGTTAGTTATTTTGTTTATTTGAAGGTTAGGGTTTAATTTGAGTATTTTTATTTTCGAAAATTGATAGTGTATTCTAGACTAGGATATGTTGTTGTTGAATTCTAGACTAGGGTGTATATGTTGTTGTTGTTGTTGGATTTTGAGAAATTGATAGTGAAAATTGATATATGAAAAAATTGGTAGTGAAAAAATCTATTTTTAGATTATATTCTTAATTTATGAACTTTAATTAGTTTAGGCTTGCTATTAGTTTGTGAACCTTAGTTTACGCTTGCTATTAGTTTGTGAACCTTAGTTTACGCTTTCTATTAGTTTGTGAACCTTAGTTTAGGCTTGCTAATTAGTTTGTGAACCTTAGTTTAGGCTTGCTATTAGTTTGTGAACCTTAGTTTAAGCTTGCTAATTAGTTTATGAACCTTAGTTTAGCCTTGTTATTAGTTTGTGAACCTTAGTTTAGGTAATGCTTGCTATTAGCTTATGAACCTTAATTGGTTTTAGGTTCTTTTTTGAACTAGCATTAGGTTAGTTCTTGAATATGGAATTAGGTTCTTGAATTAGATTATTGACTTGAATTTGAGAACTTTGAATTTGAAATATGTTCTTGAATTAGTTTTGGGTTTTGTTTTAGAATCTTGAATTAGTATTTAACTTTAACCTTTTGAATTAGGTTCTTGAATCTAAGTTTTTTTAAGTTAAGCTTTTTAAGTTAAGTTTGTCCAGTCTCTTCAACAACAAATGTCATCCTTTGTTGGTCGTTGCCGTCGTAGTCATGTAGATCCTACTCCTTCCTCCTCGTCATCAAGCGACAAAGTTACTGAGACTAGTAAAAATGAGGAGGAGTATGTGGATACTACCCCCCATTAGGATTGACTCATTTAGTTCATTTCCCTATACTTTTTGATATTTTGACACTTTGATACTTTTGTTAAGTAATTCAATACTTTGTAGGTCCTTTTGGTGAACCTTTTATGTGATTAGTCATCTTATTAATTGCAATTTAGTTTGTTGTTGATGTTGTAGTTGTTTTATGATTGTTGTGGCAGCAATTAGTGATGCTTTGGGCTGTGTATTGAATTTGTTTTGTAATTGGCAGGTGGTGCATTTTGAAAATTCAGGTTTCTGCATCTGGAAAAATGCAGAAAAGCGACGGATAGGGTCTCTTTTTTCCGTCACTTTTCTGGAATCTCTTAAAAAAAATACCCAGAAAAAGCGACGGACAGGGTCGCTTTTCTGGAAAAAAATTACTAGAAAAAGTGACGCTGTCCATCGCTTTGTTCTTCAAGTTCAATAAAAAAGAGACGGTGTCCGTCGCTTTTCTGGAAAAAATAATTAAAAAAAACTTCGTCGCTTTTTACTTGGCTACGCAATCCGTCGCTTTTGGAAAAGCGATAAGCCATTTTCCCAATGAAGTGACGCCGTCGCTTTTCCGTCGCTTTGGGCCAAAAAAGCGACAGCCAACGTCCCTTTTGACCGTCTCTTTTTAGTTTTTTTTAGTAGTGAAACGCCGTCCAAATCCAAGCTATGGCATCGGGCCCACAGTTACACGAAACCAACAATTAAAGCGGAAATAGCAAAAAATAATAATGGAGACCACTACGAGCATCTACTCTACCTCTAAAATATCCTAAAAGCATACTAAGGATTCTATGCTAGGCATAACCATACTACGGTCTCCTAGACTAAGGATAACATGAATAAATTCTAATTTATGATCTGAAATGGCCATAATAATATAAATCACAAGATTTAAGCCTAATACTACCTAAAGTCCAACCTAACGTTCCAGTAACATATGATATATAAAATCTGACTAACCTCAGTCTAGAAAGTAAACCGTAACCTACCTCGAGGTCGAACTGCAAGCACGAACCGTCACTCATGTGCCATCTCCTTCCAAACAGCCTCAGAAAGCTGCCATTCTATCAAGAATATAATCTAGGTGTCAAGATGAGAAGAACGATACCCATATTGCTATACGAAAAATCGAGCCAAAAATTGGGTCGAAAAATGACCCTCGAGGCCCGCACAGCAAAACAGAAAATAAAATTTACAATTGTGTCCGCAGTGGATTTAGGAACCCATGCTCAAAATTTGAGCGCGAACAGAGTTCGTTTCGGGGCTCAAAACAACCACGAAGTACTACTAATTCATGAGACAAAAGCGGAGAATTGCGATTTTCAAGGGCGGAAATGTACCAATTTGGAAGCAAGAATCGACCACGGACTGGAACTACAGCTAAAATGGACAAACAAGCTCACCAACGCAGCTTTAACCCAAGTAAAACCAAGCTTGTAAGAGTTTCAACAATGGAGATTTTTAAGCTTGAAGAGAAGGACAAGGCTTAAAGAAGAAGAGGCTTACCAACGATAAACGAGCGAGATTAACGATAATTTAGAGAATTTCCATGAGCCCACACTGTTCTTGAGTAATTAAAGTTGAGAAAAATGAAGTTGGAGTTGAAAGAAGTGAAAGAAATGAGCTAAAAATCGTGAAAAATAAGATTTTAAAAGGGTTGGCCGCAAGCTGGCGCCATTGGCGCTGAAGGCCCAGGCGCGCGGGCGCGATCGCGATGGCTGGCTCTGATGGCGCTGAAGGCCTGGCCTGCAACAAAAATCAGCAGTTTTCCAAACTTCTCTAGGGTATTCCTGGCACGATCGGAACCCGATTGTCGCAAACCAATAGAGCTATTTGAGTTGAAATGACATTCCGGACTCAATGGAATCAACAAATTTACCAACGGAGGTCGTTTTAAGAAAAAGTGGGCCCCACGCGCAAAACTAACTCAAAACTCAATATCCCAAAATAAGTCTGGAAGCCCCGGGACCCGAATCAAAGATTCCCCTAGCCCAAAGTCGATATTCCGGAGCTAATAGCGCTGACAGAATTTTCATCCGAGGTCGTCTTCTCTGAATATTGACCAAAGTCAACCCTACCAGCCAAACTGGCTTGAAAACACAGAAAGCAACACAAAACCAAACCGAAAGCACTCAGACCCAGACCAATGGTCCTACTAGACTAAAATCCCTGTTACGGAGCCAACAGAACTGTCAGAATTTGATTCTGAGCATGTTTACCAAGAAAGTTAACCGAAGTCAAAGATTTTCTAAGTTCAAGTTCTAAAATAGGGAAATGGTCATAGAGACCTAACGAATAGATCGGGCACCGAACCGTCAGTCCCGACAAGTAAAAATGACCTGTAGCCGCTAAGGGAAAGCTCGAAACACGGAAAAAGCACAAAAAATAAGAAAATGACCGGGAGGATCATTACAAGTGGGGATTTGGGATTTCCACCATAAATTGAGGCTAGAAATAACTTGATTATAGGGAATTTCCATCTAAGAGTCAAATCTAGAGATAGTTTGATTCACCTAAGCATTAATTAGTTTGTTTGATATCACAACTATGGTGCTTGAAATAAGACCATAGTAAATATATTTAGTAGGTTAAAAAACTACTAAGTATAGCTTAAACCAAGCTACCCATGCTAATAACTGTCACACCCCTTTTTTCGAATGGGTTTTTTCCAATTGAAGTGACGGTATTGAATAGGGATTATTTTATTTTTTATTTACAGAGTCGCCACTTGGAATTGAATTATGGTGTTCCAAGTCACCTTTTTGAATTCCTAATCAAAAGGAAATGACTCTTATTATTGATCTGCGAAAACAGAAGACCGGGTGAGAAATTCTGTTGACCCATGGAAAGGCATGAGGCACCCCTGAGTCCCATGGTTCTAGCACGGTCGCTCTTCTCAACTTATACTTGACTTAGATTAATCTTGGATATTTATAATTATGCCTATGGTATAATTTGATATTGTTGAACTATTATTGGTCTCGGCTAAGAAGTAAGGTTGCGACCTTAGCTTTGATATACGCCGGTAAAGATGAGCGAGTGCGACCTCGACTTGCGTATCGCACCTAAAAATTTGAGCCTAATCGTTTTAGTTGAACCATAGATTCATAATTTTTTAAGAAGGTTTGGGCCAAGACGCAAAGTTGCGACCTTGCCATTTTTCTTTACGTGTCCTTATCAAAGACACAGAGTTGCGACCTCAGTCAAGACGATACATTATTTGCGTTCTCGCTAGAGCTTACCGTTTGAAGCATTTATTCTACTAAATTGGGACAACTATTTTGTCCCTTTTCACTCTTTTCTTTCAATTTTTGCGACGAGTTTTGAAATAATTCGCAACTCATCTCGCTCTCTTACAATTGATTTTTCTTCTCTTTTCTTTTATTATTGTAACGGGTTTTGAATAAACTCATAACCCATCTTGCTCGAACTCACATGAGTTAATAATTAGGCCTTGAAACGATTGTCTAGGCCCGAAGTTTCACGACTAAAAAAAAATCCACAGTTCCTCATTGAATGATAAATTAAATATACTTAATTAATTAAATGTATAACACCCAAACATTGCAAATAAGAGATCTAGAGCCAAATTGTAGGTATCAAATATACATTTTTAAAGAATCCGTCAACTTCAAAGGCTCAAAACATAGAAACTTAAAATTAATCTCATGACTAACATACTTGATGAAGAATTTTAATAACTAGAATTTGAAATAAACAAATAGACAAACACGATGTCAAGCTGAAACGTAAATATTTTATACACAAACAACAAACCTTTATATTTAACATGATTGTGCATTTAAAATTGATCAATAAACAGATGATTTCTACCTTCAAAGAACCATTTGAGACCTCTAATCTAAACTAGAACAATTCTTAATTAATAGTAATCAAATCATCACCTGCGTCCAACCGCAAAGCATGGTTAAGAGTCAATCCAAATATTTTATAATTACAACTGAATTTAAATAACTTGACGTGATTAAACACACAAACACCCCAAACTTGAACCAATTATTTTTATTGACATTTTATATAATTATAAACTAGAAAGAAAAGCTTCTCATTTGACATTGACTTAATAAACTAGTCCACCAAAAATACCAGCAAGTGACATTAGCTACAAACTAACTTTAAGAATCAGGAAGCAACATTTAAATATATTTTTTTGCTTTTTTTTAGTTTAGGGTATGCAAAAACAATAATTTAAATAGAAAACATGAACTGATGAGGAATGTAATTAAATATTATCAATCTCAAATTGGACGAATAAGAATGAAGCTAAAATATATCACATGATCACGAAATGAAGTATATTTAAACAAATGGAATATTAAAAAAAGACTCAACCATTGAAATAATTTTGACAAGTATTTTTAATAGCAAACTGTAAAACATCACAAGATTTAACCCATGTTAAATGACTCTTTGATATAATTTTGATTCATATAGGATCTTGAAATAGAAAAGTAACAATGAAAACGAACCTTCAAATCTAATTCTCAGACTCACAAATTTGGAATCGCAAACAGGACCTCAAACTCAAACCTCAAGCTCTCTATGTTGTACGTTTTTTTTGCTCTCCTTCTCTCTATTTTTTTTTCTCTGTAGCCTATATTTCTCTACTATCTTTTTGTGTTTTTTCCTCTGTTGTGTCTTTTATTTTCTCTCTCCGTAGCATATAGTGTGTATATGTTTTATATAGTGTGTAGGTGTGTGTGAGTGTTTGGTGTCATGTGTGTTTGTGTTTGTGTGTGTGTGTTGTGCAGATTAGTGGGGTAAAGGGGAGTGAAGTGAGGGAGTAGATTAGTGGGATGGTTTGGGTAGTGGGTTTAGGATTTTTTTTTGTTTTGTAACAAATAAATAAATAAATAAAATGTAATGTTAAAAATATTAACTAATTATTTTGAATTAATAAAAATATAGAAAAAGTTAAATAGCAAGACTAAATAAAATGTATCTAAGAAGATACTAAAATGACTAACTTATTTATAAAAATCTAAATTAAAAGAAAACATATTTTTTGAAAATTTTCTTATTATCCGAAAAGTAAAACAACAAAATTTATCCTAAAATATGACTCTATTTTTTGAAATATTTTTCACCATTTTAAAATAAAATCTACTAAAAAAATAAAAATAAAGATTGGACTTAAAACTAAATACAAATATTTAAAGCTAAAAGTGAGTTAAGATTTGGGAAGGGTCAAAAATCACGTGTCTACAGTTTGCCCCTCTTTGACTGAAAAAACAAAGAGTTTTTCAGACAAAGAAGTAGACAACGATACTAGTTTTGACCCGACCGTTATTTGAAAAAAAAAAAGAAAAGAAAAAAAAGATGCGACCGAGCCCTAGTTTTGGACATTCTACATATCTCGGGTTATAAGAGAATTAGGTCACGTATAGTTCAAGGAGATGGAGTAATGAGTTCGAGGTCGAGTGAGGTCCCATCGAGTTTTCGATACGTGGCTCCTGTTCTTACATCAAGAAATGAAAAAATTACAATAAAAAAGAAAGAATAATACAAGATCCTATCTATGCAGCTTCTCTTGAATCTTGACTTGAATCTTCATGTCTTCTCAAGTGGTGAGATCGACATTTTGATCTTAAATTGAAACTTTAGAATGAACCTTATTCTCCAGGTGGGCTCCCGCCACTTGATTCTGGAAGTCACCATGTTCTTCAGGTAAGTTCCTGGACTTGAAATTGAAATGGACTTGAAGGTTGACCATGTTCTTTAAGCGCGCTCCTGCTACTTCGAAGTAAACTTAAAATTAAGAGAATTGATCTTGTTTTTCAGGAAGGCTCTTATTCTCGAGAATGAATGCTTTTATCCCATTTCCCAATAGACCCCTACGAAAAATTTAAAATAGAACAAAATTTTCTGCCCCAGTTTGAAGTAAAGAATTTTATTTGAGTATGAATAAAAAGTGATACTTGGCTTGTGAAACAAGATTTCTGAATACACTAGAACTTTTGTTGCATCACACCATTCAGATGATTTTCGAACATCGAAGGTAAATTCCATTCTTCATGAAGATATGATTAAATTAAACCCCATTATCCAGGAGGGTCCTGCTAGTCCAATTTTCCAGGAAGGTCCTTCTACTAAAATAAATTCCATTATCCAGGAGGGTCCTGCTAGTCCCATTTTCCAGGAGGGTCCTGCTACTAAAACTAATTAACATTATCCAAGAGGGTCCTGCTACTAAAACTAATTAACATTATCCAAGAGGGTCCTGCTATGCTAAATCCCATTATCCAGGAGGGTCCTGCTAGTCCCATTTTCCAGGAGGGTCCTGCTACTAAAAATAAATCCCATAATTCAGGAGGGTCTTTTTATGCTAAATCCCATTATCCAGGAGGGTCCTGCTAGCCCCACTTTTCAGGAGGATCCTCCTAGTCCCATTTTTCAGGAGGGTCCTGCAACTAAAAATAAATTTCATTATCCAGGAGGGTCCTGCTAGTCCCATTTTCCAAGAGGGTCCTGCTACTAAAAATAAATCTCATTATCCAGGAGGGTCCTGCTAGTCTCATTTTTCAGGAGGGTACTGCTACTAAAAAATAAATCTCATTATCCAAGAGGGTCCTGCTAGTCCCATTTTCCAGGAGGGTCCTGCTACAAAAAATAAATCTCATTATTCTGGAGGGTCCTGCTAGTCCAATTTTCCAGGAAGATCTTACTACTAAAAATAAATCTCATTATCCAGGAGGGTCCTGCTAGTTCCATTTTCCAGGAGGGTCCTACTACTAAAAAATAAATTCCATTATCCAGTAGGGTCCTGCTAGTCCCATTTTTCAGGAGGGTCATGTTAGTCTCATTATCGAGGAGGGTCCTGCTACTAAAATAAAATCCATTATCCAGGAGGGTCCTGCTAGTCCCATTTTTCAGGAGGGTCCTGCTACTAAAAATAAATCACATTATCTAGGAGTGTCCTGCTAGTCCCATTTTCCAGGAGGGTCCTGCTTCTAAAAATAAATCCCATTATCCAGGAGGGTCCTGCTAGTCCCATTTTCTAGGAGGGTCCTGCTACTAAAAATAAATCCCATTATTCAGGAAGGTCCTGCTACTAAAAATAAATTTCATTATCCAGAAAGATCCTGCTTGTCCCACTTTCCAGGAGGATCCTGCTACTAAAAAATAAATCTCATTATCCAGGAGGGTCCTGCTAGTCCCATTTTCCAGGAGGGTCCTGCTACTAAAAATAAATCCCATTATCCAGGAGGGTCCTGCTAATCCCATTTTCCAGGAGGGTACTGCTACTAAAAATAAATCCCATTATCCAGGAAGGTCCTGCTACTAAAAATAAATTCCATTATCCAGAAAGATCCTGCTTGTCCCATTTTCCAGGAGGATCCTTCTACTAAAAAATAAATCTCATTATCTAGGAGGGTCCTGCTAGTCCCATTTTCCAGGAGGGTCCTGCTACTAAAAATAAATCCCATTATCTAAGAGGGTCCTGCTAGTCCCATTTTTCAGGAGGGTCCTGCTACTAATAAATAAATCCCATTATTCAGGAGGGTCCTGCTAGTCCCATTTTTCAAGTGGGTCCTGCTACTAAAAAATAAATGCCGTTATCCATGAGGGTCCTGGTAGTCCCATTTTTCAGGAGGGTCCTGCTAGTAAAAATAAATCCCATTATCTAGGAGGATCCTGCTAGTCCCATTTTTCAGGAGGGTCCTGCTAGTAAAAATAAATCCCATTATCTAGGAGGATCCTGCTAGTCCCATTTTCCAGGAGGGTCCTGCTACGCTAAATCTTTAAAGATATACAACACAATTTTTTCCCCAGTTTGAATTAGGATTTTTTTTAGTTATTGATATGAATGCGAATTAGTTGTGCTAAAAAAATGCAAGATTTATATGCAAATTGGGTGTTTGTTTCCTATGATTAAATACAACTAAGGTGTTTGTTCCCCTTTTCAGAAAAAGATAGGGTGTTTGTTTCCTAAAATACCAATAGGGTGTTTGTTCCCTAAGATCAAAATGCAACTATGGTGTTTATTCCCTAAAATATCAACAGGGTGTTTGTTCCCTAAGGTCAAAATGCAATTAGGGTGTTTGTTTCCTTTGCATAAAAGAAATAGGGTATTTTTTTCCTAAAATTATCACTAGGGTGTTTGTTCCCTGTAAAAGTATGAAGATTTTTTTTAAGAATAAGAAATAAAAAAAATGTTTGCCCCTGTATTGATATCGAGGAACTTTTATCTTTTAAATAAAAAACTTTCTAGATGTAAGTAAATTTTATTTGAAGAAATCAAGCCCATTGTAGGACTGCCTACGTATTCCGCCACTGTAAGAATCAGGTCAAACGTAGTTCATACAGAAATACAAAATCTTTTTTCTTTTTGAAAAGTATTATTTTACAAAAGAAATATTGGAGAATGAATGAAGAAAACAAATTCATTGGTTGAACATGCCTTGACTTCAGTTGATACTAACAATTAGTAATATGCATGTGATATCATCAGTAACTTTCTGATAATTTTGGAGTCAACATAGAAGTAATTCTTATAGTTTCAAATGGTACCTCAAAAATACTTAAGTTTTGACAAAATTTGTTCATCTTGCTCTAATCAAGGGTTTAGAAATATTTCTATCCTCATGTTTCAAGTGCCCTTTCCACAAATAAAGTCCTAATTCATTCTCAATAGAATTATTTAGATCTTAGGACGTCCTGAAAGTCACTCACACTCAGAACGATGTTCAATGCATGCAACTGAGATACCATATGCTTGGCCATCATGTAAGTATCCACTAATGTGAGAACACTTAGAATGAAATCAAGTAGCACTTGTCATTGGCTTGCAATGTAGGCTTGGGGTTGGGGATGGTAGAATATTCATTTAGGATAGAATGAATATTTTCTCCTTAAGCATTGCACTCAATATTTTTTTCATTTCGCACTAGATCGTTATTTGCTTTGATGCTTCTTTTCATTTTCCTTTGACTTTTCTTCTTTTTTCCCCTCCTTTTGGAGTTTTTTAACCCTTTTTCTTCACATTTTTCACCTTCTCGTTTTGCCATCAAACTTAGTTCTTTGTTAGTGTACTCAAGGAGGCGGGGCTAAAAGAAGGGTAGCACATTTATGCACTAAAAAAGATATAGGTTGAGATGTGGTCATCCAACAAAAAGGCTTTAAGCTCAAAAGAGGAGGTCTAGGGATTACATGTTATTTGGTAGGCTTCAAATGCACAATCGGATTAAAAAGAGCCTACAATCCTTTTCCAAATTAAGTGTTGCTCAAAATTTTGACTCAACAAACATTCAGATCAAGTTCTAGATCAACAGAGCCATGTCATTGAATTTTTAATCTAAAGCTCACTTCACAATGCACATGAAACAATGAGGTTAGATTTGTTTTAACCCTGACTTTACGCAAGATAATTTCTCAAGTGTTACTTAGGTACAATTAAGAGGTACCAAAAGAATCTATGGTTCACAATAAAGTTGATCCACTTCATCGTGTCGAGTAATTTAATTTCTTTCCATGCACACCTCTAAGTGTTGGTACCAACCAAGTCAAGAAAGTTTTTTTTTTGTGGGACCAAACCTTAAGAAAGGTTGCCTACATATCTTGCCGAGACAAGAATCAGGTCAAACGTAGTTCAGGAACTCGCAGAAAGATTCGACCCTTTTTAGAATTTTTGAGTAAGGAATAAAAAAAAAATTTGATTTTTTTTATTTGAAAAGGATAATTTTTTTTCTTTGTGAATTTTTCAATTACGATAAAAAACTCTTTTTAATCCATTTTGAAATAAGGTCACCGAACCCGAGGAGGATTGCCTATATATCTCATCAAGTTAAGAATCAGGTGTGCGTAGTTCGTCCAGATTGGACAGTTAAGAAAGCTTTAAAATGAAAATTTTGTAGAAAAAATACAACTATTTTTAGTTTTTTTTTTTGTTAAAAATGGTATGAAAGAATTTTTTTTTGATTTTTTTTTTTTATGAACTACACAAGAGAAACCAAAAACTCTTTTTGTGATTTTTGCTAAGGGAAAAAAATGTAAAGACAAACCATTTTTTTTTATAAATCAAGACCCAGATAAATTTGGAGTTAAAAAAAAATACGGGCAGAAAATCAAAGGAATACTTCCCTCTCTTCTCTTTTGATAATTACACTAAAGTCGGTCAATAATTGTCAAGCCTTTCGTATAATATTATAAATAGCACATAGAATGCACATGTTGATCTCAAAAGAGGGTATATTTCCTAGATGGACCCGATCCCTGTGTCGAGTTCCGCTAAATCAAATGCACATAATGCAAATAAAGTGGAGACTATCAGAGAAATCATGTATTCTAATTCTACCAAGGTTAAATGTAGTGGATAAAGTTATCTAGATTGACTATAAAATGAGCGGACAACTCGAGTCAGGGAGTAGAAACTTGTCGGTAACAACGCTTTTCGTACTTCATGCATGGGTGCTCCCTGTCCTAAACATGTGTGACTATATATCCTTCACCAGGGACCGGAATCCACGTGGCTTTATCTTGATAGAATAAAGTGCACAATTGCCATTCCCGAGATGATATTATAGAAGACTCAGAGGGGGTGCGCGAGAGAAGACAGTTTATAGTAATTTAACAATATCAAAACGATAAATGAGCGTCAAGTAGCACCTTAGGCCAACAAAAATATAATATCAAAGAAAGTAATAAAAGTCAAGTAGAAGTCAATATAATAAAGCTCGAACTCTTAAAAGTCCCGAGCAGAGTCACCAGAGATGCCACACCCCTTTTTTTCGAATGAGTTTTTCCAATTGAAGTAACGGTATTGAATAGGGATTATTTTATTTTTTATTTATAGAGTCGCCACTTAAAATTGAGTTATGGTGTTTCAAGTCACCTTTTTGAATCTCTAATCAAAAGTAAATGACTCTTATTATTGGTCTGCAAAAATAGAAGACCGGGTAAAAATTCTGTGGACCAAGGGAATGGTATGAGGCACCCCTGAGTCCCGTGGTTCTAGCACGATCGCTTTTATCAACTTATACTTGACTTAGATTAATCTTGGATATTTATAATTATGCCTATGGTATACTTTGATATTGTTGAACTTTTATTGGTCTCGGCTAAGAAGCAAGGTTGCGACCTTAGCTTCGATATATGCCGGTCAAGACACGCGAACGCGACCTCGACTTGCGTATCGCACCTAAAGATTTGAGCCTAATCAGTTTAGTTGAACCATAGATTCATTATTTTTTAAGAGGGTTTGGGTCAAGACGCAAAGTTGTGACCTTGCCCTTTTTCTTTACGTGTCCTTATCCAAGATGCAGAGTTGCGACCTCAGTCAAGATGATACATTATTCGCGTTCTCGCTAGAGCTTACCGTTTGAAGCGTTTATTCTACTAAATCGGGACAACTATTTTGTCCCTTTTCACTCTTTTCTTTTAATTTTTGCGATGAGTTTTGAAATAATTCGCAACTCATCTCGCTCCCTTACAATTGGTTTTTCCTCTCTTTTCTTTTATTATTGTAACGGGTTTTAAATAAATTCATAACCCATCTTGCCCGAACTCACATGAGTCAATAATTAGGCATTGAAACGATTGTCTAGGCCCGAAATTTCACGACTAAAAAAATAAATCCAAAGTTCCTCGTTGAATGATAAATTAAATATACTTAATTAATTAAACGTATAACACCCAAACATTGCAAATAAGAGATCTAGAGACAAATTGTAGGTATCAAATATACTTTTTTAAGGAATCCCACGACAACTTCAAAGGCTCAAAACATAGAAATTTAAAATTAATCTCATGACTAACATACTTGATGAAGAATTATAATAACTAGAATTTGAAATAAACAAATAGACAAACACGATGTCAAGCTGAAACGTAAATATTTTATACACAAACAACAAACGTTTATATTTAACATGATTGTGCATTTAAAATTGATCAATAAACAGATGATTTATACCTTCAAAGAACCATTTGAGACCTCTAATCTAAACTAGAACAATTCTTAATTAACAGTAATTTTCATCACCTACGTCCAACCGCAAAGCACGGTTAAGAGTTAGTCCAAATATTTTATAATTACAACTGAATTTAAGTAACTTGACGTGATTAAACACACACACCCCAAACTTGAACCAATTATTTTTATTGACATTTAATATCATTATAAACTAGAAAGAAAAGCTTCTCACTTGACATTGACTTAATAAACTAGTCCACCAAAATTACCACCAAGTGACATTAGCTACAAACTAACTTTAAGAATCAGGAAGCAACATTTAAATATATTTTTTTGCTTTTTTTTAGTTTAGGGTATGCAAAAACAACAATTTAAATAGAAAACATGAACTGATGAGGAATGTAATTAAATATTATCAATCTCAAACTGGACGAATAAGAATGAAGCTAAAATATATCACATGATCACGAACTGAAGTATATTTAAACAAATGGAATATTAAAAAAAGACTCAACCATTGAAATAATTTTGACAAGTATTTT
This sequence comes from Jaltomata sinuosa, assembly GCA_003996215.1. Taxonomy (NCBI): domain Eukaryota; kingdom Viridiplantae; phylum Streptophyta; class Magnoliopsida; order Solanales; family Solanaceae; genus Jaltomata; species Jaltomata sinuosa. The sequence goes on along the minus strand of QJPP01002490.1, from coordinate 48,326 downwards.
TAATAGCAAACTGTTAAACATCACAAGATTTAACCCATGTTAAATGACTCTTTGATATAATTTTGATTCATATAGGATCTTGAAATAGAAAAGTAACAATGAAAACGACCTTCAAATCTAATTTTCAGACTCACGAATTCGGAATCGCAAACAGCACCTCAAACTCAAACCTCAAGCTCTCTATGTTGTACGTATTTTTTGCTCTCCTTCCCTCTTTTTTTCCCTCTGTAGCCTATATTTATCTACTATCTTTTTGTGTTTTTTCCTCTGTTGTGTCTCTTATTTTCTCTCTCTCCGTAGCATATATTGTATATATGTTTTATATAGTGTGTAGGTGTGTGTGAGTGTTTGGTGTCGTGTGTGTTTGTGTGTAGTGTGTGTGTGTTGTGCAGATTAGTGGGGTAAAAGGGAGTGAAGTGAGGGAGTAGATTAGTGGGATGGTTTGGGTAGTGGGTTTAGGAATTTTTATTTGTTTTGTAACAAATAAATAAATAAATAAAATATAATGATAAAAATATTAACTAATTATTTTGAATTAATAAAAATATAGAAAAAGTTAAATAGCTAGATTAAATAAAATGTATCTAAGAAGATACTAAAACTACTAAATTATTTATAAAAATCTAAATTAAAAGAAAACATATTTTTTGAAAATTTTCTTATTATCCGAAAAGTAAAACAACAAAATTTATCCTAAAATATTGTTACGACCTGATTTCTCAGGTCATGATGGCACCTACAATCCCCAGTAGGCGAACCAATCCCCGTAGCCCAGAACGATTAGTAATGGGCTACTACCTAATCAAAATACACAATAAGCAGAAATAAGCGGAAGCAAAATATAAAGATAGACAAAGTGAAAGCAATAACCTGAATATGCACATAAAGAAACTACACCAACCCCAAGACTTGGTATCGACAGTACATAAGATTCTAATAGAGTATAAGTGCTAGAAATAACAAAATGATAAGTACAACTGTCTCCAAATATACAAGAGTAACAGTACAAAAGATGAGATGTGGTCAAGCCCCACCCGTCAAGCGCTCACCCTAGTCTCGAGTATCCAAAAGCTGCACGAGTCTCCAATGCGATCAACGGCGAAAGATCAACTAATATTTGCACCAAAAAGATGCAGAAGTGTAGTATCAGCACCAATTGCTAAGCAACGGGTACCCAGTAAGCATCATCGGCCGACTGAGCGCATGTAAGATATAAAAACAGTAAATAGCAGATAGCAAGAAAAAAGTCATCGAAGCAATAGAGAAAGCACAAGGTACTAGCACGGACAATAGACAATCAAGAGTTATAAGCATACAATGCTAGCACAGAAGATATACATAACACAGAAACACAGGTGTAAGGAAGAGAACGCACATGGAATCCTTGTAACAAGAGTATAAATAAAGAGAGAGAGAGTTAGGAACATGGCGGTATACCAATAACCTCAAGTAAAAAGGGAAAGAAGGAAAGAAATCCAACATAATCAACTAGAAGCCATAAAATAACGAAAACATACATAAAATACCAACTCTCAAAATAAGCATAAACCGGGATCATTTTCACAATTTACAACCTAAAATGGAATAACTAAACCACAAGAACCAAGAGTTTCTCCTCAGAATCAAGATAAGGAACAATACTCGAAGAACCACAGCCGCTCAGGAGGACACACATCAGAGCCTCAATGATATAGGACTCACTAGCCCCTCAATACTCAAGCGTAAAACTCGGAGCCTCAACAGGCTAAAACTTACCAATCCACAAGAACTAAAGACCACAACTAGCTCTATGAAATAACAGGAGTAATATAATCTACCTACAGTCCCAACGGCCGCCCATAAAACCGAGGAACGCAATCAAGTGAAAACAAACCCTCCGGTCGCCCATACAACTAGAGCGTACACTGAACACATAACAAACAAGGGTGGAATTCGAGTGAAATATGCATGATGATATGATATCATGAATCTGGAACCAAGTGTGATTGCAGTTTCGTATGTTACCCCATCCGGTGTCCCAAAGGTCCAATAAAGGCGGGATCCATGGAAGGACCTCTCCCCGGTACCTCTCATACGCCATACATCCCCTCCCTCCGATCACCATTGGCTTGTAGCACTTAGTCCAGAGCAGTAGCGTCCATGGAGGTCTACTCGTAGACCAAATACTAACACGAAAATCAATATATCTCAACACTCAGGATTTCATAGTACGTGCCCAGATTCGATCCGAGTCTAAATCAATAGTAGTAATCTTAATAACCCTCATCAAAGGTGCTCGGAGCATATCCGGGTCAAAAGTAGTAGTCATGTCTCAATAACCCTCATCGAGGGTGCCCAGAGCATATCTGGGTCTAAAAGCAAAATCAAGTACCAAAATCCCTAATCAGGGTGCCCGGCTTATATTCGGGTTTAAATCTGTGGAAAATAATGTCTAGTATTATGGCCCAGTCGAGCCTAGTATCAGAGTGAAGACCAGTAATCAAATCATTGTATTATCCTCCGTACTCTGAGAGGTTCCATAAAATTCAATTTAAAATCCCTTTCAAAGTCATGCACCAAAAATGGGTCCTCGGGGCCATGCAAAGTTTAAAAATATCAATTATAGTAGGCCCGAAGCCAAATCAGTAGTAAAATATACAGGGAAAACCCTTTTCATGTATGATATGCTCGCGAACAATAGAGTAGCCCAAAATGGCTCACAAACATTTCCTATTGGCCCTGCACAGGCTCAACAGCTCTACAATAGTCATAACCAGCCTAGAATAATATCTCTATGTCTGGGACTCGCGAACATTTCCAAATAACCCACCATCTATGTTCTATAGTCAATACAAGGACACACAGTATCACAAGGATAATATACAATACTACACGAATACTACAATCAATGTATGAAATAAACGGACAGAAAAGACGGGCAAGGTCTGGGATACCAACTGTAACACCCCAAACTTTCGAGCTAGGATTCTAATTATTTTTCACGTGTAATTAGACCTGAACTTGGAAATATTTCCTTGTAACTAGGTTTTATGGTAAATCACTATGTGTGGAAAGAGTGTTGGGCGTGAATCAAGGTCTTAAAGAACCTCTAGCACAAGTTAAGTTAAAAGCTTCTCTACCGACTAAGTTTTCGTATAACTTTCTAACTTGGGTTATCTTCAAATGATTATTACACCTAGAATATAAAGAGTTAGGTGGCTCATGACACACCAAATTAAATATCTTCGAGTCTTCTTTTCAACGCCGCTGACTGCGCATTAATACGAGTCTGGAGTAAAAAGTTATGATCAGTTTACCAAGAAGACGTCTGTCTGACCAGAAGTCCATCGAATTCTGGGAGTTAAAATGGAAGAGAAAACGGTCCATTTTCCCAATCATTTCTGGAGATAGGAACTCAAAATTTCCATAAGTTAAAACGCCTTCGAAAACGGTCCGTTTGTGGCCAAAACAGACCATTTTGGTGATCATTTTGGATGGGTTTTTCCTTCCTAGACCAATCCAAATTTTAATTGGAATTGCCTATAAATAGGACTCCTAGGGTATTGTTACAGGAATTGCTTCTTTTAAGTTATTTTGAGGACTTTTTGGTCCTTTCCTTAACCAAAATCCATCCCCCACAATTATAAAATGATCCTAAGTCCTTAAGAGCATCCCATTCATCAAAACATAAGATACTTTACTCGCCAAAGTTTCTTGGGACAAGAACACTTAGGGTTCAAGCTTCAAAGGTCAACTTCAAGTAATTCTTGAGTCTCTTTCCGTGAAAAGGTACATAGAAAGATCCCTTTTCAAAGTATCTTATAAACATTATGGTTTTCAAATCCTTTTGTAAACATTTATACTATTTTGATTATGAACTTAGGGTTACATGTATGGTTTTTTTAACTTTGTGGAAAGCTCATGAAAACGTTATTCCCTAACTTTTACTTGAAAATACTAAGGGATTATGTGATGAATGATACTCAAAAAAGGATTGAAAGGTCTTTACTTGTCCTTCTTAATATCCAAAAGTCTTCAAAGTGATTTACGAATTTAGTAAGATATTGCTATTCTAACGGATTTTCACGAATGGAATGGATTGAGATAGAAATTATTGTTTTACTATACGAATTTCATGAAATGGGCATATTGAATTGTTGACAGACCCTATGGGTTCTATATTGATGATGAACAACTTGCAATTCTTGGTATAATGATACCAATAACGGATTATGCCCCTAACGAAATTGTATTATTGAATGATATTTTTAAAGATATTGAAAATGGTAATAATTTGGGCTCTAAGAGAACTAGATGGTTAACCGAGAAGGTGTGAGGCTAAACATCTCAGCACCCAAAACCTGTGTTTTGTCGACATAAGGATGGTTCGATCCTAACTTGGGACGACCTTATCTTTTCCTCTACGAGGACGAATGTACTGGCGATATTGTATTGAAATCTTGACTCATGCGACAAACATGGGTTGGGGCTTAGCCGGTCAGCGTTGATCGGACCCACTTAGCCCGTGGTGTTGAATAGAAGTCGGTGATGCCATCTAGTTCAAAAGTAACAGATAGAAAGTTTTATATTTTTCTCATAATGGAATTTTCTACATATATTTATTGTTTATTGTATTGGAAGTATTTAAATGCCAACTTTTCAGATGAAGTATATTGTATCTATTTTTCTGTTCTGTGTACCACTACATTCCACGTACTGATCGTCTTCAGGTGGCTATATTATTGTATGATGTAGGTTCAGTGGCTGTCACGACCCGATTTCTCGGTCATGATGGCACCTACAACCCCCGGTAGGTGAACCAATCCCCGTAGCCCAGAATAGTTAGTAATGGGCTACTATCTAACAAATAAGGGAACAAGACAAAGAAAATAGATAACAGGGATATAAATATATACGTGTGCGGAAACTAAACCAAACCCCAAGACCTGGTATTATAGTATAGAGCCAAACTACATACATGGAGTGCAAATAAACCAAAACTATATATACAGATGTCTCTGAATGGTAATAGAGTACATGAAGCAAAAGATAAACTAAAGCTAAGCTCCGATCGCCAAGAGCTCACCCTCAGTCTGAAGTAGTCCCCGACAGATCTCCAAGCACGAATCACAGTGATCTAACGGCGATGGCTCACGCTAGGATCTGCACCCAAAGATGCAGGGGGTAGGGGTGAGCACCAAATGCGAAGCATAAGGTACCTAGTAGGTATCATAGGCCGACTGGGCACATATAAGATAAAGGTATAGTAATAGACAGAATAGAAGCAAGCAGTCACAGAAATCAACGAAAGGTACACAGGAACTAGCCCAGAGGGAAATCAACAGAACCACATGTGAGGCTAGTAAGCAGAATATACACACCATAGGCACAGGTGAAAGTAAGAAACAATGCACCTGGGGTCCTTGCAATAACAGTGTATATAAAATAAGTTTACGAAATGGACGGTATACCGGTAACCTCAAGTGTAAGAAGAAGAGAGAAAGAGTAATAATAGGCATGCTCAGAGACATGAATCAAGCCCAACTAATCATATCAATCTCACACCCAGCAACTAACAGTCTAGCAGTAACCAATTTCATAATTAACCGTAACAGGGAATAATTCTACAAGTAAATAGAAAGAGTCTACCTACAGTCCCTCGGCCGCCCATACAACCGAGGAACACAAACAAGTGAAAACAAACCCTCCGGCATCCCATACTACCGGAGCGTACAATCAGCAAACAACAAACAAGGGTGGAACCTCGAACCATGAATGATATGATGCATGAAGATCTCAAGTGCCATGGTATCTCTGTATGTACCTCCTCCGGCGCCGATCCGGCCCAGCAGGTAGGTTCCATGGAAGGACACTGTCCGTATACCTCTACTCCACCGTATACCCCTCCTCCGGCACACGCAGCCCGTAGCCCCTGGCCCGGATGCCAAGGTCCATGGAGGTCCCAGACCCCATACTAAAACTCAGTATCAGAACATGTCGTCCGGAAGCAAGTCCGGTGTCAGGATGGAGACCCAGTCTCGAATATGCAATTCCCAGACCCTGTCCAGGACTAAAGTAGTAGGAAAATGTCTCAAAAACCCCTCCAAGGGTGCCCGGGCGTAACCGGGTCTAAACAGTAAAAAGTCATCTCAGGTGCTCGGTCCGACCGAGGCTAAAAATCATCTCAAGTAACAAGAAAACTCAACTAGCACCCCGGCCCAGCCGAGTCTAGCGATAATCGTAAAACTGATGATTTTAAACATAATTTTACTTTCTTTTATCCAGAAATATCCACAAGTTAAATCAAACCATTTCCAAATTATTTCCATCAAACGGGCCCCCCGGGCCATGCAAGGTTTAGAAAATAGTGCCAGTAGGCCCGAAGCCAAAACCATAGTAAAACATGGATAAAACCTCTTTATATGCATGGAAATGGTATGATCACACACAATAGCTGCCCAGTAGCTCACAATCAACCTATCGACCCTGCACAGGCCCACAGCTACTCAACAAGCATAACAAGCCTAGAAGGATAATTCTATGCCCGGGACTCGCGGACAACAAGGGTAAATAAAATATATCGACAAATACTACAAGCAACGGGGGAACAAAAGTAAGCGGACATGAATAAAGCGGTTGAGGTCTGTGGTACCAACCTAATAAACCAACCCAAGGATGCCCATTAATACAATTTTATTCTACATATGCGGAGTCTAGGGAAAATAAACCGTAACCTACCTGTCGTCCGACGACAAGCTGCTAGAACAACGATGTCCAAGCTCGAACCACTCCAAGAAAATCCAAAACTAAATCAGAATCGGATTTGGGATGGAATAACTCGACGTAGATAATTGATTTTCTTTTCGGTGATCAAATATAACTTTGCTGGAGAGGTCATATATACCTTCCACCATTTCCTTTTAAAATGGAACATATATATAATAACTATGACTACTTAGCTAGTCATTAATGCTAAAGCCAAATGATGCCACCACATGCTGCCTAACTTTGTTGTACAAGGCCTCCACTTCCACGTGGAAGTGGAGGTGGCAACAAATTCTCCCCGTTAGGTATATACTCGGGTATGGCATAAATTCGTGGTAAAATAAATATAACTTTTCAAATATATCCTAATTGATAGAAAATTATTTCGAATAAAACCTACTATATTATAATAATAAATTTTAGCATAACTAAATTTACTATCTCCGTTAAAATATTACAATGTATAAGAACTTTATAAAATAAATACATATACAATTATATCGTAACAAAAATATTTTTCATAAACCTTTAAAATATTTTGGAAAGGTAATAATAATATAATTTTTACCAAATTCAACTTTTAAATAAAATATTTTCAAATACACGCACGATGCTAATAAAATTCTTAAATCTAGACTCGCAATTCACCAACGCACGATTTGATACTCAAGAACTCTCTCGGGATCCTCCCTTATGTTTTATCACTGTTTTGGAACTGAAATGGCATTTTAAAACGTGAAGTTGAGGCTTAAATCGAGTTTAACCCGACCCGGTTCGCGACCCGGTACGTAACCCATTTTCTGCCAGACAGTCCGCGGTAAAACAGTCATAACCTTTTACTCCGAGATCAGTTGGATGTGAGGTTTTGTGCGTTGGAAACTAGACTCGTAGACCTTCGATTTGGTATTTCGGGGGACTTCTAACTCTTTATATATTGAGAGAAAAGCCCTGAGACATTTGACCCAAAGTTCAGAAAATTTGTTAAAGATCTTACGATTACTTTTGCCGACTTGCTTGACTACAAAACTTATAATGCGAACAAACAAATGGCCCCGACACCGAAATACCGGTCTTGACGAGCCTTAAGCGACTTGGGTCCGCTACAACAAGCTCTAACGGTTCAAGGAAAACGTATATGTGGAAATGACCGAAAGGGTCATTACACAGCCGCCCCATTTTCTTGGCCATCTCCTAGGCGGCGCCTCAGCCGCATCCGAGTAGGGCAATGCCAACCGCCCTATTTTTTCTCGGCCATCGACTAGGGCGGCGCCTGGGCTGCATAGGCATGGTCGCGTAGGGAGCACCCGGCCACGTACGCACAAGCATCGGCTGGCAGCTTCAAAATGTCTTCTCTCCTCTTTTCATTTCATTTAACATCAACACCAATTTCTCCATTGAAACCATCTCTCAAAGCTCCACGTTTCTCCACTTTTGGCCATCAAATTCTTGGAGGAAGATTACCCTTGGTTCGTGGTTGCTTTTTCGTCATTAATTTGGTAAGTTGCTTTGCTAATTTATGATTATATCCCTTTAAATTCCCTCTTTGCTCTCTTAGCTTGCGTGGACTGTTTTAGCCCTAAATTCTTGCTCAATTGCTCTAAATTTTTGGGCATGCACTCCTTGGAACCTTGTGATCATTTTGCACTCGTTCATTTTCAGCTTTGGGTTGCGGGACCCACGAGCCCACTTGTGACCCAAATTTCGACCCAGCTATAATTATAACAATATAGGTATCGTTAGTCCTATTTTGATGTGTAGTTTATGTTCTTGTGAGTTTTATTTTTGTTCAGAGCTTCTCAGAGCGGTTCAGGCATGGACATCATGCTTGTCATCGGACGACAGGTAGGTTACGGTTTAATTCTTATGGACTTTGCATATATAGGATATAATTGTACTGATTAGCATCCTTGGGTTGGGTTTATTAGCTTGGTACCCCAGACCTTGTCTGCTTCTTCATGTCTGGCTTATTTTCTTTCTCCGATGTTTGTAGTATTCGTGCTAGATGATATTATCACCTTTGTGGTCCTGTGTGAACTTTTTTTGACTCTATACTATAGATGGTGGGTTATTTGGGAATATCTGTGAGTCCCGAACATTCATATTACGATCTTAGGCTGGTTATCTGTGTTGTAGAGCAATTGGAGCCTGCGCAGGGCCGGTAGGTTGATTTTGAGCCGTTGGGATACTATTTGTGCTTTAGCATGCCATATATCATGCATATAGAAAGGTTTTCCATATGAGTTTTACTACGGTTTTGGCTTGGGGCCTACCTTAGATGGTTTTCTAAACCTTGCATGGCCCCAAGGGCCCATTTTTAATAAAAATGGTTGTAAAATGCTTTAGCACTGATTTTTATGGATCTTCTTGGGGTAAGAAAGTTGAAAGGTTGATTTTATCAGTGTTTTCATTCGTAGACTAGACTCGGCTAGCCCGTAGTGCTAAATTTGATTTCCTATCGATTGAGACGGTACTAGACTCAGTCGGACCGATCCACAAATGGGTTTTTACTACTATTTTAGACTCGGTTATATACGCGCACCTTTGGTGGGGTTATTGAGACTTGATTTACTGATTTAGACCTGGCTAGAACCCAGGGCATGCATTTTTGAGATCTGAGGACTTATTTGGATTTAGCTACACTCCGGACGATTACATTGAGGTTATGAGATTTAGTATATGGTCAATGTGTAGACCTCCATGGACTCTACCATTCTGGACCAAGTTCTACGGGCTGAAGGTGACAGGAGGAGGGGTGTACAACAGAGTAGCGGTAATCGGGGGAATCCCTTCCATGGATCCTACCTCTATTGGGCCTTTTAGGTATCGGAAGGGGTAATATACGACACTACTATCACTTGGTTTCAGCGTATCATATCATATCATCCATTTGTGTGATATTCTACCCTTGTTTGCTATTTGCTGAGTATACGCTTTGGTTGTATGCGATACCTAAGGGTTTGTCTTCACTTATTTTTGTTCCTCGGGTGTATGGGTGCCCGTTGGGACTGTAGGTAGACTTATTGTTACTCTATCAAGATATTGATCCCTATTGTGATTTCATATGGTGTTGGACATTGAGGGTTTTATTATATACATTTGGTTAACTTGATAAGTTGTATTTGGGCTCCCCGGTTAATCTTGGTTTCGAGCATGCTATCATTATTCTTCTCTCCTCCTTCCCTTTTAGTTGAGGTTACCGATATACCGCCTATTTCTAAACTCTCTTTATATATATTGTTATTGCAAGGATCCTAGGTGTGTTATTGCTTTCTTTCACCTGTGTATGTGATATATATTCATTCTAGTAGCTAGAGAAGTATGTTATTTTCTTCTTGTATCCTTCAGTGCTAGCTTTTGTGTACTTATTCGTTGCTTTCTATGACTACTTGTTTTTTCTGCTATATTAATGCCTTTATATCTTATATGTGCCCAGTCATCGTATGATACCTACTGGGTAGGCGTTGCTTAGCAATGATGCTCATACTACACAACATTTTTCTAGTGCGGATCCTAGTGTGGGCCATCGCCACTGACCCGTTAGAGACTCGTGTGGCTGATCTTTTGGACTATCTGAGGCTGAGGATGAGATCCTGACGGTCGGGCTTAGCTTTTAGCTCATCTTTTACATCTTGTACTCTTTTTGTTATTCAGAGACAAATATGTATAAATTATTTTGGATCCTTTGTACTCTATTGATGTAGTTCTGGCTCTTATACTATGATACAGGGTTTTGGGTTTGGTTTAGCTTCTGCTTATGTATTCCTGTTTCTTATTACTTATCGTATCTCCCTTGCTTCTGTCTATATTATGCTTCTTCCGCTTGCTTGTTAGATAATAGCCCATTACTAACCATTCCGGGCTATGGGAATTGGTTTGCCACTGGGGAGTTGTAGGTGCCATCATGACCGAGAAATCGGGTCATGACAAAAATATATTAGAAGAAAAGAACAATTGAAGGCGGAAGAGAAGACTAATGTGGAAGACGTATTAGGGTAGAATATTTGGGTGAAGTTAAATAATATAGGGTAAAGGGTAGTCTCTTTATGCAGGTCTAATTTTATTGATCTATAACTGAAGGTAACACAGTTTAAATACCTAAACTGCACCTCATGACTAAAGAAATTTCAAATGATTTTTGTATCTGCACCTGTGAGAATTTTTGGTGTTCCTCCGATACTAAATCAAGTCATGGGGGCCTCTAGTCTCTGTACTTGTGTATCCCAGTTCTAGAAACCTCGTACCACCTACACTACATCAAGAAGGACAAAGGTGTTAACCTCTAGATTCGTAGTCGCCTCATTTCTCTTTAGAATTGATGGTGGTATTAACCTCCTTTGAGGTTCAATCCATCATTTTTTTTAAAAAAAGGGGAAGATTATGTTTCAAAGAGGATGTGAGATACTTAGCTCAGACTAGAAAAATGGGGCTGGAATGGATCAACTCCTCCATAAATCTTAAAAGGCAGCTACAATATTCAAGAGATAGTCGAGATTGAGGATGAGAAATTGACAACTCGAGAGAAGGACCTATCAACTTCTAAGACTTACGGGGTTCTAATTTTAGTAGCTTGGGAGAGATGAAGGTGTCCACACTCCAAGGGAATATCAAACCTTACGGAAGCTGGCATTTCCACCATGACCTTCGACGTCTGCTCGAAGATTGTGGAAGATGACCAGCCGCTAGAAGTTTCCCCAAAACACTTCACTTTCCCTCTTTTGCTTTTCTCTTTCAACTTTCTATTTTGGGCTCTTATTTTTGCTGTCTCTCAGGATGGGATTTGGCACTTTGGGCCAACCCATCATGTACAAACCAACTCTTTTTCTTAATATGGACATCTGGCCCTTTTAATTCCAAAAAGAAAAAGGGTAAAGGGTAAAATAGGATTATGTAGTATTAAGTAAGGCATAATTGAAAATTAAATTAGATAACCATGGATCCCACCAAATTGGTGGTTACATAAAATGGGGCTTTTCATATTTACCTAACCACGAAAATAAATCATATCATACCATATATTTTAAGTAACAATCAAAATAAAAATGGTAGTGTTAGTAAGGATACCATACAGTACCATGGGTAATAACCATCCAAACAAAGTGTTAATCTCATAAGTTTACATCACCAATTATTACTGCAATTTTTAGTTATAATTTTACAAATTATTTTTAATTTTTACGGAAGAGTACAAGACTAAAAATCTAGTATTCGTCTGATTTGTACTGTCTTCTCCATATTCCATGTGGGATTAGACCCCAACATAGTTTGATTACTATGTTCATATACAATCGTGTTTATATCATCTTAAGGTGTAATTTTGAGCATGTCAAAATTCCACTAGATTTACTATTGGTGCTAAATAATTAAGAACTTTAGGGAGTCTATTAATGTTATTGGGGGTAGAAATAAAAGATACATGAACTCCTTCTTCGACTAAATCTATAGAAAGATGGAAAAAAGGTGGCATGTGACCAAATGCTAACCATGACAACATTAAGACTTGTATACCATCTCTTCTCATGTTCATTGTTTTTGAATTTAAGCTCTATATGTTGTTTGAAGTGCTATAATGGTAGGTAATATGTCTAATATAATTAGAGGTGATGTGTCACTCCTTATAACTAAGAAAGTCATTTATTTATTTTTCTTTTTCACTAATAGGTGACTTAAATGATTATGGTAGATAATCTATCTCATAAGAGAGGTAACATGACACTCTCTTTATATGATAAGGAAAGTCATTTATCTTGTTTCTTATATAATTATGATTAATTAGGTGACTAAATGATTATTACAAGTAATCTATCTCATAAGAGGTAATATGACACTCTCTGTATATGCTTTGGAATGTGATTTATCATTTTCGTTTTTAAATTATGAGTAATTAAGTGAGTTAAATGATAATGATAGGTAATCTATCTATACCCATCTATGTATATAATTATGGGCATAAAATAGGTGATGTGGTACTCTCCTTGACTAGGAAATTCATTTATCTTTTTTTCTTTTTAATTATAATTTAATTAGCCGACTTAAGTGATAATGATAGACAATCTATCTATCTATATAATTATGGATAAAAGAGAGGTGGCGTGATACTATCTATGATGAGGAAAGTCATTTATCATTTTTTCCCTAAAATTATGATTTATGTGACTTAAATGATAATGACAGACAATTTATTTTTTCATATATCAATGTAATCCTAGATATAAGAGATGTAATATAAATGATTATGGCAGGTATTCTATCTCATTTGAGGTAACATTACATTCTACCTATATTATTATGAAAGTCATTTATTTTCCCTGTTTAAATTATGATTTAATTAGGTGACTTAAATTATAATTATGGAGAAAAGAGAGGTGATGTGACACTCTCTGATGACGTAAAACTATATTTGATTAATTAGGTGACTTAAATTATTATGGTAGGTTATCTAACTTATAAGAGGTAACATGGTACACTCTGTATATGCTTAGGAAAGTCATTTATTTTTTCTTTTTAAATTATGATTTAATTTTGACTTAAAAGATAACAACAGGTGATGTGGCACTCTCTGGATTAGGATTGTCATTTATTTTTTTCCCATTTTAATTATATATATTTTTTATTTCACTAAAGCTTAAGTTGTTAGAGAAAATTTACTTCTATTTAATGAACTAGAAGAAAATACTGAATCCTCAAAACCATGACAACATCTCAAACTTCTCCTCCCAAATATTTACAAGAGGATAGCCTAAGTGAAGAGTGTAAGGAATTTCTCTCTATCCTACCAAAAGAAAAAGGATGGATTGGATCATATATCTACAATTACCAAGGTTTTTGGACATCACCAAGATTAATCCAAGGTGTGATTGCATGTCAACAAAAATTTGAAGCTCAAGATAGTGATATCATCCTTGTTACAACTCCAAAATCAGGAACTACTTGGCTAAAATCCCTTTTATTTGCTCTCGTGAATCGAATGAAACATCCTATTTTTGAACAAAATCACCCCTTACATGTCAATAACCCCCATGTTCTTGTTCCATTCTTAGAACATACACTCTATGTTGATGGTCGAGTCCCTGATTTTTCATCCTTCACTTCACCCAGACTCTTTTCAACTCATGTTCCCTTTGCTTCATTGCCAAAATCTATCCAAGATTCAAGAACCAAACTTGTTTACCTATGTAGGAATCCAAGGGACACTTTTATTTCTATGTGGCATTTTGCAAATAATTTAAGACTTCATCACAAAGATACCAATTCTATTGAAGAAATGTTCGATCTTTTTTGTAAGGGGGTGAGCATTTATGGTACATTTTGGAATCACGTGTTGGATTATTTGAAACAAAGCATAGAAAATCCAAACAAAGTACATTTCTTGATGTATGAAGAAATTAAAGAGAAACCAAAAATTCAGCTTAAACCTTGGCTGAATTCTTGGAATGTCCATTTTCCATAGAGGAAGAAAATTGTGGAGTGACGGATGAAATACTAAGAATGTGTAGCTTTGAGAATTTGAGCAATTTGGGGGTGAATACAAATGAGAAGTTGTCAACTGGAGAGGAAAATAAACTATTTTTTCGTAGAGGAGAAATTGGAGATTGGAAGAATTATTTTACTGTAGAGATGAGTGAGAAACTCGATCATATCATTGAACAAAAGTTCCAAGGATCTGGATTAAAGTTTTCATATATTTGATTAGGCATTAATATGCTATATGAAAATTGAATACAATTATCTATTTTGAAAATAAATGTTGGAGTAGTTGTGTTTGAGATTATTGTAAGAAGAACAGACAACATAAGCTCCGTTGTAGTACTGATACTATTTTAAATGATCATTATTCAAATTGTTGCAAATTATGTAGTAAATTCATATTTCTTTATTTTGTCACAGACAAGTCATGTTTTTAGTGGTGTTATTTCGCACCAAATCATTAGTGTTAAAGTAGTGTCAATGAGGTTTGAGGTGGCCAGTTTTTTGTATTATTTTGAGACTTGAAAAATTACTTGGTTTCGCGCAATTATCGAAGAAATTAAAATATGATTAAATGGCTAATGTTTTAAATTTTAATAAAACAAAACCATTTAGTCGCTATACTTTATTTTTCAATTTAAGTACCTGAAAGTAAAAGTGAAAGTGAGCCAAATATTATTTAGCCTAATCTAAATGAAACAACTCCATCACTTTATAATAAAGAAAAGAAGTGATTAAGAGCGGAGCTCTCTATATACATGTATATAATATATTTTTTAAAATACTATAGCAATAGCTTTTCCAAAAAATTTAATAACACATACATTACTTTACTAAGGAAAGCTTTGAAAATTCAGAGGGATACACTGGTTTGAGAAATTTCACAAATATACAAAGGATTGAAAAGGAAGAAGGAGATAACAATTAAAGAAAATAACAAATTTGGATTCTCTTTTTAAGCAAGGATATCAAATGGGTTGGGATGTGTCATGAAATTATTTTATCCCACCTTCTTTATAAGATAGTAACATCGCCATTTTGATATTGTAACGGTCCACAAGGTCATTTTGTGTGTTTTGCTCCTTTTCCCTCTTTTGATCCTCCCCGTAGACTTGTTATGATGTTTGTAACTTGCGGAATTAGGTAGCACGTGTCACGACCAACACTCGAGGGGTGCAACTGGTACCTGATGCCAAAACTTAGGCCTGAGCTGGTCCTGCTAAACCATTTGCCAATGACACATAGCAGTCACACATAATCAAAAAAATAAACAAGTATAAATTGGCTTAGAGTTAAGCCCTTGGCAAGCAAGGCCCCAGACAATAGCTCTATAAAGAAAACATTTGCTCCCAACAGTTCATATAAGGCAATAAATATGTAGCACACAAGTCCTGTTTAGGCCGTCGAGGCCACCATGATATTTAAGAAATTAGAAACTCAATGCGAGCTGTCGAGGCTCCATGATCTCTATATAAAAACTTAAAATAGGTCTATATGAACTAACAACAATGACAGAAAGGCCCAACTAGCTAGAAACGTAGTTGTCACGCCCTAAGCCTACACCATGGATGCAACACGGTGCATTCCTTCTTAACCAAATTAGAGATACCGAAAATGTACTTGCTCATCCGGTGCTTTGGCTCGACCACCATTGCTGGAGCATACCTGGAGAGCTGAGTAAAGTTTAACCCATACTCTTAACAACATGGATCTCTATCTCAGATTCACAAACTCATCAACCTTAGCCTCTCTGAACTCCCTTAGGAAGAACCTGTCCAGAAAAGCTCTAACAAAATAGTCCCAAGTTATAGAAGCTGCATTTCTACCTCTACTATCTTTCCACTGAGTGTATCAGATGTGAGCCACATCCTTAAGCTTGTAGGAGGTTGGCTCAATACTATTGGTAATGATCACTTGCAACACCTTAAGAACCTTCTTCACTTTATCAATGAAGTTGTGCGAATCCTCATCGACTATCAAACCAAAGAACTCTGGCGGATTCATGCGGATGTAGTCCCTAACTCTAGCGGCAGCTGACGTACCAGTTGGCTTAGCAGTAATAGGTGCCTGCTAATTAGCTTGGTTTTTTCATAGCTTGAGCCAACATCTGAATAACATTCCTGAATTCAGCATTTGTGACCTCGTGGTCTAAAATTTGAGGATTAGAATTGCGAGCGTTGTTTATGCAAAGAGGCATGATCTGAAACACATAATGAACAAATTAGAAGGGAGAAATAGAGTTAAAATCTATTGCATGATATGGAACATGAAAGAAGTGGAGTTTCCTAAAAACATCTCGCAGGCTCTCTCTCATAAGTTGGCGCACTTCACACCCATGAAAAAGACTCTAGTTAATGTAACTTTTAGACACCTTAGGATACTTTAAACCCGATGCTCTTCTACTCGGTATTCTGGACTAAGGGTTTTGGCTTACCTAATGGTAGGATATAGTAGGTGCCATCACAACCGGAGAAATTGGGTCATGACAATTGCAGGGGTTGCTTAAATTTATGGATATGGTATGTGTTGTGGGGGTATGAACTTATATCCATTCAGTTCAAGAGAACTTCACTTTATGGATATTAGTTGTTGCCTCGTTTCACTACGTGTTAATTCCAATCAAAAGATATTGACGCTTAAGTAGAAGTTCCTTCCTTTTGCCCAGAATTTATTCTAATTCTTTATCTTTGCATTAGTGGGGGGTTATAACATTAATACTATCACTTATTCATTTGTGTAATGCAAAGAATAAAAAATAAAGGTCATAAATGTTATACAGGAGATGAACATTTACATCTACATATCACGACCTGATTTCTCGGTCATGATGTCACCTACAAGCCCCCAGTAGGCAAACCAAACCCCGTAGCCTGGAATGGTTAGTAATAGGCTACTAGCTAACAATTAGGCAAAAGAACAGGATAACTATGTGGATGCAAAGAAAACACGTGAAGAAAGTAGATAACAAGAATAGACATAATAATTGCGGAAGCTAAGCCAAACCCCAAAACCTGGTATTATAGTATAGAGCCAGAAATACATCAGCGGAGTACAAAAGATCCAAAACAATATGTACAGATGTCTACGAATAGTAATAGAGTACATGATACAAGAGAAAACTAAAAGCTAAGCTCTGGACGCCAAGAGCTCACCATTAGTCTGAAATTGTCCAAAAGCTCCTCGCACGAGTCTCCACGAGCTAACGGCGATGACCCACACTAGGATCTGCACCAGAAGATGAAAAATTATAGTATGAGTACCAATTTCTAAGCAACGGGTACCCAGTACGCATCATAGGCCGACTGAGCACATATAAGATATAAAGATAGTAATATAGTAGAAAACAAGCAAATAGTCACGGAAACAATGAATAGGTACACAGAAGGAAACAAAAAGCAAACAACATGCTTGGATATCTACTAGATATAAATACATCACATACATAGGTGAAAGAAAGAAATAATGCACCTGGGATCCTCGCAATAACAATATATAAGGAGAGATTTAGAAAATAGGAGGTATATGGTAACCTTAAGTGAAAAGAGGAGAGAAGGAAGAACGAATGATAATAATAAAATGCTCGAAAACAAGAATCATAATCAACCCATATGAAACATGCTAACCTTAGTTCATGAAACTATCAATCGGTAGCCCAAGTACAACTTTATCAAGGGAACCCAGTATAACCAATATGACCCTAAATAATCCATCTCATAAGTAATCACAATAGAAACCAGTATCGCAAAAGAGTAATAATAAGTCTACCTACATGTAATGACCTATTCAATTGTTATTAAACAAGCACCTCATTATGGGAGAGTTATTCGTGCAAAGAAACGGGTTAGAAAACTTCCGAGTTGGGGAGTTGGAGATTTTAGGCTAGGCTAGTCTCGGACGAATTCTGAGCAAAGTAAGGTCTAGGGAAATCCGAGAAGGGATTAGGTAAAATGTCTAAGTTTGAGAAAGATTTTCTATTAGCTAAGATATTAAGGAGTCCATAGGACTTTTTGGAAGTGAATTTCTATGAGTGGAACTCCGATATCAAAGTTGATGTGAAAGGGTTAGTTTGAAACGTCAAGATTTGATGTGTGTTGCCAAATGGGCCATTTTGGGGGATTTTCCGAGGTTCTATTCCATGTCAACCACTATAGCAGTTGACACTGTACTAGAACAATAAATGCTATAGCAGAAATCAAAGGCAGTCAACTCGCTGTAGCGGGCTGCTTCTGCTACGGTGGTGCCGCTATAGCGGTATTTAGGCCGCTATAGTAGAAGGACATAACCAGAAAACCCAGAAATGGGTTTATAATTTCATTCTCTCCCCTTCAGCCCCCAAAATAGATGAGGGTTACTCCAAGAACCCTCTTACGCTGCTCCAAGGCTTGGGAGCCATAGGGAAGGGAGATTCTGGCTAAAGGATGCGAAACAATGGATTTCGGGCTTGTCATCCATCAAGAAACACCTTCACGGAGCCATAATATGTGTGGTGCAACTATTTGGCATCCAGGTAGGCTAGGTTTTCTTTCATTGAGTATATTTGGCCTACTTTCATTTTTATATTATTGTATAGACGGAAAGGAGAAACCATGTCTAGGCCTTCGGGCACGGAGTCTGGAGGAGTAGTGTGGTTGGCTGGATTGAAATAGAAATTGATAGGGTTGGGGATGATGAATTGCCATATTTCGAATTGCTAATGATTGTTATGTGATGTGTGAAGCCAGAATCCAGGAAATGGATTGTTGGGGAAGGTTCGGGGAACTGGAAATGCCTTGGGTAAGGAAATGTCT
Source organism: Jaltomata sinuosa (assembly GCA_003996215.1). Classification (NCBI taxonomy): domain Eukaryota; kingdom Viridiplantae; phylum Streptophyta; class Magnoliopsida; order Solanales; family Solanaceae; genus Jaltomata; species Jaltomata sinuosa. Next base: position 29,331 of record QJPP01002490.1, on the reverse strand, counting down.
AGTTAAAGAGAATTAAGTGAACGTTTCGATATAAAAGAAGTAGAGTAAACTAGAATGGTTAAAGTATCAATGTTGGGGGGTGTCTTTCCTATGTTGTATTTGTCATAATAGAAGGGTCAGGAATTGATGTATCTGCGAATATGTGTCTAAAGGGTAAGCCGGGGTTGTATCTATCTTGGATATCAACACACCAATCCGCAGCACTGTATTCAACATTTTGCTCTTGTACTGGGAGATCGGTAACCTAGGCTCAGATACCATCTGTCACGACCCAACTACCGGGCCCACATGATTTTATTATGACTTGTAAGGAGATACTATATCACTTTGCATTATTGGAGACTCTCGGAGTAGGTTATACTACTTATCAATTCGAGGTCCCAACTAAGTTGTGGTGGAGGGACCAGGTTGCTTGCAGACTATCTTCATCTCGTTCGTTATCTTGGACAGAATTTTATAAGGCCTTCATGACCAAGTTCTTGCCTTAGAGCAACAGAGAGCGTCGCATGGAGCAGTTCACTAGGCGTATACAGGGATCGGTGTCGGTATTTGAGTACAAGACTCATTTTCACCAGCTTGCTCTATTTAGGGCAATAATTATTCCTACTGATCCCGACAAAGTTTGTAGGTTTGTTTGGGGTTTATGGATAGAGCTTAGACAGCCAGCTGAGATATTAGTTGCCAATGGTCAATGTATCAGGATATCACAAACTATGTCTGTACTATGGAGGATTTACATCATCATGATCAGGGGGCTAGAGATAAGAGGCCACTATAGCAGGGTGGCTACAGTGGTTCTCATTCGTGTGGTAGACGTTTAGGCGAGTAGGGCTAAGGGTATCAGCTACACCAGCACCCGGGTCAGTCTAGTCGACCAATTTAGGCATCACTTCAGGATTCTGGTAGTCCTCAGTTTGAGTAGGGTCAAAGTAACTAGCAGGGCTATAGTGGTCAGTCTTTGAGAGGTGCAACTTTTAGGGCATCATGTCATGGTGCCCACACAGGTTTGACTGGTTCATCTTGGCAGCTTAGGCCATCAGGGCCTTGTTATAAGTCTAGAGTTATTGGGAACTGCGCTAGAGATTGCCCCAAGCAGGGCATAGTTCAGCCAACCGCTCAGCCGATCAGCCTATTAGTGCAGTTCACCACCAACTAGAGGGGGTGGTGGCTAGCATGGCAGGACAAGGGGTAGGGATGACAGTCGGTTAGGTAATGGTCGCCATCAATTTTATGCGGTCCTTTGGAGACCAGAGGAAGAGGCCTCAGATGCTATGATCATAGGTAAGATTTTTGTATGCCATCAACCAACCTTTGCTTTATTTGATCCTAGATCTACTAGTTCGTATATTTCTTCCTACTATTTGCCTTGTTTTGGGTTGGCTAGTGAGCCATTATCTGTACCTGTATATGTTTTGACCCAGTAGGAGATTGTTTAGTATTAGATTGGATTGTGAGATATTGTATGATTTCCATTGGTGATTTAGAAACTTGGGGTGATTTGATGATTCTTGATATGTTAGACTTTGATGTGATACAAGGAATGGACTGATTATCCCCTAACCATGTAGTTTTCAATTGTTAAGCCAAGACCGTTACCATAGCTGTGCTCGGCATATCCCCAGTTGTGTGGCAGGAATCTGTCAGCGACACACCATCTGGGATCATCTCTTATGTTTAAGCTAGGAAGTTGATTTCTCGCGGGTGTTTGGCTTATCTAGCATATGTCTGAGATGCTAGTGCTGACCCTCCTTCCCCTGAGTCAGTTTTGATGGTTAGAGATTTCATAGATATGTTTTCTACCGACCTACCAGGCCTTCTACTTGAGAGAGATATTGATTTCGCTATTGAGTTAGAGCCGAGTACCAGGACCATTTCTATTTCTCCTTACCATATGGCTCCAGCTGAGTTGAGGGAGCTTAAGAAGAAGATCCATGACTTGTTAGCTAATGGTTTCATTGGGTCGAGTGTGTCACCTTGGGGTGCTCCTGTTCTGTTTGTGAAGAAGAAAGATGGGTCGATGCAGTTGTATATTAATTATAGGCAGCTGAATAAGGTTACTGTGAAGAGTAGCATCCGATGTCGCAGATTGATGACTTGTTTGATCAGCTTCAGGGTTCAGTCGTGTTTCCAAAGATAGATTTATGGTCAGGCCACCACAGTTGAGGATTAGGGCAGAAGACATCCCTAAGATAGCTTTTAGGAAACATAATGTCCATTATGAGTTCCTGGTGGTGTCTTTTGGGTAGACTAATGCCTCTACATCTTTCATCGACTTGATGCACAAGGTGCTTAGCCCGTACTTGGACTCGTTTGTGGTAGTTTTCATAGATGACATCTCAGTTTTGGAGGGCTATTCAGTGAGACTTGTGTACAGAGGTTCAGCTTAGTACTGCATTCCACCCTCAGATAGATGGCCAGTCCGAGAAGACTATTCAGGTCCTGTAGGATATGCTTCAGGCCTATGTTCTTGAATTTGGAGTCTTTGGGATCAGTTTGTGCCTTTGGCCGAGTTTTCTTATAATAATAGCTTTCATTCGAGCTTTGGCATGTCATCTTTTGAGGCTTTTTATGGTAGGCATTGTAGATTGCTCATTGGTTGGTTTGATGGTTTGGTGTCTAGGCCACAGGGTACAGATTTGCTTCAAGATTCCTTAGACTGAGTCTGAGTGATTTAGGATAGACTTCGGGCAGCCCAGAGTAGGCAGAAGAGCTACGCTGATCATAGACTTCGTGCCTTGGAGTTCAATGTTGGTGACCTTGTATTCCTCTTTGTATCACCCATGAAGGGTGTGATGAGATTTGGTTGGTGGGACAAGCTTATCCCCAGGTACATTGGAACATTTTAGATCCTTCATAGAGTTGGTAGTGTTGTCTATCAGTTAGCTTTGTCTCTGATGTTTTCTGTTATGCACCTAGTTTTCCATGTGTCAATGTTACGGCGGTATGTTCTAGACGAGTCTAATATGTTACAGTGGGACATGGTTCAGTTGGATGAGAGTTTAGCCTTTGTTGAGGAGCTGGTAGCTATTTTGGCCAAAGATATCATGAGGTTGAGATCTAGGGAGATTCCGATTGTGAAAGTTCAGTGGAGGCACCGTCCAGTTCAGGAGGCTACCTGATAGACCAAGAGAGAGATGCGGGCTCAGTATCCGTAGCTGTTTAAGACTTTATGTGCTCTCTTGCCTTTGACTTTTCAGGACGAAACTTCTTTTAGTAGGAGATGATGTAATAACCCATCCAGTCATTCTCGCGTATATGCTTTTCTTGTACTGTTAGAGCTTTCTTGTAGCAGCCCCAAGTCATTTATGGCTTAATGGTATCGATGGTTTGGTGCCCTGGACGTTTTTTGGGTTGTTATGGCCATTCCAATGTTTTAGAGCCTTAACTTAGGATATCATTGATTTCGGTCAATATTCTTGGTAAATGCACTCGAAATTGAATTTCGACAGTTCTGTTAGCTCCAGAGCATGGATTTTTATCTAGATGGACCCTTGGTAAGGTTCTGGGAGCTTTCGATTTGGGTTTGTGTTAATTTTCATGTTTTCTAGCCAATTGAACTTGAAAGTTTGACTTTGGTCAACATTCAGAGAAAATAGCTTCAGATAGAAATTCTGTCAGCGTTGTTTTCTCTGGAATGTTGATTTTGGGCTAGAGGGACCTTTGGTTCGAGTCCCAAGGCTTCCGAACTCATTATAGGCCTTGGTGTTCCATTTTGGAAAGATTGGCCTAAAGTTGGTTCTTGGGCGTAGGGGCCACTTTTCGTCTTATCTACCTGTATTGGGATTTTTGTCGATTTTGTTGATTCTGGAATGCCATTTTTAGTCAAATATCTCAGCTCATTTGTGTTCGCGGGACCTCGGATGTGTTTCCGAGGGTCTACCAGAATTGAATTCCTAGTTGGAGATGTTGTTGGCAGTTGGTTTTTGTCATGGCATCAGTTTTCTATCACCCACGTGGGGCTTGGCCGTGTACGCAATGAAGCATGCCAGCCGCCCCATTTTCTCTGCCATCGCCTAGGCGGCGCCTCAGCCGCATCCGAGTAGGGCAATGCCAACCGCCCTATTTTTTCTCGGCCATCGCCTAGGCGGCTCCTGGGCAGCATAGGCGTGGTCGCGTAGGGAGCGCCCGGCCGCGTACACACAAGCATCGGCTGGCAGCTTCAAAATGTCTTCTCTCCTCTGTTCATTTCATTTAACATCAACACCAATTTCTCCATTGAAACCAGCTCTCAAAGCTCCACTTTTCTCCACTTTTGGCCATCAAATTCTTGGAGGAAGATCACCCTTGGTTCGCGGTTGCTTTTTTGTCATTAATTTGGTAAGTTGCTTTGCTAATTTATGATTTTATCCCTTTAAATTCCCTCTTTGCTCTCTTAGCTTGGGTGGACTGTTTTAGCCTTAAATTCTTGCTCAATTGCTCTAAAATTTTGGGCATGCACTCCTTGGAACCTTGTGATCATTTTGCACTCGTTCATTTTCGGCTTTGGGTTGCGAGACCCATGGGCTCACTTGTGACCCAAATTTAGACCCAGCTATAATTATAACAATATAGGTATCGTTAGTCCTATTTTGATGTGTAGTTTATGTTCTTGAGAGTTTTATTTTTGTTCGGAGCTTCTCAGAGCGGTTCGGGCATGGACCTCATGCTTGTCATCGGACGACAGGTAGATTACAGTTTAACTCTTATGGACTTCGCATATATAGGATATAATTGTACTGATTAGCATCCTTGGGTTGGGTTTATTAGCTTGGTACCCCAGACCTTGTCCGCTTCTTCATGTCTGGCTTATTTTCTTTCTTCGATGTTTGTAGTATTTGTGCTAGATGATATTATCACCTTTGTGGTCCTGTGTGAACTTTTTTTGACTCTATACTATAGATGGTGGGTTATTTGGGAATATCTGTGAGTCTCGAACATTCATATTGCGATCTTAGGTTGGTTATCTGTGTTGTAGAGTAATTAGAGCCTGCGCAGGGATGATAGGTTGATTGTGAGCCGTTGGGATACTATTTGTGTTTTATCATGCCATATATCATGCATATACAAAGGTTTTCCATATGATTTTTACTACGGTTTTGGCTTCGGGCCTACCTTATATGGTTTCCTAAACCTCTCATGGCCCCAAGGGCCCATTTTAAATAAAAATGGTTGTTTAATGCTTTAGCACTGATTTTTATGGATCTTCTTGGGGTAAGAAAGTTGAAAGGTTGATTTTACCAGTGTTTTCATTCGTAGACTAGACTCGGCTAGCCCGTAGTGCTAAATTTGATTTCCTATCGATTGAGACGGTACTAGACTCAGTCGGACCGATCCACAGATGGGTTTTTACTACTGTTTTAGACTCGGTTATATACGCGCACCTTTGGTGGGGTTATTGAGACTTGATTTACTGATTTAGACCTGGCTAGAACCCAGGGCATGCATTTTTGAGATCTGAGGACTTATTTGGATTCGGCTACACTCCGGACGATTACATTGAGGTTATGAGATTTAGTATATCGTCTATGAGTAGACCTCCATGGACTCTACCATTCTGGACCAAGTTCTACGGGCTGAAGGTGACATGAGGAGGAGTGTACAGCAGAGTAGCGGTACTTGGGGGAATCCCTTCCATGGATCCTACCTCTATTGGGTCTTTTAGGTATCGAAAGCGGTAATATACGACACTACTATCACTTGGTTTCAGCCTATCATATCATATCATCCATTTGTGTGATATTCTACCCTAGTTTGCTATTTGCTGAGTGTACGCTTTGGTTGTATGCGATGCCTAAGGGTTTGTCTTCACTTATTTGTGTTCCTCGGGTGTATGGGCGCCTGTTGGGACTGTAGGTAGACTTATTATTACTCTATCAAGATATTGATCCCTATTGTGATTTCATATGGTGTTGGACATTGAGGGTTTTATTATATACATTTGGTTAACTTGATAAGTTGTATTTGGGCTCCCCGGTTAATCTTGTTTTCGGCATGCTATCATTATTCTTCTTTCCTCCTTCCCTTTTAGTTGAGGTTACCGATATACCGCCTATTTCTAAACTCTCTTTATATATATTGTTATTGCAAGGATCCCAGGTGTGTTATTTCTTTCTTTCACCTGTGTCTGTGATATATATTCATTCTAGTAGCTAGAGAAGTATGTTATTTTCTTCTTGTATCCTTCAGTGCTAGCTTTTGTGTACTTATTCGTTGCTTTCTATGACTACTTGTTTTTTTTCTGCTATATTAATGCCTTTATATCTTATATGTTCCCAGTCGTCCTATAATACCTACTGGGTACCCGTTGCTTAGCAATGATGCTCATACTACACTCTGCATTTTTCTAGTGCAGATCCTAGTGTAGGCCATCACCACTGACCCATTGGAGACTCGTGTGGCTGATCTTTTGGACTATCCGAGGCTGAGGGTGAGCTCCTGACGGTCGGGCTTACCTTTTAGCTCATCTTTTACATCTTGTACTCTTTTTGTTATTCGGAGACAAATATGTATAAATTATTTTGGATCCTTTGTACTCTGTTGATGTAGTTCTGGCTCTTATACTATGATACAGGGTTTTGGGTTTGGTTTAGCTTCTGCTTATGTATTCCTGTTGCTTATTACTTATCGTATCTCCCTTGCTTCTGCCTATATTATGCCTCTTCTGCTTGCTTGTTAGATAATAGCCCATTACTAACCATTTCGGGCTATGGGAATTGTTTTGCCTACTGGGGAGTTGTAGGTGCCATCATGGCCGAGAAATCGGGTCATGACAAAAAATTATTAGAAGAAAAGAACAATTGAAGGCGGAAGAGAAGGCTAATGCGGAAGACGTATTAGGGTAGAATATTTGGGTGAAGTTAAATAATATAGGGTAAAGGGTAGTCTCTTTATGCAGGTTTAATTTTATTGATCTATAACTGAAGGTAACACAATTTAAATACCTAAACTGCACCTCATGACTGAAGAAATTTCAAATGATTTTTGTATCTGCACCTGTGAGAATTTTGGTGTTCCTCCGATACTAAATCAAGTCATGGGGGCCTCTAGTCTCTTTACTTGTGTATCCCAGTTCTAGAAACCTCGTACCACTTACACTACCTCAAGAAGGACAAAGGTTTTAACCTCTAGATTCGTAGTCGCCTCCTTTCTCTTTAGAATTGATGGTGGTATTAACCTCCTTTGAGGTTCAACCCATCGTTTTTCAAAAAAAGGGGGAAGATTATGTTTCAAAGAGGATGTGAGATACTTAGCTCAGACTGGAAAAATGGGGCTGGAATGGATCAACTCCTCCAAAAATCTTAAAAGGCAGCTACAATATTCAAGAGATAGTCGAGATTGAGGATGAGAAATTGACAACTCAAGAGAAGGACCCATCAACTTCTAAGACTTACCAGGTTCTAATTTTAGTAGCTTGGGAGAGATGAAGGTGTCCACACTCCAAGGGAATCTCAAACCTTATGGAAGCTGGCATTTCCACCGTGACCTCCAACGTCTGCTCGGAGATTGTGGAAGATGACCAGCCGCTAGAAGTTTCTCCAAAACACTTCACTTTCCCTCTTTTGCTTTTCTCTTTCAACTTTCTATTTTGGGCTCTTATTTTTTCTGTCTCTCAGGATGGGATTTGGCACTTTGGGCCAACCCATCATGTACAAACCAACTCTTTTTCTTAATATGGCCATCTGGCCCTTTTAATTCCAAAAAGAAAAAGTGTAAAGGGTAAAATAGGATTATGTAGTATTAAGTAAGGCATAATTAAAAATTAAATTAGATAACCATGGATCCCACCAAATCTGCGGTTACATAAAATGGGGCTTTTCATATTTACCTAACCAAGAAAACAAATCATATCATACCATATATTTTAAGTAACAATCAAAATAAAAATGGTAGTGTTAGTAAGGATACCATACAATACCATGGGTAATAACCATCCAAACAAAGTGTTAATCTCATAAGTTTACATCACCAATTATTACTGCAATTTTAGTTATAATTTTACAAATTATTTTTAATTTTTACGGAAGAGTAAAAGACTAAAAATCTAGTATTCGTTTGATTTGTACTGTCTTATCCATATTCCATGTGGGATTAGACCCCGTTATAGTTTGATTGCTATGTTCACATACAATCGTGTTTATATCATCTTAAGGTGTAATTTTGAGCATGTCAAAATTCTACTAGATTTACTATTGGTGCTAAATAATTAAGAACTTTAGGGAGTCTATTAATGTTATTGGGGGTAGAAATAAAAGATACATGAACTCCTTCTTCGGCTAAATCTATAGAAAGATGGAAAAAAGGTGGCATGTGACCAAATGCTAACCATGACAACATTAAGACTTGTATACCATCTCTTCTCATGTTCATTTTTTTTAAATTTAAGCTCTATATGTTGTTTGAAGTGCTATAATGGTAGGTAATCTATCTAATATAATTAGAGGTGATGTGTCACTCCTTATAACTAAGAAAGTCATTTATTTATTTTTCTTTTTCACTAATAGGTGACTTAAATGAATATGGTAGATAATCTATCTCATAAGAGAGGTAACATGACACTCTCTTTATATGATAAGGAAAGTCATTTATCTTGTTTCTTATATAATTATGATTAATTAGGTGACTAAATGATTATGACAAGTAATCTATCTCATAAGAGGTAATGTGACACTCTCTGTATATGCCTTGGAATGTGATTTATCATTTTTCTTGTTTCTTATATATCTATCTATGTATATAATTATGGGCATAAAATAGGTGATGTGGTACTCTCCTTGACTAGGAAATTCATTTATCTTTTTTCTTTTTAATTATAATTTAATTAGCTGACTTAAGTGATAATGATAGACAATCTATCTATCTATATAATTATGGATAAAAAGAGAGGTGGTGTGATACTATCTGTGATAAGGAAAGTCATTCATCATTTTTTCCCTAAAATTATGATTTATGTGACTTAAATGATAATGACAGACAATTTATCTTTTCATATATCAATGTAATCCTAGATATAAGAGATGTATTATAAATGATTATGGCAAGTATTCTATCTCATCTGAGGTAACATTACATTCTACCTTTATTCTTAGAAAAGTCATTTATTTTCCCTGTTTAAATTATGATTTAATTAGGTGACTTAAATTATAATTATGCAGAAAAGAGAGGTGATGTGACACTCTCTGATGACGTAAAACTATATCTGATTAATTAGGTGACTTAAATTATTATGGCAGGTTATCTATCTCATAAGAGGTAACATTGTACACTCTGTATATGCTTAGGAAAGTCATTTATTTTTTCTTTTTAAATTATGATTTAATTTTGACTTAAAAGATAACAACAGGTGATGTGGCACTCTCTGGATTAGGATTGTCATTTTGTTTCCCATTTTAATTATATATATTTTTTTATTTCACTAAAGCTTAAGTTGTTAGATAAAATTTACTTCTATTTAATGAACTAGAAGAAAACACTGAATCCTCAAAACCATGACAACATCTCAAACTTCTCCTCCCAAATATTTACAAGAGGATAGCCTAAGTGAAGAGTGTAAGGAATTTCTCTCTATCCTACCAAAAGAAAAAGGATGGATTGGATCATATATCTACAATTACCAAGGTTTTTGGACATCACCAAGATTAATCCAAGGTGTGATTGCATGTCAACAAAAATTTGAAGCTCAAGATAGTGATATCATCCTTGTTACAACTCCAAAATCAGGAACAACTTGGCTAAAATCCCTTTTATTTGCTCTCGTGAATCGAATGAAACATCCTATTTTTGAACAAAATCACCCCTTACATGTCAATAACCCACATGTTCTTGTTCCATTCTTAGAACATACACTCTATGTTGATGGTCGAGTCCCTGATTTTTCATCCTTCACTTCACCCAGACTCTTTTCAACTCATGTTCCCTTTGCTTCATTGCCAAAATCTATCCAAGATTCAAGAACCAAACTTGTTTACCTATGTAGGAATCCAAGGGACACTTTTATTTCTATGTGGCATTTTGCAAATAATTTAAGACTTCATCACAAAGATACCAATTCTATTGAAGAAATGTTCGATCTTTTTTGTAAGGGGGTGAGCATTTATGGTCCATTTTGGAATCACGTGTTGGATTATTGGAAACAAAGCATAGAAAATCCAAACAAAGTACATTTCTTTATGTATGAAGAAATTAAAGAGAAACCAAAAATTCAGCTTAAACGCTTGGCTGAATTCTTGGAATGTCCATTTTCCATAGAGGAAGAAAATTGTGGAGTGGCGGATGAAATACTAAGAATGTGTAGCTTTGAGAATTTGAGCAATTTGGGGGTGAATACAAATGAGAAGTTGTCAACTGGAGAGGAAAATAAACTATTTTTTCGTAGAGGAGAAATTGGAGATTGGAAGAATTATTTTACTGTAGAGATGAGTGAGAAACTCGATCATATCATTGAACAAAAGTTCCAAGGATCTGCATTAAAGTTTTCATATATTTGATTAGGCATTAATATGCTATATGCAAATTGAATACAATTATCTATTTTGAAAATAAATGTTGGAGTAGTTGTGTTTGAGATTATTGTAAGAAGAACAGACAACACAAGCTCTGTTGTAGTACTGATACTATTTTAAATGATCATTATTCAAATTGTTGCAAATTATGTAGTAAATTCATATTTCTTTATTTTGTCACAGACAAGTCATGTTTTTAGTTGTGTTATTTCGCACCAAATCATTAGTATTAAAGTAGTGTCAATGAAGTTTGAGGTGGCCAGTTTTTTGTATTATTTTGAGACTTGAAAAATTACTTGGTTTCGCGCAATTATCGAAGAAATTAAAATATGATTAAATGGCTAATGTTTTAAATTTTGATAAAACAAAACCATTTATTCGCTATACTTTATTTTTCAATTTAAGTACCTGAAAGTAAAAGTGAAAGTGATTCAAATATTATTTAGCCTTATCTAAATGAAACAACTCCATCACTTTATAATAAAGAAAAGAAGTGATTAAGAGCGGAGCTCTCTATATACATGTATATAATATATTTTTTAAAATGCTATAGCAATAGCTTTTCCAAAAATTTTAATAACACATAGATTACTTTACTAAGGAAAGCTTTGAAAAATCAGAGGGATACACTGGTTGGAGAAATTGCACAAATATACAAAGGATTGAAAAGGAAGAAGGAGATAACAATTAAAGAAAATAACAAATTTGGATTCTCTTTTTAAGCAAGGATATCAAATGGGTTGGGATGTGTCATGAAATTATTTTATCCCACCTTATTTATAAGATAGTAACATCGCCATTTTGATATTGTAACGGTCCACAAGGTCATTTTGTGTGTTTTGCTCCTTTTCCCTCTTTTGATCCTCCCTGTAGACTTGTTATGATGTTTGTAACTTGCGGAGATAGGTAGAACGTGTCACGCCCAACACTCGAGGGGTGCAACTGGTACCTGATGCCAAAACTTAGGCCTGAGCTGGTCCTGCTAAACCATTTGCCAATGACACATAGCAGTCACACATAATCAAAAAAATAAACAAGTATAAATTGGCTTAGAGTTAAGCCCTTGGCAAGCAAGGCCCATGTCAATAGCTCTATAAAGAAAATGTTTGATCCCAACAGTTCATATAAGGCAATAAACATGTAGCACACAAGTCCTGTTTAGGCCGTCGAGGCCACCATGATATCTAGGAAATTAGAAACTCAATGCGAGCTGTCGAGGCTCCATGATCTCTATATAAAAACTTAAAATAGGTATATATGAACTAACAACAATGACAACAAGGCCCAACTAGCTAGAAACATAGCTGTCACGCCCTGAGCCTACACCTTGGATGCAACACGGTGCATTCCTTCTTAACCATATTAGAGATATCGAAAATGTACTTGCTCATCCGGCGTCTCGGATCGACCACCATTGCTGGAGCATACCTGGAGAGTTGAGTAAAGTTTAACCCATACTCTTAACAAACATGGATCTCTATCTCAGATTCACAAACTCATCAACCTTAGCCTCTCTGAACTCCCTTGGGAAAAACCTATCCAGAAAAGCTCTAACAAAATAGTCCCAAGTTATAGAAGCTGCATTTCTACCTCTACTATCTTTCCACTGAGTGTATTAGATGTGAGCCACATCCTTAAGCTTGTAGGAGGTTGGCTCAATACTATTGGTAATAATCACTTGCAACACCTCAAGAACCTTCTTCACTTTATCAATGAAGTTCTGCGAATCCTCATCGACTTTCAGCCCAAAGAACTCTGGCAGATTCATGCGGATGTAGTCCCTAACTCTAGCGGCAGCTGACGTACCAATTGGGTTAGCAGTAATAGGTTCCTGCTAATTAGCTTGGTTGGTCATAGCTTGAGCCAACATCTGAATAACATTCCTGAATTCAGCATTTGTGACCTCGTGGTCTATAATTTAAGGATTAGAATTGCGAGCGTTGTTTCTGCAAAGAGGCATGATCTGAAACACATAATGAACAAATTAGAAGAGAGAAATAGAGTTAAAATCTATTGCATGATATGGAACATGAAAGAAGTGAAGTTTCCTAAAAACATCTCCTAGGCTCTCTCTCATAAGTTGGCGCACTTCACACCCATGAAAAAGTCTCTAGTTAACGTGACTTTTAGACACCTTAGGATACTTTAAACCCGATGCTCTGCTACTCGGTGTTCCGGACTAAGGGTTTTGGCTTACCTAATGGTAGGATATAGTAGGTGCCATCACAACCTGAGAAATTGGGTCGTGACAATTGCAGGGGTTGCTTAAATTTATAGATATGGTATGTGTTATGGGGGTCTCAACTTATATCCATTCAGTTCAAGAGAACTTCACTTTATGGATATTAGTTGTTGCCTCATTTCACTACGTGTTAATTCCAATCAAAAGATATTGACGCTTAAGTAGAAGTTTCTTCCTTTTGCCCAGAATTTATTCTAATTCTTTATCTTTGCATTAGTGGGGGGTTATAACATTAATACTATCACTAATTCATTTGTGTAATGCAAAGAATAAAAAATAAAGGTCATAAATGTTATACAGGAGATGAACATTTACATCTACATATCACGACCTGATTTCTCGGTCATGATGTCACCTACAACCCCCTAGTAGGCAAACCAAACTCCGTAGCCTGGAATGGTTAGTAATAGGCTACTAGCTAACAATTAGGCAGAAGAACAGGATAAATATGCGGATGCAAAGGAAACACGTGAAGAAAGTATATTACAGGAATAGACATAATAATTGCGGAAGCTAAGCCAAACCCCAAAACCTGGTATCATAGTAAAGAGCCAGAAATACATCAGCGGAGTACAAAAGATAGCCAGAAATACATCAGCGGAGTACAAAAGATCCAAAACAATATGTACAGATGTATACAAATAGTAATAAAGTACAGGATACAAAAGATAACTAAAAGCTAAGCTCTGGCCGCCAAGAGCTCACCATTAGTACGAAATTGTCCAAAAGCTCCTCGCACGAGTCTCCACGAGCTAACGGCGATGGCCCACACTAAGATCTGCTCCAGAAGATGACAAAGTATAGTATGAGTACCAATTTCTAAGCAACAGGTACCCAGTAGGCATCATAGGCCGACTGAGCACATATAAGATATAAAGATAGTAATATAGTAGAAAACAAGCAAATAGTCACGGAAACAACGAATAGGTACACAAAAGATAGCACAGAAGGATACAAAAAGCAAACAACATGCTTGGCTATCTACTAGATATAAATGCATCACATACATAGGTGAAAGAAAGAAATAATGCACCTGGGATCCTCGCAATAACAATATATAAGGAGAGATTTAGAAAATAGGAGGTATATGGTAACCTTAAGTGAAAAGAGGAGAGAAGGAAGAACGAATGATAATAATAACATGCTCGAAAACAAGAATCATAATCAACCCAGACGAAACATGCTAACCTTAGTTCATGAAACTATCAATCGGTAGCCCAAGTACAACTTTATCAAGGGAACCCAGTATAACCAATATGACCCTAAATAATCCATCTCATAAGTAAGCACAATAGGAACCAGTAACGCAAAAGAGTAATAATAAGTCTACCTACATGTAATGACCTATTCAATCGTTATTAAACAGGTACCTCATTATGGGAGAGTTATTCGTGCAAAGAAACTGGTTAGAAAACTTCCGAGTTAGGGAGTTGAAAATTTTAGGCTAGGCTAGTCTCGGACGAATTCTGAGCAAAGTAAGGTCTAGGGAAATCCGAGAAGGGATTAGGTTAAATGTCTAAGTTTGAGAAAGATTTTCTATTAGCTAAGATATTAAGGAGTCCATAGGACTTTTTGGAAGTGAATTTCTGTGAGTGGAACTCCGATATCAAAGTTGATGTGAAAGGGTTAGTTTGAAACGTCAAGATTTGATGTGTGTTCCCAAATGGGCCATTTTGGGGGATTTTCCGAGGTTCTATTCCATGTCAACCGCTATAGAAGTTGACACTGTACTAGAATTATAAATGCTATAGCAGAAATCAAAGGCAGTCAACCCGCTGTAGCGGGCTGCTTCTGCTACGGTGGTGCCACTATAGCGGTATTTAGGCCGCTATAGCAGAAGGACATGACTAGAAAACCCAGAAATGGGTTTATAATTTCATTCTCTCCCCTTCAGCCCTCAAAACAGATGAGGGTTACTCCAAGAACCCTCTTATGCTGCTCCAAGGCATGGGAGCCATAGGGAAGGGAGATTCTGGCTAAAGGATGCGAAATAATTAATTTCGGGCTTGTCATCCATCAAGAAACACCTTCACGGAGCCAGAATATGTGTGGTGCAACTGTTTGGCATCCAGGTAGGCTAGGTTTTCTTTCATTGAGTATATTTGGCCTACTTTCATTTTTATATTGTTATATAGACGAAAAGGAGAAACCATGTCTAGGCCTTCGGGCACGGAGTCTGGAGGAGTAGTGTGGTTTGCTGGATTGAAATAGAAATTGATAGGGTTGGGGATGATGAATTTCCATATTTCGAATTGCTAATAATTGTTATGTGATGTGTGAAGCCAGAATCCAGGAACTAGATTGTTGGGGAAGGTTCGGGGAATCGGAAATGCCTTGGGTAAGGAAATGTCTAGTTAAAGAGAATTAAGAGAACGTTTCGATATAAAAGAAGTAGAGTAAACTAGAATGGTTAAAGTATCAATGTTGGGGGGTGTCTTTCCTATGTTGTATCTGTCTTTATAAAAGGGTTAGGAATTGATGTATCTGCGAATATGTGTCTAAAGGGTAAGCCGGGGATGTATCTATCTTGGATATCAACACACCAATCCGCAGCACTGTATTGAACATTTTGCTCTTGTACTAGGATATCGGTAACCTAGGCTCTGATACCATCTGTCACGACCCAACTACCGGGCCGTGTGGGTGCCTACTCTAACCAACTAGATAGATGAAACCTTACAACCCGATCAAACAGGTACTTGCAGTAAATAAAGTATAACAATAAATAACCTCATTTTTATACGTGAAACCCTTTACAAACATGATTCAGAAAACATCTTTTACAAAGAAATACAGTAAATTCTTTTTAAAAACTGGGAAAACAGTTTACAACTTGAAAACAAACCCTTCATAGAATCTATTCTAAGCCAGTACAAGATCTACTACAGGAGTAATACAAGGAAATGTAAAATGACACAACTTCCACCATAAGAACAAGAAGTAGAAGTTGTTGAAGATCGCCATCGTCCTGTACCTAAAAAACATCACCGACCCTGCAACCAGACTATACACAAAAATGTATAGAAAGAGTAGAATCAATACAAACACACTTACTGGTAGGCATTATCGGTCGACCCGAATCCACTCGTACCAATATATAATGAAATTAAGGGAAAACATGAAATCAACTACCATAGTCACGTTCCTCCGAATTTCACCTTTACCAATCCTAATCTCATCCCTACCATCTACTTATAACTCATACCTCAACCCTTCCTATCCCTTCTGCTGCCAACTCACTCACTCGGGGACTCTGCACCCTGACTCCTGGGACTTCCCAAGTCACACTGACCCTTAGATTTCCCAAGTCACCTTACACTAGTCCAACCCCTAAGTCTAGATCTGGACTACCACTCCGTTACCCAAGTAAATCCTTATGACCAAGCACCACTAATAACCCAGCTAATGTCCAGACCAAACCAACTACACTCTTAGTACTATTCACAATATCTGGACCCCTCAAGGATCCCTAGGATGATTCCCCAACCTGATAATAATACCTAGCAACATACTTCTGATCACATATGATGACCACAACATATATTCATTTCACCCAACTCGGACCCACCAAGGATCCACCTAACATCACCTAAGTGTTAGACATGCAATCCCGGCCTACACTAAGACCAACCTCAAAACTAGAGATAGTCACCCGACCTCTCATGGACCATATGCATTAGTCACAGTCAAGAATTACAACCCAGTACACTCATGGAACCATCGAAGAACAAAACAATGCAATTTAAACAACCCATACCAGGCATGGTACCTGAGCCAACCATTATAAATTCTCGTACTAGGCGTGGTACCTGAGCCAACCATTTGTATTCCCGTACGAGGCGTGGTACCTGAGCCAACCATTAGTATTCCCGTACAAGGTGTTGTACTCAAGTCAATCGAATGTCACACCAAATCCAATTAATCACAAGCAATGAACAGACATACTTGTAAACCAACAAGCAACAAACAAGTTCATTTCACAAGAGTGATAACTGGACAATTATACATTCACAACTCATTCCCTAAGCATGCAACTCATACATTACTAAATAATGGTACATGAACACATAATGCATATTGGAAATCAGTAGCCATCACCTACCCCCATTCTAGGTACATAGACTCAACCTTGAATCCCATCTGAAGACCAAGCCCCCGCTCACCCTTTTTTAACATATCACTAGCAATTACATTGAATTCCAAAAAAATTTCTAGGGCCAAATAAAAAAATGGGGAAAACCTCTCCTAACCTTGGACGTCCCACCCTTCTACTTATTTTACCTTATTATAACAACTCATGTCCGGAACTCTCTTCTTATTAGTCATTTATTCACCCAAGGACTTTCGGTTCCCCGAACCTTCCCGACATCCCAGTCCCATAATTCTATCATCAACCCAACACATAAATAATTATAGACAGCCCAAAATATTACACACATTATCCCAACCCAACTATTCCCTAGTTCATCTAATCCAACCAGTATAATTCTCCAAACTTCATGCCCGAAGGCCTAAGCATGTATGCTCATTTTCTGACTATACAAATAATACTAAATGAAAGTAGATTAATCTACTCATTTAAGAAAACCTAGCCTACCTGGACGCCAAGTAACTGCCTGATGCATTTTTTGGCTCTGTGAAGGCATTCCCCATCGGATGACAAGCCTAAAACCCAAGCTTTTGCATCCCTTTAGCCAGAATCCCTCCTCCCCATGGCATCCAAGCCTTGGAGCAACGTAGGAGGGTTTTTGGAAAAACCCTTGTATGTTTTCCAACTTAGCAGGAGAAGTCTTTTATTAAAATCACATTCTTAGGCTACTGCCTCCCGTCATTCTGCTATAGAGGACGGCCTTCCGCTACAGTGGTAGCACTATAGCGGAATAAATACCGCTATAGCAAAGTGACGTCAGCCCGGTCGATTTCCAAAAATCTGAAATTTCTCCGTCACGTTGCCCCACTTAATATAAAACATTTTTAAATCATTCTTGAATTTTTGCGATATCGTGATCTCTAAAATAATGACGGATCTACTTGTTAGACATTGTGGATACACGATCTTAGTGTTTTAGTCACTATGTTTGGATGTTTATTACCCATGATTTCATAATGTATAACTGTACTACATTGTAAATACAATATTTGGATAGACTGTATCATTCGTTGTTGTTTAATAATATTTTTATTATTTGGTTTTACTATATCGTGTGGTATCATAACTGGTAAGTTTACTAAAATGCCCTAAATTATTATAAATATTAAATTTATCAATAATTGCTAATAAAATAATTAAGACAATTTTCTTTATGGTAATTTGTCATAAATTATGCCTTGTAAATATATTTAGTTGTTAAATTTATGTTAATTCTAATAATACTAATAAAAAAATAGGTTAAAACAAATGTACTCGGATTTATTTTGTTATACTAATAAATTTGTAATGACCTTTTCGGTCATTCACACGTATACGCTTTCCTTTTACTATTAGAGCTTACTTGTAGCAGTCCCAAGTTATTTATGTCTTGCTGGGACCAATGGTTTGGTGCCCTGGCCGTTCGTTTGGTCGTTATGGTTGTTCCCCTGTTTTAGAGCTTTAACTTAGGATATCATTGACTTTGGTCAATATTCTTGGTAAATGTACTCAGAATCAAATTCTGACAGTTCCGTTAGCTCCGGAGCATGGATTTTGGTCTAGATGAACCCTTGGTCTGGGTGTTGGGTCTTTCGGTTTTGCTTTGTGTTACTTTTGGTGTTTTCTAGCCAGTTAAACTTGAAAGTTTGACTTTGCTCAACATTTGGAGAAAACAGCCTCAGATGGAAATTCTGACAACGCTATTAGCTCTGGAATGTCGACTTTGGGCTAGAGAGACCTTTGGTTTGGGTCTCGAGGCTTTCAGACTCATTTTAGGCCTTGGTGTTTTGTTTTGGAAAGATTGGCCTAAAGTTGGTTCTTGGGCGTGGGGCCTACTTTTTGTCTTATCGACCTCCTTAGGATTTTCATCGATTCTGTTGAATCTAGAATGCCATTTTTAGTAGAATACCATAGCTCCTTTGTGTTCGCGGGACTCCAGATGTATTTTCGAGGGTCCATCGAAGTCAAATTCCTAGTTGGAGATGTTGTTGGCAGCTGGTTGCTATCATGGCATCAGCTGGCCATCACCTACACAGGGCTTGGCTGCGTCCGCGATGAAGCATGCCAGCCACCCTATTTTGTCGATATAGCCTAGGCAGCGCCTCGGCTGCATCCACGTAGGGCAATGCTAGCCGCCCCATTTTTTCTCGGCCATCGCCTAGGCGGCGCCTGGGCCACGTACGCACATGCATCGACTAGCAGCTTTAAAATGTCTTCTCTCCTCTTTTCATTTCATTTAAACATCAACTCCGGTTTCTCCATTGAAACAAGCTCTCAAAGCTCCACTTTTCTCAACTTTTGGCCATCAAATTTTTTGAGGAAGATCACCCTTGGTTCGTGGTTGCTTTCCCGTCATTAATTCGGTAAGTTGCTTTGCTAATTTCCGATTTTATCCCTTTAAATTCCCTCTTTGCTCTCTTAGCTTGGGTGGGCTGCTTTAGCCCAAAATTCTTGCTCATTTGCTCTAATTTTTTGGGCATGCACTCCTTGAAACCTTGTGATCATTTTGCACTCGTTCATTTCCGGCTTTGAGTTGTGGGGCCCACGGGCCTTTCGGTGACCCGAATTTCAACCCGACTATAATTATAGTAATATGGGTAAGTAGTACCGTTTTGACGTGTAGTTTATGTTCTTGATAGTTTGATTTCCGTTCGGAGCTTCTCGAAGCGGTTCAGGCTCGGACATCGTCGTTCTAGCAGCTTGGCAACGGGCGACATGTAGGTTACGGTTTAACTCTTTTAGACTTTGCATATATAGGATATAATTGTACTAATTAGCATCCCTGGGTTGGGTTTATTAGCTTGGTACCCACTACTAAAAAAAGCCTGAAAAGCGACGGCTTAAAACAATGTTGTCTGTCGCATTTTTGGCAAAAATTAATGAAAAAGCTACGGATCCACTTCCATGGGAAAGTGGTCAGTCTCTTTTCCAAAAGCGAGGGACAACGTTGTTTTATCCCTTTTCGAAAATTTATTATTTAAAATAAAATGGTTTTTGACTTGTAAAACATTTCAAAACTTAAAAGAATTTCTAAAATAATTTTAACACAAATATTGTCGCCACTTAATTTTTATAAAGAAATTAAGAAAACTTTAAAAAATTTCAAAGACTTAAAAACAAAAATAAATCTTTAAAATTGGAGAAAATGGACAAGGGTTCAAGTAACGTCTTAAGAAGGTGTTTAAGGCACTTAAGAACGTCTGTTTAAAAATGGTTGACTAAAGAACGCTTTTGACTAACTAATTTTCGATAGAGTTGAGATCATGGAAAATATTTTAGATTTATTATGAAGAAAAATGATTCAAGAAAGATGCTATCACCCAATTCAAGGCAAAAAATAGTTTATTTAGCTAAAGAAAATTCATTCTTAGACAGAAAAGATTTGAACAATTTTTGGTTCTCTTTCCAATTAGAAGTAAAAATAAAGGATTGCAAATTATTTAAAACAAATATTATTCAAAGAAAACGGAATGATCAAAATCAAAATTTAAAAAATTACTTTTTGAACAAAGATCTTAAAGAACTCATTTTTTATTCATGCAACTAACACAACCTATTCTTAAAAGAAGATTCGTTCTTTGACTAATTTGAAAGAATTAATAATTAAAGAAACCTTTCCACTTATTTTAAAAAATTAACTAACATGATGGAAAATATTATTACGATATTCAAGGATTATCTTAATCCTAGACTAACACCCAAATGAGGAAAAGAAAGCATTTTTGTCTGAAAAACTCATTTTTAGGCTAGTTAACACAAAGTCCATTTCGTTCATTTTAACCAAAACCCAAATTGATTTCGAGACTTGAAAAACAACACATTGCGATGAATAAGCAAACATAAAACTAAAAATAACACTTTAGGGGATCTATTTAGGTTAATTAAAAGAGTTAGTTAATACAAATAATTCAAATAAATACATAAAAATAAAGAATAGTTGAGGTTTGGGCCCCTGCTTTTGCCCATTTGAATGGTCCATCATTTGGACTCAATTTTGTGGACTTTGGTTCATTTTTGTGCTTGTATAGAAGCAACATATATCAGTGATATACGAGTTCTTTCCTTGCTATTTCCTGCATAAATCAATCCCTATTTGAACTTTTGTCACGACCCGATTTCTCAGGTCATGTTGGCACCTACAATCCCCCAGTAGGCGAACCAATCCCCGTAGCCCGGAATGATTAGTAATGGGCTACCACCTAACCAATTATGCACAACAAGCAGAAATAAGCGAAAGCTGAATGTAAAGATAAGACATGAGGAAGCAACAACCAAAAATATATATAGGAAGATACTACACAAACCCCAAGACTTGGTATCGACAGTACAAAAGCTTCTAATGGAATACAAGTGCTAGAAGTAACAAAATACAATATAAATCTTTCTCCGAAAATACAAGGAGTAACAATACAAAAGATGAGATGTAGACAAGCCCCGATCGGCAGGTGCTCACCCTAGTCTCGATGTCCAAAAGCTACACGAGTCTCCAACGCGATTAATGACGAAAGCTCAACTAATATCTGCACCAAAAAGTGCAAAAGTATAGTATG
Source organism: Jaltomata sinuosa (assembly GCA_003996215.1). Lineage (NCBI taxonomy): Eukaryota > Viridiplantae > Streptophyta > Magnoliopsida > Solanales > Solanaceae > Jaltomata > Jaltomata sinuosa. The sequence goes on along the minus strand of QJPP01002490.1, from coordinate 7,932 downwards.
AGCACCAAGACAACGGGTACTCAGTAGGTATCATTGACCGACTAAGCGCATATAAGATATAAAAACAGTAAATAACATATTGGCAAGAAAGAAGTCAAGGAAAACAATGGATTAGGCGCATAAAAACTAGCATGGAGAATAGACAACCAAGAGTCAAGGCAAAAATGCTAGCACTTGCATATACATAACATAGGAACACAGGTGTAAGGATGAAGAACACACCTGGAATTCTTGCAGCAATAATATAAGTAAATAAAGAGAATTTAAGAAGATGGGCGGTATACCGGTAACCTCAATTTAACGGAAAGAAGAGAATCTGTAATGACCCTTCCGGTCATTTCCACGTATAAGTTTTGAAGTCAAGCAAATCGACAAAAGTTATCGTAAGTTCGTTAACAAATTTTCTGAACCTTGGGTCAAATGTATCAGGGCTTTTCTCCCAATATATAAAGAGTTAGAAGTCCCCCGAAATACCAAATCGAAGGTCTACGAGTCTAGTTTCCTATGCACAAAACCTCACGTCCAACTGATCTCGGAGTAAAGAGTTATGACTGTTTTACCGCGGACTGTCTGGCAGAAAATGGGTTGCGAACCGGGTCGCGAACCGAGTCGGGTTAAACTCGATTTAAACCTCAATTTTACGTTTTAAAATGCCATTTCAGTTCCGAAACAGTGATAAAATATAAGAGAGGTTCCCGAGAGAATTCTTGAGTATCGAAATCGTGCCTATTTGAAAATATTTTATTTAAAAGTCGAAGGTGGTAGGAAGTTATGTTATATTATTATTACCTTTGCAAAATATTTTAAAGGTTTATGAAAAATATTTTGTTACGTTATTATGGTATATTTAAAATATTATATTTATTTTATCACGAATTTATTCAATACCCGAATACATACATAACGGGCTGAAAATATTAAATATTGCCACCTCCACGTGTCGTGGAGGTGAGGCAAAGCAGCAAGCATGTAGTAGCTGCTAGGTGTCCAATTGGCAGCAAATATTAAAGTGAGTCACCCATTGACTTTGCTGAAAGTTGTTATACATATATGTATATTACTGTTTCATACAACTATGCACATTATCAAATACTCTTTCACGTGTGAGGTTTTGTGGTGAGAAAAATATATTTGATAAAGTAAGTCAATTATCTACGTCAAGTTATTCAAGTCCAAATCCGATTCCGATTCCGATTTAGTTTTGGATTTTCTTGGAGTGGTTCGAGCTTGGACATCGTTGTTCTAGCAGCTTGTCGTCGGACGACAGGTAGGTTACGGTTTATTTTTCCCTAGACTCCGCATATATAGAATAAAATTGTATTAATGGGCATCCTTGGGTTGGTTTATTAGGTTGGTACCACAGACCTCGACCGCTTTATTCATGTCCGCCTACTTTTGTTCCTCCGTTGCTTGTAGTTTTTGCCGATATATTTTATTTACCCTTGTGGTCCTGTAAGGCCTTGTTGACTCTGGAACATAGAAGGTGGGATTTTGGGAATGTCCGCGAGTCCCGGGCATAGAATTATCCTTCTAGGCTGGTTATGCTTGCTGAGTAACTGTGGGCCTGTGCAGGGTCGATAGGTTGATTGTGAGCTGCGGGGCATCTATTGTGTGTGATCATACCATTTCCATGCATATAAAGAGGTTTTATCCATGTTTTACTATGGTTTTGGCTTCGGGCCTACTGGCACTATTTTCTAAACCTTGCATGGCCCGGGGGCCCCGTTTTTGATGGAAATGATTTGGAAATGGTTGATCTGACTTGTGAATATTCTTGGGTAAAAGAAAGTAAAATTATGTTTAAAAACACTAGTTTTACTACTATACTAGACTCGGTAGGGCTGGAGTGCTAGTTGAGTTTTCTTGCTACTTGAGATTATTTTTAGCCTCGGTCGGACCGAGCACCTGAGATGACTTTTTACCGTTTAGACCCGGCTACGCCCGGGCTCCCTTGGAGGGGTTTTTGAGATATTTTCCTACTATTTTTAGTCCTGGACAGGGTCTGGGCATGCATATTCGAGACTGGGTCTCTATCTTGATATCGAGACTGGGTCTCTATCTTGATACCAGACTTGCTTCCGGACGACATGTTCTGATACTGAGTTTTAGTATGGGGTCTGGGACCTCCATGGACCATGCCATCCGGGTCAGGGGCTACGAGCTGCGTGTACCGGTGGAGGGGGATACGGTGGAGTAGAGGTATACGGGCAGAGTCCTCCATGGAACCTACCTGCTGGCCGGATCGGCGCCGGAGGAGGTAATACAGAGATACCATGGCACTTGAGATCTTCATGCATCATATCATTCATGGTTCGAGGTTCCACCCTTGTTTGTTGTTTGCTGATTGTACGCTCCGGTAGTATGGGATGCCGGAGGGTTTATTTTCACTTGTTTGTGTTCCTCGGTTGTATGGGCGGCCAAGGGACTGTAGGTAGACTTTTGCTATTTATTTACGGAATTGTTCTCTATTATGGATAAGTATGAGATTGGTTACTGCTAGACTGTTAGTTTCTGGATTTGAGATTGATATGATTAGTTGAGTTTGATTCATGTCTCTGAGCATGTCTATCATTACTCTTTCTCTCTTCTTCTTACAGTTGAGGTTACCGGTATACCGTCCATTTCCTAAACTTATTTTGTATACACTGTTATTGCAAGGACCCCAGGTGCGTTGTTTCTTACTTTCACCTGTGCCTTTGGTGTGTATATTCTGTTATTAGCCTCACATGTGGTTCTGTTGATTTCCCTCTGGGCTAGTTCCTGTGTATCTTTCATTGATTTCTGTGACTACTTGCTTCTATTCTGTCTATTACTGCGCTTTTATCTTATATGTGCCCAGTCGGCCTATGATACCTACTGGGTACCTTATGCTTCGCATTTGGTGCTCACCCCTACCCCCTGCATCTTTGGGTGCAGATCCTAGCGTGGGCCATCGCCGTTAGATCATTGTGATTCGTGCTTGGAGATCTGTTGGGGACTACTTCAGGCTGAGGGTGAGCTCTTGGCGATCGGAGCTTAGCTTTAGTTTATCTTCTGCTTCATGTACTCTATTACCATTCAGAGACATCTGTATATATAGTTTTGGTTTATTTTGCACTCCATGTATGTAGTTTGGCTCTATACTATGATACCAGGTCTTGGGGTTTGGTTTAGTTTCCGCATATGTATATATTTATATCCCTGTTATCTATTTTATTTCGTCTTGTTCCCTTATTTGCTAGATAGTAGCCCATTACTAACTGTTCTGGGCTACGGGGATTGGTTCACCTACCGGGGGTTGTAGGTGCCATCATGACCGAGAAATTGGGTCGTGACAACTTGGTATCAGAGATTTAGGTTCACTGGTGTCATTGGTATAGGAGCCAATGTCTAGTAGAGTCCTGCGGACCGGGGCGGAGACGTACGTACTCAATCTTTGGGAGGCTACAGTGGCATTTTAGGAAATTCAACTCTTTCATTGCTTCTGTGTCGTGCGTTGTACCCTTGAAGTTTCTGGAAATCTCATTTGTTCTACTTCATTCTTCCGCAGATGGTTCGTACGAGATCATCGGCATCACGCGAAGATGAGCCTCCCACTCCAGCTAGGGGTCAAGGACGCCCTAGATCAGTGGCACATGCTACAGCTGCTAGGGTGGAGATAGAGCCCGAGCAGCATGTGGATCAGGGGGCAGCCCAGGTACCACCAGCTCCAGTACCAGTTCCAGCACCAGTACCAGCTCCAGTGTCCACTTCTGTGCCAACTCCAGCCGCAGCTCCATCTCCAGATATTCGGGGATTACTATTACAGCTTTTGGGTGTGATTGGAGAGCGGCCTTCTGAGGTAGCGCAGACATCCGCTCAGGGGGCAGCCCTGGGTGCACAGAGCTCAGGAGCGCAGCCGGCTACTATGGCTCCCCGTGCGGAGGTCATTCCGGTTCCATCTATTGCACAGCCTCTTGCTCCTCTCCCAGTTATGACAGAGTCAGAGCAGAAGGCGTTGGGTAGGTTTTTGAGGTTAGCCCCTCCGAGATTTGCTGGTACTTCTGGACAGGATCCACATGACTTTATTACTACCTGTGAGGAGATGTTGCATCATCTGGGTTTGTTAGAGACTCATGGGGTTGGTTATACTACCTATCAGTTGGAGGGCCCAGCGAAGTTATGGTGGAGGGCCAGGTTGCTTGTAGACCACCATCGTCACCTCCTTTGACCTGGTCTGAGTTTTATGAGGCCTTTATGGCCAAGTTCCTACCCCAGAGTGATCGGGAGCGTCGCAGGGAGCAGTTTACTCACCTTGTGCAGGGATCTACGACTATCTCAGAGTATGAGACCCATTTTCATCAGCTAGCACCATTCGGAGCTATGATCATTCCTACCGAGGCAGATAGGATTCGCAGATTTGTATGGGGTTTGAGGCCAGAGATCAGGCAGCCAGCTGAGATATTGATTGCCAGTGGTCGGTCATTCCAGGCTATTGTAGACTATGCACGCACCGTGGAGGACCTACAGCGACACGATCAGGGGTCCAGAGATAAGAGGCCTCGACCTCAGGGTGTCTATAGTGGTTCCAGATATGGTGGTAGAGGTCCTGCCCAGTGGAGTCGGAGTTATCAGCCACAACAGTACCAGGTTCAGTCCAGCCGACCAGTTCAGGCTTCCCTTCAGACTTTTGGTAGTACCCAGCTCGAGCAGGGTCAGAGCAGCCATCAGGGCTATGGCGGCCAGTCTTCGAGGGGTATAGTTTCTGGGGCATCAGGCCGTGGTGGTCATACGGGATCTGCTGGATTATCTCGATTGAGTAGGCCGTCAGGGGCTTGTTTTACCTGTGGTGCGATGGGTCATTTTGCTAGAGATTGCCCTCAGCAGGGTACAGTTCAGTTGGCCGAGCCTTTACGAGTAGTTCAGCCACCAGCTAGAGGGGGTGGTCGTCAGATTAGAGGTGGTGCGCCACGCGGTAGAGCAGGTGGTAGGGATGGCGGTCGGGCAGGTGGAGGTTGTCGTCAGTTTTACGCGGTCCCTAGGAGATCAGAGGCAGAGGCCTCAGATGCTGTGATTACAGGTACGATTTTTGTGTGCCATCAGTCTGCTATGGCTTTATTTGATCCTGGATCCACTTGTTCATATGTATCTGCCTACTTTGTGCCTTGTTTGGGGTTGGCTAGTGAGCCATTATCTGTTCCTGTTTCTGTTTCGACCCCAGTAGGAGATTCTTTAGTAGTGGATCGGATTGTGAGATCCTGTGTGTTATCTATTGGTGATTCAGAGACTTGGGGTGATTTGATGATTCTTGATATGCTAGATTTTGATGTGATACTGGGCATGGACTGGTTATCCCCTCATCGTGTGGTTTTGGATTGTTATGCCAAGACCATTACCATAGCCGTGCCCGGTGTATCCCCGGTTGTGTGGCAGGGTTCTGTTAGCCATGCACCATCTGGGATCATCTCTTGTCTTCGAGCTAGGAAGTTGATTTCCCGTGGGTGTTTAGCTTATCTAGCATATGTCCGAGATGTTAGTGCTGACCCTACTTCTCCTGAGTCTGTTCCTGTGGTTAGAGACTTCCTCGATGTGTTTTCCTACCGACCTGCCAGGCCTTCCACCTGAGAGAGATATTGATTTCGCTATTGAGTTAGAGCCGGGCACTAGGCCCATTCTATTTCTCCTTACCGTATGGCTCCTGCTGAGTTGAGGGAGCTTAAGGAGCAGCTCCAGGATCTGTTAGCTAAGGGGTTTATTAGGCCTAGTGTGTCACCTTGGGGTGCTCCTGTTCTCTTCGTGAAGAAGAAGGATGGGTCGATGCGTATGTGTATTGATTATCGGCAGCTGAATAGGGTGACAGTGAAGAATAGGTATCCGTTGCCGAGGATTGATGATTTGTTTGACCAGCTTCAGGGTTCAGTCGTGTTTTCGAAGATTGATTTGAGGTCTGGTTACCATCAGTTGAGGATTAGGGCGGAGGACATCCCTAAGACAGCATTCAGGACACGTTATGGCCATTATGAGTTCCTGGTGATGTCTTTTGGGTTGACTAATGCCCCCGCAGCCTTTATGAACTTGATGCACAGGGTTCTTGGCCCGTATTTGGACTCATTTGTGATAGTTTTTATAGACGACATCTTGGTATACTCGCGTAGTAGAGATGAGCATGAGCAGCACTTGAGGGTTATACTCCAGACTTTGAGAGATCATCGGCTTTATGCCAAGTTCTCAAAGTGTGAGTTTTGGCTTGAGTCAGTTGCATTCCTAGGGCACGTGGTGTCTAAGGATGGGATTAGGGTTGATCCGGGAAAGATTTCAGCGGTTTGTGAGTGGCCTAGACCTACTACTGTTACTGAGGTTCGCAGCTTTATTAGGTTAGCAGGTTACTACAGACGGTTCGGTTGAGGGATTTTCTTCCATAGCAGCACCCTTGATTATGCTGACTAGGAAGGATATCCCATTTCAGTGGTCGGATCAGTGTGAGGATAGCTTCCAGAGGCTTAAGGCCTTATTGACTTCAGCTCCAGTTTGACCTGTTGCGGTTGAGGGTCAGGAGCTTCTCTGTTGTATTGTGATGCTTCTGGGGTTGCTTGGTTGTGTGTTGATGCCAGCAGGGTCGAGTAATAGCATATGCGTCGAGACAGCTGAAGGTTCACGAGCGCAACTACCCCACTCATGACTTAGAGTTGGCGGCAGTAGTTTTCGCGCTTAAGATCTGGAGGCATTACTTATATGGAGTTCACTGTGATATCTTCACCGATCATCGTAGTCTTCAGTATATCACGAGTCAGCGGGAGTTGAACTCGAGACAGAGGAGATGGATCAAGTTACTGAAGGACTATGACTTCACTATTCTGTATCATCCGGGCAAGGCAAACGTGGTAGCGGATGCCTTGAGTCGGAAGACAGTGAGTATGGGTAGCCTAGCTTCTCTCTTAGTTTCAGAGCGACCGTTGGCCTTGGACATCCAGTCCTTGGCTAACCGTCTGGTTAGGCTTGACTTGTCGGATCCTAGCAGAGTTCTCGCCAGTGTTGAGGTTCGTTCTACTTTGATTGATCAGATTCAGAGTCGTCAGTTTGAGGATCAGCAGTTGTGTGACCTTCGTGATCGGGTTCTTCAGGGTGAGACCAGTCGGGCTACTCTAGATTCAGATGGGGTTCTGAGGTTTGATAGTCGCCTTTGTGTTCCGAGGATTAGTGATTTGATTCAGTTGATACTTCATGAGGCACATTGTACTAGATACTCCATTCACCCTGGCACAGCAAAGATGTATAGAGACTTGAGGCAGCTTTACTGGTGGAGTGGTATGAAGCGGGATATAGCGGATTTCGTATCTCGGTGCTTGAACTGTCAGCAAGTTAAGTTCGAGCACATGAGACCTGGTGGTTTGATGCAGCGACTTCCCATTCCTGAGTGGAAGTGGGAAGGGATTACTATGGACTTCGTTGTTGGGTTACCTCGTACTTCTCATGGGTTTGATTCCATATGGGTGATTGTTGATAGGCTGACTAAGTCAGCACATTTATTGCCGATTCAGACTTCTTATGGCGCAGAGAGGTTAGCTCAGATTTACCTTCGTGAGATTGTTCGGTTGCACAGGGTCCCAACTTCTATCATTTCAGACACGCAGGGCACTCAGTTTACATCTCAGTTCTGGAGGGCTATTCAGCGAGATTTGGGTACAGAGGTTCATTTTAGCACCGCTTTCCACCCTCAGACGGATGGCCAGTCCGAGAGGACCATTCAGGTCCTGGAGGACATGCTTCGGGCCGGTGTTCTCGACTTTGGAGGTTCATGGGATCAGTTTGTTCCCTTGGCAGAGTTTGCTTATAATAATAGTTTCCATTCGAGTATCGGCATGGCACCTTTTGAGGCTTTGTATGGCAGGTGTTGCAGATCACCGGTAGGTTGGTTTGATGGTTTTAGTGCTGGGCCACAGAGCACAGATTTGCTTCGAGATTCCTTAGACCGAG